>OX183131.1:32695359-33245359 GCA_945261195.1 Cryptosula pallasiana
GGAATGGGAGGAGGCAGTGTTCAAGTTGAATATAGTAAGGTCCCTTAAGTAAAGTAAATGCTACTAGAAGAACAAACCAATAAAAATTGTCTATACTATTTTGTAAAAGTTTAAGCTAGCTGTAGAAACTACAAAATTTAATCAAATGTTTCCAAATTCTTTTTTAATCAGTTCAAAACTTTATTCTCTATATTCTAACTCGATGACACATATAATTACATCATTGTATTTGTAGGACGTGTCTTCAGTGAAAGAGGACCTCATGCGTAAGGTTAAACCACTGCAGGTAAAATTACTTTCTATATCTTGACTTTTAACCTTTGACCTTGATAACTTAAAACGAAACTATTGAAACAAGTTTAACTACTTTTTTTTAATGATACCAAATCACTTTTACGTTACACTTTTTCCATTTTTTACAGAAAGTTTTACTATCAATAAAATCAAAGATTTGCTTTTTTTGAAATGATGATTATTAAAATTATTTCCTCACTTAACTGTTAATGTTTTATATTTATCTTTGCAAAAAAGATTTTTGTGAACTTGGGACTGATATTTCTATTTCCTTTATAATAAAGCAAAATTTTATGATTTAACTTAGTTGAAGTTAAACCCATGCAAGTTTTATTGTGCAATTCCACTTGAGTTGACAATTAAATAATACTCATATTTTCAAGATGTCAGTGTTTTTCTAAAAAATCCAAAAGTCTGAAATTTTGGGTTAGAGTATTTGGGAAGCAATAACTATTTGGAAACGTCATTGAAAATATATTAGCTAGATTTTATTTACTCAAGCTTGCTTTAAAAAAAATTGCTACAGACCTCATTTGAATTGAGGTGAGTATTATTTAAATACCAATCATAGATAGATGCACCCTGTTGGTGTTGTTCTGTGTTGTGTTTAATTGGTAAATACAAGTTAGACAAGCCAAATAAAACTCGATAGATTCTATTTATTTGGATTTAATTTTTATTCATATTGTGAACAGCAGTGAACTTGGTTATGTGTCAAGTTTGAAAAAAAATGTTGAACTGAAAAATATGAAATATGGCTCTGAAGCCAAAAACTTGAAAGGGAAAATTTTGAGGGCAACAGAGTGTATCAAATCTGTTGTGGCATTACAAAAAGCAACCAGGTTTCTCCCTAGATTGCCTTTTTACTATGCTAAGTAACTTTTAGTGAGTCCAAATTCTTCTTTGCTAATTACAATAGCAGTCTGTCTCTAATTGAGCCAATCTCATTGATACTTGAAGCGTGTGGCCTCGTGATAATAATTTTACAAGCAAAACACAAACAAAACTTTTAAAAAAATAAACAAGAAGTTTAAAAATTATTGTTCAAACGCTTTCTTTGAGCAAACATGTTTTCTTGGATAAGTTTTTAGTTTGTGTTTGATAGAAACTAGGAGCTGAATGTGCCTTAAAAGCTCAGAAACTGCTAGAAAAAATGCTGTCAGACCCAGAGTGCAGTGGCCAATTAGAAGCTTTGATCCAAAGGATGACTCAATTTAGCTGTGAAGTGAAACATTTGGAAGAAATCACTGAGAGAAATTACCAGATTATAAGATCTTCTGGAATCGGTATGCAGCAATTTTTGTTTTTGTAGTCTGATTATAAGAATAATTATGGTGGGCTGCGCAACATCACATGATAAGTATCAATGTATAGCATCTAAATTTTCTCTTTTGACAGATTGGTGCTATAGCTACATTTTCTGGATGTCATAAATTAATTAAATTTATTAATTTCACTAATGCTACTGCCAATTCAGTTATTGTTAGTGATAAACTGGTGCATGCCTCAAAGTGCAAACTATATTTAATAGATGTTTGGAGAAGAGTTCAAATATGTAAATAAACTGCGTTGTTAGCGTAATTTATCTTTAAATCCTCAAAAAACTGTTTTTTTTTGGTCAAAAATTTGTTCATAAAATAATTAAACTTTTTTTTTATATTTTGGGTACTTCAAATTAAAAAAACAACCACTACCAGTTTTTATAGATTGTTTTTATTTATCATATGCTATGGTAGCCAAATAATTAGAAATATTAAATAATAAAATATTATAAATAAATGTATTAACGTTTTTACACACGAAACACAACTTTTTTTAGACCAAGATACTGCTATCCAGTCTTGTAAAGGTGCAATGCTCAGCAACGCATTGAGAACATCTACACTGGAAGAAACAGTAGGGGTTAGTATTCTATCAGAGAAGTCTTTTGTGGATTTTTTTTGTGGAGTTTTCTTCTCTATGAAATTGCAAAATCAATAGTTTGACACAAAGTACATTATTTCTGCACTGAAATCAATAATTATTTGGGTTCTGTAAACTGGCTTGCTACAATTTCAGAGACTAGAAAGAGGATCCTTCAATGGAAAGTTTGTATGGAGAATTCCAAATTACTCAAATAAGAAACAGTTTTGTATGAATGATGAGGACTTGCAGTTTTACAGCCCCTGTTTCTACACTCACAGATATGGCTACAAGTTCTCACTTATGGTAAGAGCTCACGGATCCAAATATCATTTGTTAAAAATCAAAATTAAATTTGTGAACTTATTTTAAAATTAACCATGTTTTAAACGTGAAAAAGAAAAAGTCCAGTAGAAAGCTTGATAAAAAAAAGTTTGCAATTTCAAAGCAATTATACAAACAAAGTTTTGAATTTTTTTTTTCTAGTATCAGTTTAATTTTTTAGGCACAATTGAATGGCCTAGGGCTAGGAAGAGGAACCCACCTAAGTTTGTATATAGGGTTACTTCAAGGTCAATACGATAATATCCTATCGTTCCCGATGAGAAAGCAAATAGTAATTGGAGTTTATTGCCCTGCCAATCCTTTACTTCAGTGCTCACTAATTTTTGAGGTAGGTAAAGTCTCAATGTGTAATGTTTGTTATTACTTATACAGACGTTAAATCGAAATTGCATGATGGAATTCATAATTATTGAGGCATACATACAGGTACGTGCATGGATGAATTTATCTATAGGTGTGTTATAATACAATATAAATAAATATTAAACATATCTATAACAAAAACATGTAAAATAGTTTTTTTTCCATTATAATTATTAACTATTTTCGCTAACTTGAGCTGATGATATAGAAAAAATAAACTCCGCTCACAGACAAATGATCCGATTAATCAGTTAGCTGTATTGGATATACAGATTCTATGATAAGAAAGCTAGCAAAGTTTGTAAAGATATCAAGTGATTAATAAGGTTGAATTGGGATGGCATCTGTCGGTCCTGATGTCCTGAGATACCTGTTTGATTTCCTTACTATCTCTGAACAGGTCTCTCTAGAGCTCAATAGTGTTCAACTGTTCGATAATAATAAAAAATGTTAATGAAGAGTCAACTAAACATTGAGTTTTAATTGTTTTAAATTTTGAAAATATGTATAGTAACTGATAACACTAACTGTAAAAAGGAAATCTTTCGAACTTCTTAAGAATTTCCTAAAAATTCAGTACTGATAGATGTCGCCACCGAACCTTAAACCGATTCCAATATTTTATATTTTGACAAAAACCAATAATGACATTACGGTAGTTCGAAAGCCTATGATTGGTTAAAAAAATCAATAAGAAAATTCAGCCGCTCATTGAGCTATTCTACAAGGTCATTGTTTTGTCTAGTATTGAAGGGTCAACATAATGTAACTTTCTGAGTGAAACGTGACAAACTACTAACTTCTATTGAACATTGTCAGTAAGTCAAGAACGCTGGCCAAGTTGACAATATGAGCATTTGCGGCTGTATTTTAAATGGAAAATAATAAATGAAGTAACTTGCTAGGTTGTATAGAGAATTTATCCACAGGTTGGAGTATCTATCTATATATGTACTATCATAAACAACTGTGAAAAAAGAAACGAAAGGTGCGCTAACTCTTATTGAATAGATTAAAATAAAGTTTCCTCAATGTATAATAGACTAAATACTTGATATGTCTATGATTATGGTATGATGAGCTCAACATGTCTCCATGACAACTATTGCAACTGGGTGTCTTAATATGTGGGTTAATGAAGTGTGTATTGGATGCATGTTTCGTTTTAAATGAGTGCAGATGCCATCACAGCAAATCCGTGATAGTATAGTGGTTGTATCCCCGCCTGTCACGCGGGAGACCGGGGTTCGATTCCCCGTCACGGAGAGCTTCATTTCGCTATTTCTGTGTTCTATCACAATTTCTGGTTTGATAAGGTCAGGGAGATTCTGGAGCTCTAGGAACTCTCCACTTAGTTTTTTCATATGAAAACAGCCAGTTGTAGCATGAAAATATATCTCATGTTAGTGTGATTGATACAACTATGAAGATAACTATACATGCTTAGTGTTTGTCGGCAGCAAACAACCAGTCAGCTGAAATAAAGTAACTAGACTGAGTCATAATACTAGTCCAGTGTCAATTCTTTTAATCTCTAACAAATTATAATCAATGTTTGCCCTCTTTTCAATCAATTAATTTTCATAGATCTTTTCTCAAGCTCTGAAGAAAATAATGATCTTTTTTTAATAAATTAATTTCCTAAAAGAGTTAATTTTATTGTGGGTGTTTCATAGTCAAATTTAAACCCTTAGTCTTCCCGGTATGATGTTGTCCAGATTTATTTTTACAAATCGTGATATACCATTCAATGCTGCTACATTTCAAATTCTTAGAGGGGAGTTATCTTCTCCTAAGAGAAAATAAAAACCTGTTTTGTATTTTAACTTTTAATAGACAACAATGTTTCTAAACTTTGAGACTTTTATTAAACTCTACTGTTGGATTTCAGTTGAAATGAATGTAACTATGATGCTTTTTCACTTTTGTCACGAAAAAAGCAATTTATTATTTTTTTGCTGTATTGGTTTACAGCCAGATGATCCTCAGCATGAAGAAGCATTCCTTAAACCAGAGGCAGGTAGACAAAACAGAGGTATTGGCTCAGCCAACATTCTGTCTCATGAGGAGCTGGAGACCAACTACCTGGTAGACGACACACTGTTTGTCTGGGCTTCTATCAAATCGGAGGAGAATCAGACAGCTTAAATCTTTTGTCAAGTTTTTTTTCTTGGTCGTATGTCCACCTCTTTATTAAATATAAAACTGTGGGAAAGTGACAAATTTATTTGTATACTCTGGGAATTACTTTGAGAAGTTTTAGGTTTTTTATGCTTGATGTTGATGCACACGTTTCAGCTTAGAAATTAAATTTAATTAAAAGTACCATGTTCAACAGGTTGGCTGTAATTAAAAATAAACAAGTCACAAAAACATTTGTTTTTATTTGCAAAGAATGCGTAGCATTCTATGCATTTCAATTATTTATTTTATTGATAATGATTAAAGTTGCAAATGGCCATTGATTTGGTTAGCTGCGATTGGCTGCAACTTTCGGTTTGACATTTCTGAGTGCACCCAAGATGTTTGGGGATCATGTAAGTTAAAACCTGAAATGATTTACTTTTGACTTTGCAGAAGCTGGAAGACAGCATTTCACTCAAGTGATCATTACTTTATTTAAAGAGTATCTGTCAAGTTTTTCAGTGTATCTAATTATATTAATGAAGCATAATCTGACAGGTCTTACACACCTAAATAAAAAGGCATCCTGTGGTGGTCCTTGTTGCACATACCATTTCATGGATACAGTGTGACTGAGGTCTAGCTAGTAGTGACATTCCATTGTACTAGTTCAGCATACATAAGTATTGCAGAGTTACTACCAGTAGTAGCCGAAATACCTGAAGTGGTTGCAGCAGCAACGGTAATCAATTTTTAGTACACCCCCCCCTCCCCACTCCCAACTCCCTCTACATGTACAGAGTGTCCACTGGTGTTGCCTGGTGCACAGTCTAGCCACAAGTCTGCAATCGGCTCTCGGCAGTTTTATAAG
This sequence comes from Cryptosula pallasiana, assembly GCA_945261195.1. NCBI lineage: Eukaryota > Metazoa > Bryozoa > Gymnolaemata > Cheilostomatida > Cryptosulidae > Cryptosula > Cryptosula pallasiana. The sequence goes on from OX183131.1 coordinate 32,701,259, forward strand.
TAGCGCTAGTAGTAAAGAGACCGGATGCCTGATTTCTACATCGCTGCTATCCCATTAATAGAGGGTCTGCATAGCATTACCAGTTGATTTGGTAGGAGCACAGGCCTACTGCAGAAAATTTAGAGGAATTTGGACCATTTTTTGGAATTTTATGTTGTGCTTTGTTGTTGGTGTGTTGAAGGTAAGTCATGATTTCACACACTTGTCTTCACATGCTGCCTGCTGACTCAAAAATAATTTGGGCAGCACCCCACCAAGAAATCACCAAAAATTATACCCTCTGGGCTGTCGATACTGACCTTTTTTATTCCAATCTGACTACTACCTGAGAAGCAGCAGCCGTGTGTTTCCAAACTTCTGATTGCAAATGGCCTGTCACGCAAAACTTCGTCACAACACCCGAGTCTCCTAAACTAACAAATCTTAACCCACGGGGGTGGCAAAAAGTCCTCATCTCAACTTCGTAACTACAGGCACTCGTATTAATCCGTATTAGTGTTGTGAGGATCCACAACACATTACTGCCGAAAAAAAAAGAAATGATGCGCCTGGTAATAATTATTCATTTTACCACTTCCCAGCTGTTCGACAAGAGCGCTCGGTCAGTACAATCAGTAGGTGAAGGCTACACCATTTACTTATTTTTGGCAAATTCTCGAAGCCCCTCTTGTGTATTCCGACAAAAAAAATTTGCTGGCTCTTACGAGTTACCAATAATGTCAATGCTGAGATGAGTACCCGTGCCCCCCTCCCCCCCCCCCCCCCCCGTCAAATAGGACTTGCTAGTTTAGGAGACTCGGGTAATGTGAAGAAGTTTTGCGTGACAGGCCATTTGCAATCAAAAATTTGGAAACACGCGGTTGCTGCTTCTCAGGTAGTTGTAAGATTGGAATAAAAAAGGTCAGTATCGACAGCCCAGAGGGTATACTTTTTGGTGACTTCTTGGTGGGGTGCTGCCCAAATTATTTTTGAGTCAGCAGGCCAGCACGTGAAGACAAGTGTGTGAAATCATGACTTACCTTCAACACACCAACAACAAAACAGAACATAAAATTCCGAAAAAGGGTCCAAATTCCACCAAATTTTCTGCAGTAGGCCTGTGGGTAGGAGTTATCTCCCGGCTGCATAATCAAAAGTTTTTACAATTTCTGAGCAGTAGATAGGTATGGGGTGTACAATACTGACGATGCCCCACTCATGTAAGTCATCTCAGTACATGGTTGCTGTGCAAGCACACCACAACAAGCGTGTGCCCTCATTAATTAACATTGGCAGAATCAAACAAACCCGAAATACAAAACTATGGCTCTACCAAGTAGTATTTATGAACATAATATTTTGTTAATTGTTTTCAAGCAAATAAACCAAAATATATCCAAGGAAAATTTTTCCATGGCTTAATTGATCCCTTGAGCTCTTTCAGCAATATCATTTTTGCCAGATCGTTGGCTTAAAATCTCTCAGATCAAAATAACAGTCAAAAAGCCGTGATTTCTAATGATAAGTTATACGACCGACTAGACTACTTCCAGTTGCGTTGCCAAAAAGAAACTACACCGTGGAAATTCAATTGTAATAGAGTGTTTTAAAATCTATGGCCGATAAATGACAGCTGTCTCAAATCAACACAGGCTGACCCTGTAATATATATGTATATGTTGACCCACCCGGTGGCTGTTAAAGCCCTCAAACATATTTTTATGCAGTGCAGAAGCCTTATTTCCTCAAAGTCGACACGACTTTCAGATTAGGTTAACAGCAGGAGTATTAGCAATGAATAGATTTTTTCACAAAACTGTCTGCAAACTAAAATTAATATAAAAGTTCGAAAACATTAATTAATTTTTTTAAGTCATTTTAACATTTCAATTAGTAGCATTTCAAAAAATGTGAAAGGAAAACAATTTTTATGCTTTAGTCTTCCTGTTGTTTACAGAGAGGAATCTCCCCTTCTAGACTGTGTCCCAATGAGGGATGTGGGGCGGTCTGTACTAGAGACAACATCAAAGCCCATGTGGCAGAGTGTGGAGCAGCCTTTGTGCCTTGTGACTCATGTCTGGTGCCTTGTCGCAGGAGAAACCTGGAGGTAAGTAGTAACTGTTTGAGTATATATTGATCAGTGTGTACCAATCACTCTCTCACACCTCAATACTTTTGTGTAAACAAATTATTGAATTGACTCCACATTCAATAGATGGAATTTGTTTTGTAAATAAAATTATTCGAGTCTAACCGAATAATTTTGATTTTGCCAACACTTAGTATTTACAAAATGTTGGTTTTATATTTTGGAAATCTTAATACAGCTTGTCATTGGAGCCAATGAAGGATGATAAACTAAGTAAAAAGTTATTAGCACTACTAGTTTTATCACAGCTTGTTTTCAACCTATTTTGCTCATTTTCTTTGTAAATAAAACATAAATCATCACATGAGGCAAAGTAAAAACAGGAAAAATGTAGTACAGTGAGCTGGAGTGTAAAAATCTGTCCATAGAGACAGAAAAACTTTTTGTATAATTTTTTTAAGTGTCAAAGAAACCCATTTTTCGCCTCACATAATACTGTGGTAGATTTCGCCGTACAATTGGCATAGAAACTAGTGCCATACCTCCTGTCAGGAGAGAAAGCATCTCTGAAGTACAGAGACTCATCTCTCCTTTCATTGCACCAGTAACCAGCCACTGGTCGGGGTTTGCTTGCTGTTGATTAGTCACTATAAGGGCGGCCCACTCTGTATAGAAACGAGGAGTCAGTCATGACTCGTGCAGATCCGAGATCAACTATTGCAGATTCGGGATAGACTGATGCAGATCTGTTACCAACCCGGGGTAGTGGACCCAGGGTAGTGGACTCAGGATCAGGCATTCATCAGACACCAACATTACTATAGCTGAGGATCTCAGGACTAGCTTTAGTCACCCTAAGAGATGCAGATAAGGATATGTCGACCTTGCACCCTCAAGATCTCTGGATCCTGACCATGAAAGCCCTAGAGCCTGTATGTCAGTGTTATTTGTAGTGGCTGTACTAGCTCCGCCCACTTGCCACTAGGCGCCTATCTTATTTAATCTTATGCACTCTATTATTACTTGTCGCTATATTTATTCACATGATATCATTTGCTAGATTCACTTCCTGTGCATGTGATTGGCCACCTTATTATCTAGGCCAATCACTTCCTCTGGTTTTGCCTATAAAAGGCTAAATTATTTCTGAATTTATTGCATAATGTTTTACACCTTTTTCCAGGTGTTACCTATGCTTTTACTTTAATGGGTAGCCTTCCTAGAGTTGTATAGTGCTAAATACATGTTTTATCACTGAACTACAGTGACTAGAGTGCCTGGGCTCCCATTAGTTGCTAAAGTCTATCACACAAGGGGCACTGACCGATACGGTAGTGCCTGGACAGAGGCAGAATGCTTGAGCTTAATAGTATTCTGTGGTTTCCAAGACCAGAATCTCTTACAATACTTAGTTCTACCTATTATTTAGTACGATTATAATTTTTCGTTGATTTTAGACTCACCGCAATGAATGTACAAAACGCTCACTCAAATGCCCCACATGCAACACACAGTTTTCACACAGTTCCGAGGTAACACAGTTTTTAATAACTGTTATTTAAAATCAATCATTTTGAATGCTCTGTGCCATGATGCCAAATGATTTTATTTTATGACAAAAAATAAATGAAATGTTATTATTGCCTTCAAGTTCAACAACATAAAATAACAAATAAATTTTTATTGTTTTATTCATTTTTCTTCTTTTATTCATTCTTATACTTTAAAACTAAGGAACTAGTTGGAAGCAATAGAAACTTCTGGTAAATGTTTTCTTTGTATATCGAAATCATGACAGGGTTGAAAATTCATTACTAGAAATAAATAAAATGCATACATTTCAGCTTTCACTTCACCAAAAAACAGGAACCAGGTGTTTGGTGTCAGCTGGCAAATGCCACTACTATGACTTTTGTAAATTTGAAACCACTAGCACAGAAGAATTAAAAAAGCACATGACAGAGGCAATGCAAGTGCACCTTGATGCTTTGACGTTACAAGCACATAAAGATGACCAACATCTGAAACAGGTAAATAATAGGCGATACATCAAAATTACACCCTGTTTTATTGGCAGAGATGTTGTGGTGGATTTTGGGGGCTGAAACCCGCTAACTACTGTCGGTAGCAATCTGACAGGTAAGCTGCCACCAGTTGTCGTTTAACCTGTGACAACCACAGGTCGGTATGGTACCGTGAGATGTGTAGAAGAGTATTCCCAACTCTACGTTAGTAAGGAGCCCTTGGCTCAGACGCATAACTCAGTGCTGTTGAGTATCTATGCATTTATTCATCCAGAATAAAAGGAGTTAGTAGAAAGACACATTACAACTGATCTAACAACGCACACGTTCTGCCTTTTATAGTCAATTTACAGGAAGTGACAGGAAGTGATTATCAGTAGTAACCAATCATATAAGAATAATGCATAATAGACGAATGAACCATCAAATATAAATAGATAACAAATCAGATAGCTGGTATATGGCTAAATAGATATGGCGCCGTGTAAGGGTAGGTGGAGTTACAAGCTACTGAGCCAATCACAGTTCTAGCTACTTCCTGTCCCTGCTCTTTGGTCTTTACTAGCCTCTGTTCTTGTCCTTTCATCCATTTTAAGGGTGGTTACCTCCTAGATATGGCTTCCTGCTTCTCCCAGGCTACTTTACAACTTTCAGCTTATGCTGAGTCACTTCCTGCCAGTCCTGCAAGATTGGTAATGTCTCATACCAGGTCGGTATAGCTCTCTACAGGGTCGGTACTGCTCCATGCAAGGTCGCTACTGACTCACACGCAGGGTCAGTCAATTCGGTATCATTGATTTCAACCATTCTGGCCATCTAATGGCTACTATAAGGATGCCAGAATGTAAGTACAGTGTGTGCGCAGAAGTAGGTAACACTAAAATCCACAACAATGTTTAATATTTAACCGGCTAAACTATAATTGGGTTGGCAAAAATGAAGTATTTGTAAAAATAGATTTGAGCTCATAGATGGCAAACAGCTAAGTGCCGTAAAACATGGATGAAGTACAGCAGTACGGCTACACGTGCACTAAAGGTTTTTCTACATTACCCGTATGGCAAGTCATACCAGTTGCTATGCAGTCGTGTATTGCAATGCTATCACACGTGAGACTTGCAACACATACATAAAAAACAAATCATCTCTACAATTCTGACGACTTTAAAAAAATTATTGAGTGAGTGTTGATAATCGTTGTTGACTGAAAATTCAACATGTATATACGACATCAAAACAAATACATATACATTTTTCCCTGTTATTTCTAGATCTATGTAAAATGTAGTCATACTCGGACTAATCAGACTGGGCTATTCCAGCAGTCCTGGTATATCTCATCTACATTTAAAAACTTTAATACGCAAAAGGCAATAGAAATTTCAAAGCCTAGAAATTTAGCGGAAACCTATTTGTACAGCATCATTATGTTGCATCAACTATTTCATAGTTCAAGCGTACACATCTACAACATTGATACTGTGTTAATCAAAAGTAACAGCAACTCATGCCTGACAAACAAATAATGAAAACGGCCTGTTGACCAGAACTTTTCCATGAAATAATAATTTTACTAAAAACTTGAGATTTTAAAAAGTAGTTCATTGTTAGAGAAATAATCAATTAGTATTTATCATGGCTCAGCAATTGTCACTGAGTACGTTACGACTCAAGTTTGAAAAAAATTCTGATGAGCAAATCTATGAGTTCATTTCATCAAAGTTGTTTTATATTAAAATATATTGAGTTGATAAAATAAAATAAAAACAATTTTCCAAACTATATTTGCTTAGAGCGACGCTGTTTTTACATATGTAGATAATCAAGATCTATTTTCTTTACAGTTTGTTTAGCAACTGTTACAGGAATAATAGTTGACTAAAATATGTTGGTGTCAAAGACTGAGGTTCCATTCCCCGACCTACGAGTTATTGGATTATTATTTTTTTGTCGTTTGATCAGGATGCTAAAACTTCCGCAAAAACTTTTTATGTTTAGTTTTGCATAAGAATATTTTCAGTTCTGTCAGTTTCAAGTTTTAAATGATGAAAACTAATATTCTATCTAGATTGGTTGTTATTTCATATTTATATGAGTTGATTTCCTCAATGATAGACCACTTAAATCAGCGCAGCAAAATTTGCTGGCTGCAGGAAGATTGTAAGAGTTGTTAGTTATGATTTGCTAATGCTTGTTGAAGGCCCTCGCAGAAGCAGAGAAAACGATGGATCATGAGTTCAAACAGCAACCTGTGAGCTTGTAAATTTATCTAGTATTTCAGAAAAATTGTTTTAAAGAGCAAAAATTCATTGTATTTTATGTATAATGCATTAAAATAGTTGGTTTTAAGTAGTTCTCATTTTTAAAAATAGTTTTTCAATTATTATTTTAATCTGCTAGAAATAATGTCACCAAAATTACTGCTTGTGAACACAGCTCTTTGGCTAATTGAAAATTGTAAAAATTCCAGTTTTTAGACGTTTTACAAAAATTTCATACTGTTGATGAGCTTATTTTGTGTTATTGAAATGATAATTAGCTTAAAGGCCAGAACAAGGTAGGCAATTGCTGTCTTTTTATCTAATTTAGCATCACTACTGATGGTTACAGTCAAATTTTTATTGCGCTTCGATGAGACTTTTGGTGGAAAAAAATTTGCCAAATTTTGTGTATTCATAATTCAGTAATAGAGCTGGTAAAACCGGAAAACTGTGGTAAACAAGCAAATGCAGCCAATGCAGGAGTTGCAGGTTCAGGAAAATACACTGACGAATGACACCCCTGTCTACTTTTTACAAAAACCAACTGATATGAACTACTAAGAATTCCAAAACCACTTCAACTAAATAATGAAAAGTACATTTACTTATCGTATTACATGACGAAGGTTTTAGACAACGCATTGTATGAAATATTCATGTAACTTTGCTTATCTAGTGTCCACCAGAAAAAAATAGGACAACTTTACCCATACAAAGAAAGAAACAAGTCATATCAATCCATAGCTTGATATCCACTACAGAAACTGATACCGCGGGTGGAACTGTAACTACTCAACAATCGAATGGCAGAACAACTAAGAGGAATCAAAAGCTCAGAGACGCAAAAACAGGTATTTTGTAATAGTTCTTAATGTTTGATGTGTTTTCACATTCAAAATGTCTGATTAACTAATTTGTTATACATTGTATACTAACCATGTCATTATACATTGTATACTAACCATGTCGTTATACATTGTATACTAACCATGCCGTTATACATTGTATACTAACCATGTCTGTTATACATTGTATACTAACCATATCCGTTATACATTGTATACTAACCATGCCGTTATACATTGTATACTAACCATGCCGTTATACATTGTATACTAACCATGCCCGTTATACATTGTATACTAACCATGCCTGTTATACATTGTATACTAACCATGCCGTTATACATTGTATACTAACCATGCCTGTTATACATTGTATACTAACCATGTCCGTTATACATTGTATACTAACCATGCCTGTTATACATTGTATACTAACCATGTCTGTTATACATTGTATACCAACCATGTCCGTTATACATTGTATACTAACCATGCCGTTATACATTGTATACTAACCATGCCGTTATACATTGTATACTAACCATGCCCGTTATACATTGTATACTAACCATGCCTGTTATACATTGTATACTAACCATGTCCGTTATACATTGTATACTAACCATGCCGTTATACATTGTATACTAACCATGTCCGTTATACATTGTATACTAACCATGTCGTTATACATTGTATACTAACCATGTCGTTATACATTGTATACTAACCATGTCATTATACATTGTATACTAACCATGCCCGTTATACATTGTATACTAACCATGCCTGTTATACATTGTATACTAACCATGTCCGTTATACATTGTATACTAACCATGCCGTTATACATTGTATACTAACCATGTCCGTTATACATTGTATACTAACCATGTCGTTATACATTGTATACTAACCATGTCGTTATACATTGTATACTAACCATGTCATTATACATTGTATACTAACCATGTCCGTTATACATTGTATACTAACCATGTCCGTTATACATTGTATACTAACCATGTCCGTTATACATTGTATACTAACCATGTCGTTATACATTGTATACTAACCATGTCCGTTATACATTGTATACTAACCATGCCTGTTATACATTGTATACTAACCATATCATTATACATTGTATACTAACCATGTCCGTTATACATTGTATACTAACCATGTCCGTTATACATTGTATACTAACCATGTCCGTTATACATTGTATACTAACCATGTCGTTATACATTGTATACTAACCATGTCCGTTATACATTGTATACTAACCATGTCTGTTATACATTGTGTACTGTGAACAAGGTAGAAGGAAAATATTTATTATTATGTGAGAATGTTGTACTTTACCCCACACAATCTTGTGCGTACTAATAATTCATTATTTTTTTTATGCAGAAACTGAACTTATCAACTTGTAGCAACTCAACTGGCAAAAGCCGAAGCAAAAACTTAATTCTGATTTCCAATCTTCATTGTAGTTTTAGAAACAAAATCAAAAAGCTGTAGTATTGATTATTTGACCTTATCATCATCATTCATGATTTGAGTACTTGCAAATAAAATAATCAATGAGGGATTATTTTGTTTGTTACAATCAAAATAAACTCAATTATGATCTAAAGTATCAAAAGACGGTTTAAAGCATTTTTACCAATAGTTGTTAACTGATATAAACATCTTTCACAATGTAAGCTCTTAGCAAACATTGTACATGTAAACTGGATAGCGATTACCAACGTCTATTTACGAGCTATGCATTAGTAATTATCAGTCAATAGCTGAAAACTACGACAGACGAACAGTGCCACACAAAACTCGCCCATACGTTCCTACATTGCGTTTGTCTAGTTGTTGTGGGCGAACCGTGCCATCAGCCAACAACCAAACTGTGCCAAAAGCAACTCCAAGACACTCGGCCCTGTAGCAATCCTTCTATATTACCATGTAAATAGTAATTTACTTTTGGAGCAAGAATAAAACTAATTAATTGATTGTCTAATTTCTAAACAAACTGAGTTATTTTTTTATTTCTTACTAGACGAACAAATGCCAACTCTGGCTTCAAAGCTTTGAATTGAAAAAAAGAAATCTTTCTATAGAAAAAATATGTATTTTCTCAACCAGAAAAGTTTTTGTATATATTGCTATTTTATAAAAAAATATTTTCATGGAAAACATAAACTTTTACAGGGCCAATAATAAACAAATTTAAAAATTATAAAAAAAAAAAAAAAATTGCCGAACTAAAAATATTTTTTTGTTGCAGTTTAATTCCTGTAGAAGATTTTGGCAACTTGTAACTAAGTTCAGCCTCGATCTTCCACCTTTTCGGTCACACTGGATGACTACGAGGTGTCACTGCCGAATGTACTACCTTATGTCAGCTTTAGCAGCTTCAATAAGTAGTAGATCCGGTCTTAGAAGGGGAGGGGAGGATCCTTTCTATAAATAGAGAAGGACCGAAGGGATTCGGGAGGGGGGGAAAAGTCCAAAGATCCAGACTAACTCGTCAACAGAGAAAAGTCAAGTGCAATAAGAAGAGTTTCTTCAAGATAATACTCTCTTTATTGATCAGTATAGCTCCAACTGCGCTGAGCCAACTGGCTCAGCCAAACTTATGCATACAATATAAAAACGGAAACTAGTGCGGCTCACTAGAAAAGTCTTGTGTTCATCAATATAAAGTGATAAATGTAATTCAAAAACACACATGAACAATAATTTTCAATGCAACGTAACATGGCATTAGTTCCAACTTTATCTTCCACTTTTTTATACGTTTATACCGTTTGTTAACAAACAAGGGGAGATAATCTCCAACAGTGTAATTACTTTATATATCATAATCACAATTGCAATTGAATAATACAGTTATGAACAACGTTCAGTCATTAGTAACGAGCTTCACTTCGCTTATGCTCTCATTAGCAACGAGCTTCACTTCGCTTATGCTCTTCGGCCTTGGTCTTTATCTTGGCTTTCAACTCACCAGCACACCATCCGGATGTCTTTAATAATGCAAATCTATCACATTCTCCCCCCCCCCCCCCATTAGTTGAGCTAGGGTCACAACTAATTAGATATGTTCATCGATTAATTATTGTACAAGGAGGGTCTTGATAAGTGACCAGTCAGCTCTGGAATAGCCGTGGGGGTTGGCTCCTTTAGCATGGCGCTGTATGTTTTGGGTAATTCGCTGGAAAGGGAATGTGTAAGAGGGGAATAGGGGTAGAGAGGGTTCTGCATAGCCGTGGGGCAAGGGGATCCAGATTTAACTTTGGCATGGTCTGCTCTTTTCAAAAGGGGGAATTCGGCAATAGTTTTTGGAGGAAACGTAACGCCACCGCTTACTATATGGCCTGAGAGAGGGTGTGAGGTCTCATCTAGTCTGGATGGGGGGCAATTCGGAGGGGTGATGGCTCTAGAAGGTTCTATTACTTCTTCTTCCACGGCTGGCTCTGCAGGAACATCGTCCAGTAGCTTTCCAGTGGCTGTGTCCTCCCACAGTTGGGCTAGTCCAGGGGGAAGGGGTACATCCTGACCCTTAAGGGCGCCATCCTCCTCATCCGACTCCATCAGGTCCACATAACCACCTGGAATGGACTGGTCCTCCAATAGTTCTTGCGGAGAGCACATCTCTCCTCTTCTCTGTCCTTTAACCATAACTTATCCCTCTACCACTGCATTTGCTCCTTGTTGTTCCAAACATGTATTACCCAAAACCTCTCCCAACCTTCCAAGCATAGTAGCCAGCTTACCTGGAGTATTTAGCTCCGTATGCTCCATTTCTACTGCAAGTAAGGCCAGAAGCTGCTCAGCTGTAGATGTACTGCTTGTACTACTTCTAGTAAGTGAATGCAACTGCAATGGCTTCTGCTTGAGCACATGGTCAGGCTCGAGTATTCTGATTGGCTGGTGCTCTTGAATGCTGGAAGACTTTGTGGGGCTTGCATTTTGGGGGGATCTTTCAGGCAGGGCATTGGGGATTCTTGTCCGATTCGGATAATTTTTTCTGTTGGTCACATCTTCAGATCTTGCGCATGGCAGCTGTACGTTTCCTGTCATCCTCTGACTCACTGGGGGTCCTGTAGGGGGTTCTAGGGGTGTTTTTAGGGCTGGATGTGGTGTGGTCGCATAGTTATTAATCTCTGTGTTGCTTCTCTCAACTTCCTGGGTGGGGGGTATCATACTAGGGCTTCTTAACGGTAAATGTAACTCTTCTGTTAAGGTGGGGGTGGGGGACAAGCCTTTTGCTGCCTCTGAATGCCTTATCACTGGTTGATTCCTAGGGTTGCTTTGTCTCTTCATTTTATGTCTTTTCCTAACTCTGGCTCTTCTATTCTCTCCTTGTTCTTGTTCCTGAGGGGGTACTCTGACTGGTTGTCCACTAACAGCAGAGATGGGGGCCTGGGCATATGGAATATGGTTGGTTCTCCTCTCATCCAATTGGGGGGTGTGTATCCTTCTTTCTGGATCATTTCCAACACCTCTTTGTCTTGAAGAGCTGGTCTGATGGCAGTACTGTTCTCCGTACCTTATTGGGGGTCCCACGTTTCTCCTGGGCCTCTGTTCTCCAGGCTCCGCACTGACTTCTTGACTTGGTTGGGCAGGGAAAGGGGGTTGAACTTCTCCAGATCCGGAGGGTCTTTCTATAGGGGCCAATTCCCTTCTTTCCAATTCTGAGCTGGGTTGGGGGTTTACTTCTGGTTCCGGAGGGAAAAGGAGTCTGGGTAGGGCTTCCAACAACTCCTTTTGCATCTGTCGAGATAGCTCTCGGGGGTCTTCCCTATTCACTTCAGGTTGTCGCACTTCCACGTCCAGTGGGTTGGGGGGCGGTTCCCTACGACGAGCTCTGGTGGCCCCTTTCATGTTTGGCCGCCTGTGTGGCTCCGTGGCTGCAGGAGCTTGTCCCCGTCGATCAGCACATGGTTTATACAACTTCAGGCGGCTCTCATTCTGTACGGACTGTTGGCCATTTCTGTCAATTAAGTAAGAATGGTTGGGATATGCTTCTAGTATTTCATACGGTCCGATGAATTTGGCCTGTAGTTTTGGGTTCTCTCCCTTTTTTCGTCTTCTATTTTCTAGCCAAACTAAGTCCTTTGGGGCAAACAATGAGGGCTCCTCTCCATCCTCACCCCGGATGTGTACTTGTTCCTCTCGCAGGGCCTCATGTGCTTCCTCTAACCGATCCTTCAAGGCTTGTGCATATTCATGCACGGGCATGTTATCCGTGAGTGGAGGGTGGTAGGATAGCTGATCCGGCAGCCTTAGCTCTCTTCCAAGCATCAGGAAATTTGCAGTTTCACCTGTGGTAGTATGGGGGGTGCCTCGGAAAGCTCTCATTAGTTGTGGCAGCAGGAGATCCCACTCTTCCTGTCCCCTCCGGAGCAGCAAAGCTCTCAATGAGTCTCCCAACACTCTGTTATTTCTTTCCACTATTCCGTTGGCTTGCGGATGATAGGGGGTAGTTCGTGTCTTTTCTATCTTCCACAGGAGACACAATTCTTGCATTAGACGCGACTCGAATTGGGCGCCTTGGTCAGTGTGTATTTGCTCTGGAAGACCAAGATAGCAAAACACTCTCTCGTCAAGAGCTGCCGCCACTACTGGGGCTGTAGCGTCCGGAATAGCGATGGCGTCTTGCCACCGCGTGAAGTGGTCGGTGAGTACCAGTATCCATGCATTTCCTTTAGCAGTCTCTGGGAGGGGGCCAACGAGGTCCACTGCCACCCGTTGCCAGGGTCGGCCAGCGTACATTCGTTGCCGGGCTGCTGTAGGTTTGGTCCCTCCGGTCTTGGCTCTCTGACATATTTCGCATGTCCGTACTGTACGCCTGACATCGGCAGTGATGCCTGGCCAGTACCAAGTGAGTTGTAGCCTCTTCAGGGTCCTTATTACTCCTTGGTGGGCCATGGCGTGGGTCTGCCAGAGAATTGTTCCACGCAGACTAGCTGGGCAAATGGCGCACCATCTAGCTCTACCTTTAGGGGAGACCAGTATCTCAAGAATACCGTCGGGCCGGATCCGCATTGATTCCTTGCATTGCTCCAGCTTCCTTAGTTCACTGCTTCCCATTTCCAATTGTCCTTTGGTGAGAGGGATTCCGGATTTGATGGCTCTGTATAGGAGGGCCACCGGATGATTGCCTGTCCTTTGGGCTTCCAGCAACTCTATCTCGGTGCACCGGTCAACGTGATGAGCCTCTTGCTCCTTATCCTTCTGCCTGAAGGCCTCTGTTTGACTGTGGGTAGTTGCTCCTGTCCACTCTCCGTTTCGTATTTCTTGTTTAGATGGTCCTCCATCTCTCTCTTCTATGTGATGGCACTGTCTACAATCTTCTGGACACCTTCTACTCAGTCCATCTGCATTGCCATGCTTGAGTCCCGCGCGGTGCTCTACTGTATATTGAAACTCTGACAGTATCTCCAGCCAACGGGCCACCTGACTGGTGGGCTCTCTTCTTCTACACAGCCATACCAGGGAAGCGTGGTCTGTCCGCAGACGAAACTTCTGGCCATAGAGGTAAGGCCGAAAATGCTTAACTGCTTTGATCACTGCTAGTAGCTCCTTTCGGGTCACACAGTAGTTTTTCTCGGATGGACTTAATGTCTTGCTAAAGTAGGTTATGACACGTTCCTGCCCTTGTTGCTGCTGAGACAGGACGGCTCCCACTCCAACGTTACTAGCATCCGTATCCAAGATGTACGTTCCGGTGGCCTCTGGATAACCTAATATAGGGGCCGACGTCATGCCTTGTTTTAATTGTCGGAAAGCAGTTTCCTGTGCATCTCCCCATTCCCAAGGGGTATGCTTGCTGGTGAGTTTGGTGAGGGGTTTGGCCAAGGTAGAGAATTCCGGAAGGTATTGTCTGTAGTAACCTACGGTCCCCAGGAAGGCTTGTAATCCTTTCAACTCTTTCGGAGCTTGCCATTCCCTGATAGCAGCCACCTTTTCCGGATCGGTAGCGATTCCTTCAGCACTGACAATGTGTCCCAAGTATTTCACTTTTCTCTGGAGCAGCTCACATTTGCTTGGCTTGAGTTTGAGTCCGGCTTGTCTTAGGCGCTCCAGCACTTCCTTCAAGCGCTGTATGTGAGTAGGGAAATCTGGGGCAATGACAATTATGTCATCTAGGTATAGAAGTAGCGTCTTCCAATGGAGACCCTGTAAGACCCGTTCCATTAGCCGTTGAAACGTAGCTGGTGCGGAGGTCAATCCAAAAGGTAACACCTTCCATTTCCACAAACCTGTCCTAGTAGAGAAAGCGGACTTCTCGCTTGCATCAGCGTCCAAGGGCACCTGCCAATACCCACTGACCAAGTCTAGTGTGCTAAAATATTTACTACCGGCTAACGCATCCAAGCTCTCATCTATTCTAGGGAGGGGGTAAGCATCCTGGTGGGTTACGGCATTTAACTTCCGGTAATCTATACAGAAGCGCCAGGACCCGTCCTTTTTTTTAACAAGGACCACCGGGGAACTCCAGGCGCCTGTTGCAGGCTCTATCAATCCCTTTTCTAACAATTGGGCTACTTGCCTTTCGGCTTCTGCCTCTTTTTGGGGTCCAAGCCTGTGGGGGTGCTGCCGGATTGGCCGGGCTCCAGGCAGTAAAGGAATACTGTGTTCCACCAATGTGGTCTTTCCTATGTCTTCTTCTCCCATACTGAACACGGTACTATACTCTCTTAACAAGCTTGCCAGTTGTCTTGTTTCACCATGGTTCTTACAATTCTGGCAGGCAGATTGGTAGAGCTTCTGGACGTGCATAGGCACGTTTTGTTTTTGGGAGTCATTCCGTCTGTCTTGGGTCTGTTGTTCTGTTAGGTAGGGTGTAGTCTCATCGATATCTTGAAGTTCTACACCTTTGTAGTTTCCTACCGTGCTTCCGGCTTTAAGTTCGAGGGGCTGGTTCGTAGGGTTAAGGCATCGTATCAGGAGTCGCCCTTGAGGGTCCGGCTGGTTCAAGCTAGCTGCCATGGGGGGCCCGGTTTCTTGTCCCTCTACCAGTCCTATGGGGCAGAAGTTGTGTGTGTTGACGCGGGCCATGACCGTCATTTCGGTACAAGGGGGTATGAGGGTGTCCCTTATCACCTGTATATTGTTGATCAGTAACCGTCCATGCTTATCAGTGCATCGAAGCTCCTGTCCGTCCAATATGAGTATTGAACGGTGAAACTCCAGCGAACACTGATGTGAGGCCAAGAATGGCATGCCCAGAATGGCATCCTCATGAATATCACTGATTACAAATGTAGCTTCTGTCTTGATATCACGAATCCGGAGGGGGAGTCTTATGGTTCCATAGAATGGGAGTTGTGTCCCATCTGCCATCAATCCGTAGGACTCGCTTTCTTCCAATTGGTTCCTGACTAGCCGGGGTAATTGGTTGTAGGCGTGTTTTGACAGCAAGTTTGTGGTACAGCCGGTATCTAACAAAAAGTGTACAACTCTCCCTTCTAGTTTTCCAGGTACGAAGTAGCTGGCCTCGTAGGGTCTGTCAGAATACAGTCCAGCGGGCACAGTGGGCTTCACTTCCGGAATAGGAGGGTCTCTTCTTTGTCTGGGTCTGGAGGGACGTTCAGTAGGCATAAAAAAGGGGGTCTCGGTCGACTTTTGAGGTCTGGGTTGAATCTTTATCCTTTTCCTACGAGGAGATTCCATGAGTGGTCCGGTGGGCGATAGCCTGGGTAGATCCAGCAAGGAGGGTATGACAGGGGAGGGGTAAGGAAATGGGTCTGGATTGGCTTCTGAATCCGGATCATTCATTTCTGTCAGTGGTGCATACCTATTCCGGATTGGTAGTTTCCAAGGGTCGTCTCGGGGGGTCTCTCTGTAGTTCCTCTGTTGGGGCCTTTCTCCAGAAGGGTTATAATTAGATACTGGGCCGTTCCTTTTTCTAAAATTTTGGGGTGCCCTTTCGCAGCCAGTTTTGTTGTTTACTGCTGCGGGCGCTACTCGTTTCCCGACCTTTGGCAGTTGTATTTGCCTACTGATGCCCAACGCTGGGACGGGCAGTCTTTTCGGAGGTGTCCCTTCCCTCCACAGCCCCAACAACTAGGTGGAGCTTCCATCCGGATCTGTGGAACTTCGAGCATAGCCTGTCTCTTTTTACTCATTTGCTCTACCTTCTCAGTCAATTGTTGGACGGTTTTCATGAGGATATTGAGAGGGTCCTCGACTACAGGCGCCACCTTCTGTGCTTTAGGAGGCTCTTCCTCTTCCTGATCCTCAATCATCCGGATCTGTGCCTGCCTGTCTTCTCCTATAGTCCGAATCTGTAAAAATTCTCCTCCTGCCCTTACGGCGTCTTTCAACGTAAGGGGTTGTACGGCCAAGAGGTGCCGCTGTAAGTAAGCGTGACCCAGCGTAGCAGAGAAAGTATCTAAGGCCATTCTCTCTCTGTGTAGGGGAGGCAGGTCTTCATATGCAATGTTGACCAGTCTCTCCACCTCATTGGCATGATCATGCAATGGAACTTTGAAGTTCCTCCTTAAACTTCCTAAACGCGCTTTAGCTTCACGGGCAGTGAGTCCAAAACGAGCGCGTAGGGCATTGAATACTCCTGCCACTGTGTTTGGCTTCCCACAGTCTTGAGCCTCTCCTCGCAGGGATTCTTTTAAATGCAGCAAAGCTGCTTCCTGGTTCCAATCATTAGCCACAGTTACTTCTACGAAACGGTGTACAAAATATTCTACGTCCCCCTTGCCTTCGTAGCGGGGTGTTTTAAAAGGGGCTTGTCTGGGAGGCTGTACTGCACTCCGAAAGGCTTCGGTCAGTCTCTCCAGCACATCCATTCCTGCAAGTTGGGGTTGCCGTCCAGCACTACTAGCTCGGCGCTGTTGCCTGTCTGTCATTCGGAGGGGGGGGGGGGGTCTTTGAATCCAAGAGTGGAAGTCCTTGCTCAGTTGCTCCGTAGTCCTTAGGTGTGACCGAATGAGATTCATCCAATCCCACCGCTGCCACCAATGTAGAAGATTTTGGCAACTTGTAACTAAGTTCAGCCTCGATCTTCCACCTTTTCGGTCACACTGGATGACTACGAGGTGTCACTGCCGAATGTACTACCTTATGTCAGCTTTAGCAGCTTCAATAAGTAGTAGATCCGGTCTTAGAAGGGGAGGGGAGGATCCTTTCTATAAATAGAGAAGGACCGAAGGGATTCGGGAGGGGGGGAAAAGTCCAAAGATCCAGACTAACTCGTCAACAGAGAAAAGTCAAGTGCAATAAGAAGAGTTTCTTCAAGATAATACTCTCTTTATTGATCAGTATAGCTCCAACTGCGCTGAGCCAACTGGCTCAGCCAAACTTATGCATACAATATAAAAACGGAAACTAGTGCGGCTCACTAGAAAAGTCTTGTGTTCATCAATATAAAGTGATAAATGTAATTCAAAAACACACATGAACAATAATTTTCAATGCAACGTAACATGGCATTAGTTCCAACTTTATCTTCCACTTTTTTATACGTTTATACCGTTTGTTAACAAACAAGGGGAGATAATCTCCAACAGTGTAATTACTTTATATATCATAATCACAATTGCAATTGAATAATACAGTTATGAACAACGTTCAGTCATTAGTAACGAGCTTCACTTCGCTTATGCTCTCATTAGCAACGAGCTTCACTTCGCTTATGCTCTTCGGCCTTGGTCTTTATCTTGGCTTTCAACTCACCAGCACACCATCCGGATGTCTTTAATAATGCAAATCTATCACATTCCATTATACCGGCACAATAAATGGGAAAACTTAAGTCTATAGTTATTGGAGTCCTGTTCTCTTGTTTTACTAAAATAACAGTGGCGCAGCTTGTCTCCACCAACTAGACCAACTGCAGCACAGTGAAGGATGATCTAGGCAGTTTTGTGCGGCACTGTTTGCCTACTGTATAAAAACACCATTAAAAGTTAAAACAAAGATAGCACTTGTTCCTCTGTAAACTGATAGTGACGATTATGTTATGGTAAAATTTGGCTGGAGTGTTCTAACTTTGAATATTGCTTGTTCAAAAGAACCTCTTAAAAATAATTCGTCTTGTCTCCTTCCGCAATAACTCACCTGCATATGATTGATTTTAGACAGTTTGTTCTCACAGGAGAAAATAAATCTGGAGCTTCAGCCAAATACCAAGTTGATATCAAGATTAGAATATGTTGCTAAGGTAAGTTAATATTTTATTTTAAATTTTAGTACTCATATCATTCCTTTTAATTTGAATAAGGTTTGTCCAGAAAACTTGAAAAAAAATTGCAAGTCATTGTTTACTAGCTCTGGTTCAAGCGATTTCTTAGAAGTTGTCATACCAAAGCAAAAGATGATAACACCATATATTTCACGCGGTTTTCCTTGAGCTAATAGAGATGACTAGAAAACCCACCATTGATATATAACAGTTATTAAGTTAGTTGGTAAGGCCTTTTTGTTTATATTAGTTTAAAATCAAATATCACAATTTTTTACCATAATTATATAAAAATTATTAACCGCGCCAATGGTGATTTGGGCAGACTGATGCATCAGTATTAGTTAGGCTGATGGCTTTTCCATCCAATCATATTGTGGTACCATATCACATCACAGCTGTTGACCTGCCGTATGTATAGACATCACATAGAGTTACATTACTATAGCCACAGTTTCAATCATCTTTAGGTGCCGGACCATAAGCACTTTAAAGTTGTCAAATACCGTTATGTCAAGGTAATATTCGGCTAGTAGGATCGTATCGACTGCATCTGCTAGTAGAATTGTATCGACTGCATCTGCTAGTAGGATCGTATCGACTGCATCTGCTAGTTTGGATTGTATCGACTGCATCTGCTGGTAGGATCGTATCGACTGCATCTGCTAGTTTGGATCGTATCCGCTGCATCTGCTAGTTTGGATCATAATATGTTGCACTGCTATTACTGTCAGACAACCTTATGTAAGATGTTATTGTGATAGAGTTCCTGTCTCGTTAGCCACAGAGTACTACATTATCGAGTACTCCATCTCTCTCTAGAGAGAACACTGCTGGTATGGCCGGTGTCACTTGGTCAATAGTCTAGCAACTAATGTGGAGGCTGTGGCTCTGACAAATCAGTCTGGTTGTGATGTACAACAGAATTCATTAGCATTCTGTACAATTCTAGAGAGAAGGTTCACTAAAGTGTAATGGCTGGCCAGGTGCAAGTGTAAGAGTAAATGCAATAAATACATATAAAATCCAGCCTTTTAATAGGCTGGAGCAAAGGAAATTATTGACCTAATTAACAATATGGCCAATAGTACATACAGGAAGTAAAACAAGTGAACAAGATTGTAAGGCTACAAATGGTAAGGAACCAATTAGTAAATACAAAGAGTTAAAAATAATGAGCTATCAGAATAAAGGGGCAGAGCTACTAGGTTCCCAGGCTTTACATAGCCTGCTGCACACATTTCTTGTGGTCTGGAGGTATATAGTTTTTGGATTTGGCCTTTTGAAGTTCTGTGGCTAATTTTTAAGGTCTTAAGCTGGGGTATGTACCTTGTGCTGACCCTGGATCACTCATACCCGGCTGGAATGGTCAACCCCGACCCTGCGGGAGGCTATACTGGCCCGGGAGGTGTTCAAGGCTGTAATGACAGTGTTGGTCTCTTCAGTTCTCTTAGCAGGGAAAGCCAATCGCCCTTTTGGTGGCTTCGTTCATTGCAGGAGGGTGTCTCTGAACCAGGGAGATAGCTTCTACTGATGTAGGTTTCCACATGTTTTGCCTATAAAAATCTACCCTACCATTTACTAAAAATTTAAAACCCTGATTAGAGAGGTTGTCAAAACACCAAATGTGCTTTTACCTAATATTTCATTGGGAAACTTTTATTTAGATGTTTGTTATTAAATAAACAGAAATAACTTTGTCCCAGACAACGCCACATCTGAATAAAACAATGGTTGATGTATACATGAACTTGCAGAAACCACCCTAAATGATTTGTTTTCATATTTTTGCTTTATTGAGGAGCCAATCATAAAATCTATGAGCATGCTTTAGGATTACAAAATCTATGTTATTTCTATAAAGTTTAAAATTTTAATGAAGTTGGCTCATTAATTTTCCTTCATCAAATTATTAAAAAAAACTAGAAAGTTATAATAATTACGAGTTGATTAATTTTTTTTTCTCACATTTTATCTAAGCTTTAGCTGCACTAATAAAGTCTTTACAACTGGTTTTCACTCACTCTAAGTTACACTGATACTGCCTTGTGCTCCAGCTTGAGCAATGAATGACTAAATCCAAATAAAATGAAGCTGACCGGTGATTGATTTCAGCAAAAAGAGCGAGGAAGTTATGATGGACAACTTACCTGGGCTATAAAAGACTACAAGGTGAGAAAACAAAACGCTGTAGCTGGAAGACAAGCCTTCATAATCAGTCCGTTTGTGCTTACCTCACGGTATGGGTACAAGTTACGCATGCAGGTCTGTATCAGGGTTGTCTCTTGAATAACTTCTTTAAACAAATGTATTCTCAGAAAGTTTGAATGTCAAAACTTATAATAACAGTAGTTGGTTTGGTTGTAGGTATATCTGAATGGTTCTGGCGATGGAAAAGGAGACACGTTGAGTCTATTCTTTTTTATAGAAAAGGGAGAGTATGATGAACTTTTGAAATGGCCATTCACTCGGAAGGTTGAATTAGCTCTCTTGAGCCAAAAGAATCCAGCAAACAACAGGAAAATTGTCATTTTGGTGAGATGTCATTGCAATTAATGCCCAAAACTTTAGCAATTCTAATAACTATAGCAATATTTGAAATTAAAGCCCTGGTCACACGAGACTGATAAACGAAACTATAACGAAACTATTTTAGAAAATCGCCGAGGTGCAACGATATTAGTTTCGTTGTACTGGTCACACAAGAACTATAATTAGTTCGTTACGCCTAGCGATCACTAGTTTCATCCAATGACAGAGGATTGTGTTTTGTGCGCGGACCTGCTCATACTTTACTGCGTGATGTAAAAGCATGGAAGAATTATTATTATTTTTGATGTTTGGAATAGATTATTTTAATAAATAGCTAAGTTTGACCAGCCAGTACTATTCCAATTGTTTGATTATACTTTATTATTATTATTATCTTTCATTTATTTAAAACTCATTATGAATATAATATAATAAATAATTATTTATTCAAAAAACAAATGTGCTACTACTATGGAAACCATGCGTTCGTTGTGAATGACCCTGACATTGGAGACCAGCCAATAACAAAACATAGAAAATAAACCTATTAATGAGCTTATCTGGTCGAATGGTCCAATCAGATGCAAGCATCGCAACCGAAGATTTTCCCAAACCTAGCATTGCTTGATCACGACGAAACTGAATTATTCGCTCGGTTTGCTGAGCAACGAATTCGCTGGGCCTGAAAAAAATAGTTTCGTTATAGTTTCGTCAGAAATTCGGTCTCGTGTGACCAGGGCATTAATCATTACGCTCTCATCAATGTTTCATTAAAATAATTTTTAAGATAAAAACTCTGTATAGGAAATTTCTAGCGTGTTATGCTTCTGTGTAATAGATATTCACTTGTATTGTGTTGGCTTTTTTTGCCTCTTGCCTTGTGAAAGAAAAACATGGAACAGTTCTAATTTTTTTAAGCCTCTGAATAAAAGAATTTTTTTCATAAAAGTTTCACAGATAACGTTGTTAACAGTCGTTAACAGTCGTTACATGTTCACTCTTGCATCAAACGGCTTGCCATGTGAAACCAGTGATGATGTCTGATATCAATACAACTTTCCCTGCCCTAAACAGTTGGTTCTCTTGTATCACAACCTCTACTTCTGCTACAGGCGACTGTCTCTCTCTCTACTGTCTCTCTCTACCGTCTCTATCTACCGTCTCTCTACCGCCTCTCTCTACTGTCTCTCTCTACCGTCTCTCTCTACTGTCTCTCTCTACTGTCTCGCTCTCTACTGTCTCTCTCTCTACTATCTCTCTCTACCGTCTCTCTCTCTACTGTCTCTCTCTACTATCTCTCTTTACTGTCTCTCTCTACTGTCTCTCTCTCTACTGTCTCTCTCTACCGTCTCTCTCTACTGTCTCTCTCTCTCTACTGTCTCTCTCTACTGTCTCTCTCTACCGTCTCTCTCTACTGTCTCTCTCTCTACTGTCTCTCTCTCTACTGTCTCCCTCTACTGTCTCTCTCTACTGTCTCTCTCTACTGTCTCTCTCTCTCTCTCTCTCTCTACCCTCTCTCTCTACCGTCTCTCTCTACTATCTCTCTCTACTGTCTCTCTCTACCGTCTCTCTCTACTATCTCTCTCTACTGTCTCTCTCTACTGTCTCTCTCTCTACTGTCTCTCTCTACTGTCTCTCTCTACTGTCTCTCTCTACTGTCTCTCTCTACTGTCTCTCTCTACTGTCTCTCTCTACTGTCTCTCTCTACTGTCTCTCTCTACTGTCTCTCTCTACTGTCTCTCTCTACTGTCTCTCTCTCTCTACTGTCTCTCTCTACTGTCTCTCTCTACTGTCTCTCTCTACTGTTTTTACTGTAGCCTCACGCTAGGAGTTTGCTCTTTAAGCAACCCATACTAGAGTCAAATGGTTTGGTTGGAGTTGAAAGATTTGCACTAATCAGTACAGTAGAGTCCAGTGAGTTCCTAGTAAATGATCAGATATTTGTGGATATGAAAGTCATTGGCCCACCACAGAATGATGACAGATCTGAGTCTGGTGACTCGACTACTCGAGAAACTGACTCAGTTGAATAGCGCACAACACCTTTTCTTAAAATAACAGTAACAATATTCTATGTTGTAAAATATACATGTAATGTGTAAATTGATTACTTGAGTTGAATGTCCTCATACTGCAGTGCATTGTCATTTGTTGTATTATTGTGTGTTCAACCAAAATTGTACTTTTTTGTCCAATATTTCAGTCAAATCAGAATGCTTCTCACATTCTGGTGCCAGTTTAAGCGGTCGCTTCTGCTTTTTGGGGGTGGTAAAAAGAACAAGGATAACCTTGTCCACTCACTTCTCGCTTCAGAAATGACACTTTTTCATAAAAAAAAATTGTGTTCAGTACGCAAATAGGATAAATCTTGCTAAAGAAAACTTTACATCGGTATTTTGTTGAGATGCCTAAAAAATGTCACTTGATAATAAAAAATTGAAAAATCTATATTTGAAAGTTTTAATTTTATTCCTATAGTTTGTTGATTCTTTTATTACAATTTCTTTCGACTTTTTACTCATTTTCATCGATCTCCATTCGTATCCACCTTATTCTTTTTTTACAGAAGTAATTGTAAAATTGTAAAAACTTATTGTGAAGCACACTACTTTTAAAACCTAACTATTGGGGTAGATTTTGCCGTACAAATGGCATAGAAACCCGTGCCATGCCTACTGCGCTGCAGAGATGCTTTCTCTCTTGGTAGATACTTTTCTCTCCAGTCATTACACTAGCAACCAGCCACTGGTCTGCTTGCTGTTAATTAGTCAGTGTAAGAGGTGCCAACCTTTCATAGCAAGGCAGAGTCAGTCGTGACTCATGCAGTTTCAGGATAGATTGATGCAGACCTGTTACCAATTCGGGTTAGTGCACCAAGGATCGGGCACTCAGACTCCAAGATTACTATAGCTTAGGATCTCAGAATTAGCTTTAGTCATCCTAAGAGATGCAGATAAGGATATATCGACCTTATACCCTCAAGATCTCTGGATCCTGGCCTATGAACGTCCTAGAGCCTGCAAGCCAGTGTTATTTTTAGTGGCTGCACTAGCTCCGCCCACTTGCCACTAGGCGCCTATCTTATTTAATCTTATGCACTCTATTATTACTTGTTGCTATATTTATCCGTATGATATCATTTGCTAGAATCAATACCTGTGCATGTCATTGGCCACCTTATTATCTAGGCCAATCACTTCCTCTGGTTATGCCTATAAAAGACTGAACTATCTATACACTCATTACATTGTTTTATACCTTCTGCCAGGCATTATATATGCTTTTACCCTAGTAGATAGCCTCCCCAGAACTGTATTGCGATAAATACATGTTCTTCCACCAAACTACACTGACTAGTACGTCTGAGCCATGAGCATTTTGTAATTTCCAAGACGGAAATCTATTGCACAATTGTTAACTTTATACACTCTCTAAAAGGTGGTGAGTTGAATGTTATTTTTCAATGATGACAGATTTTGATCTGGTGTAAAGTTGTATTGACAAGTTTCAGATTATGATCTTAGCCTTCAAATTTTGTTGTGAAAATTTGGTGCACAGGCAGACAGCTGACTATATTATTGTGGTGGATTTGGTTCGGTTCACTACTTATCCACTAGGTGCATTGTCACCAGCCAACCTCATGTTTGCTGAAACGCCAAGACGATAGCCGCCAATGAACTTCTACTACCAATGATCTCCCTCCAGAGGCAACTCAGTACTGCACCAATAATACTGTGAAGGGGTTTATTTCTATTCCACAACCAAAGATACCTTTCAGCTCAGAGGTAAAACTCAGTACTTTAGAGTTTGATATTTGCTTTACAAATCTTGTGCAGAGGTAACAGAGGCAAGTGTACAGGTAGATATCCAATACAATACAACACACAAGACAAAAATTAAGTTTTTATAAGTTGGATCAAAGGAAAGTAGGTGCAAACAATACCCATAATGTATAAGTAAGCTTTGATTAAACAAATGAAGGTGAAGATCAAAGCAATGTTCAATCACATGCAATGCATTAACTTATATAACGTGTGTGTGTTTTGCCCAGAGGTAGGGGCGGAGTCACAAGCCTAGTAGCCAATCCTGAGAGGTTAGGTATTCTACGGCTGCCTGTTGTCAGTCCTTAGTGCTTACAAGTCTAGGATTCTGGTTTCATCGAATCTGTGAATGGATGTTTGGTTTATTCTGATGTCTGAGCCTATTTCGGTCCCTCAGGCTAGGGCAGCCTGGGATGCCTGCCCAGGGTCAAGGTACTATGCATATATTGTCTCATGGTACTTGGTGTGCCCTAAATTTACGGTTTGGCCATCCAATTGCTATATAACTGATGCCAGTGTTTGGGAGTTGTGTGTTTAGAGTGGGAGGTTATCAAATTCCACCACAATGTCAGGGGACAGTAACAATAATTATGCAGTGAAATGGATTGTATGGATGGTTTTTTGTTCTACATACCGTGCAACTGAATACTGTGCAACTAACATACCGTATCGATCAATGTTGAATAATTTTGCTGCTTGTAATAATGCAATGTTGAATCTTATTTTTAGTTCATCACTTTCTATATGAAACAAACTTTTGTGAAAAGTAACTGTTAATTGTTTTAGGAAACAATTTTAACAAAAAAGCATTTTTTGTTGGTAAAAATATGTTTTTTCCATGTCAGTGTTGTTTTGGTTTTTTTCATATTTGTAACAGCATTTTTTCAATCATTAAAGAAGAAATATACTGGTAATTAGAACCTGACACACAGTTTGGTTACATTGTCCTTTTTCAGTTGGCTCACCACATTTATAAAGATGATTTTCTGTCAGTTGAAAATTTTACATGTAATGCATACCATTTCTAGAACTAAAATTGGCTTCAGTGACAGTTTTGAAAGGAAAGAGAGAGCGATAGTTTCTGTATATTTTTATTACGATCTAATATTTTGGTGGGTTTGGATGCATGCTACTAGTAAGTAGTTCGTTTGCTACCAAGCACAAATCAGAGATGCACTGAAATTCCACATAGAATGTGTTGTGCCAAGGGATTAACTTGCTGTGCCTGCGGCATAGCCTGTTGGGCCGGTCTTGACCCCTGCTGGGCCAGTAGTGACTCCTGGCTGATCCGGTATGCCGATGCTGGGCCGACACAAGATGGCCGCCTCAATCGAGTACCTGCGAAACCACCTAGGATCTTACACTAACCCTGGAGCCAGAAGTACCATTCCTCAGATTACCAGATGCATCGACCAAAGGCTAGGTATAGCCTCAGAACCAGGGAGAGTCTCTGATTGGACTATGGAGACATGACTCTGCCCTTTAACCGCTTGGAACCATTTAAATTTTATCGTATTCTACTGCATGACTTACTAACTATTTATATCTTGAATGTCATTAGTTCAATCATTTCCTGTTAATGTATGCCTATATGTATTATGCTAATTACTTCCTGCCAGCCTGCTTATATAACGGCTGATTTTACTTACCATCTTTGCATTCATTCATTCATGTACTGCCAACCACCCTAGTGTATAGCTACCCTAGAAATTGGTACAGATGAATAAAGACATTATTCAAGCGAACACACTTTGTGTAGTTTGTCTGAGCCGTGGGCTCTGTGCTTGCCAACTGATCTGGCAGTAACTGGTCATAGTTGACACTGCCATACCGGCACAGTGTCTCCTCTGGGGAGAGGTTTAATATTTCAAATTAAGGGACTTTGGTGAAAAACGGACTGAAATCCATCACAATATGATATAGAATCCATCTGCGGTCCTATCGCTACAATAACAGGATGCCTAGATACCAGTGCGCCCAACACATCTACAGTCCTGATAAGAGTGCGGATAACCTACAATTATTAAAGTGAAGGATAGACCAATTATTGGGCACAACCTAATTAACCTGTTTATGAGCCAAAAGTAAAATCTTTTGACTAAAAATAATCGGTCATCTATCTGAACAATCTGTGACATTATGTTTGATGTAATTATTTTCTAACCTTAATACGTTCTAGGATTATTCATTTAAACTCGGAACCTGATTACTGCAGCCGTTTATTTAAATTATTATGAAGCAATCTAATGCTATGATAAAAAGAATATAAACAATGATACGCATACAGTTAACTTCTGTTCCATTGTTTCTAAGTTGTCATTTGACTTACGCACCTTCTCCGAGTTATTTGTGGCTTACAACTGCTGACAAAAAAAATTTCTTTAGAGTTATCATAAAAATAAACAGAACCATAAATCAACTTTGATTGGTCATCAATGATCTGTAAGCAACTTCATTTTCGTTTCCAGTTTTATGGCGAGGCAAATAAATAAAGGACAGGAAGTTGAACTTTATGGACATAATTTAAACTTTGGTCATAAAGTTACCTGTTTCATATCCTTACTGCAGCTATATTCGATTAAACTGAAAACTCAAGTGAAACTGAAACATTTTAATCTTCCAGTTACACAAGTGTACCCTAAAAAAAATCTGGTCTCCAGCACAGAATTTATGAAAACCACTGAGTATAAATAACACTTTATTATTTTTCTCATTTTATTACAACTTATTGTTACACTACATTTTAAACAACAAACTAGATTTAGGTAAACAAATCTTCAACAATTTCTAGTAACATCAAGCACACAGGTCTCCACTAAGGCAAGCATTCTCATCTGCTGCCAAGACTTCTGCTGCATTGCTGCCTTCAGTGCTGCCACCAGTGCTGCCACCAATGCTGCCACCAATGCTGCCGTCAATGCTGCCATCGGTACATACTTTGAAGTCCAAGTACAGTTTGTTGTTAATCATATGTGTCTCAGACTCCACCTTCTCAATCTCAGCAAACTTGATGATACCAAAACTCATACGCCAATTGTTTGGATTCCTGAGGGCATAGCGCTTAGTAGCATCCGGCTGAAAAAACACTTTGATATGTGATTTTTTTTCTATCAGAATATGAAATTAAGAAAATACTGAGAAACCTTATATGACTTCAGTTTGGAGTTTTAGTTTCCAGCATTTAGATAAAAAAAAAGTAGTTTTTGAAATTGATAGCATTAAATGATAAATTTGGGTAATTAGGTACTCTTCCTTGTAGATATATTCAATTGCAGGAAAAATAAATATAGACTTCATTTTAGCAACAGGTTATTTTACTCCGGCGAGCACACAACTCCAAATAACAATACCAACGACAATCAAATTATACTGCCAGTGTTTTTCAAGGTTTCAATTACATCAGAAACCGGTAGCAAGTAATTGCAGTATATCTGCTATAAGACATGTCCGTACCAATAAAGGAATGAAAAACTGCAAAATTAAAAGATGCTAAATGTTCACTTTATGCTCAAAATCTTTGTAAAAAGCATACTTCATTCATTACTTCATTATTCAAAAAGCTGTTTTTTGACACTAAATTAGGAGATAACGCTTTGACTGTCATATCAATTTTCCTTGTCATAGTTTTTTGCTCCTTCTAGGTGACAATACCACACAAAATTATCTAAATGATACTGTAGAGCTATTTTTGAATTCTTTGTGATATTTTATCCTGAGAAAAACAATCAATGCCACCATATCAATAACTACTAATTAGCAGCCAATATCTGGCAAAAGTTTCATCTTGTTATTTTGTGTTATTGTCATTTGTTACTACCGACTAAAAACAAACTTTGCTTCTATTGGCTTTTGTTATAAACAAACATAAATAAGACTATTCTAATTAATGACAACTTTATGTCGAATAATCACAACATTCGTGTCAAAACATACATCTAAACTACCTGAGCTGCCAGAATTTGACAAACCATCTTTGTGACAGAGCAAACAAGCAAGCAGCCTCTTATAAGATTTTTGTAAAGCTCTAAAGAGGCTGCCAATAGCCAACAGCTGACTCACTTTACACGTTTTGCTGATCTTCTCTCCGGTATATGGTTTGCTGTGCAGCACAAAGTTTACGTTTTTGTTAAAAGGAAACTCCAAGACGTCGTCATAGTCACCGTCAACAATTCTTAGAAATAAGCTCAAGTGGTTACCCTTAGCTTCTCCAAATCCATTCAGGTAGGCCTGTCACACATTGTAAAACAACCTGTATCAGATCTACCTGAGATACTAGGTCGGACTTTTTAAATCACTCTATAAATGTAAGCTTGATATTAGAAGTTCATGGAATTACAGAAAAATCAGAAATTACTGCCAAATTCTTTCAAAACTATTTTTGAAAAAGCTGTATTAAAGTTGCTTTAGAACATTCAATGCAAGAATACTCCAGGTTCATACATAGCTAATGACTTCGCAACATAAAAACTAACTCAAAGCTACATGAGGTTTTATCTCAAATTTGAGGAGCAGAAGGCTTTGAGAGTTTTTATTATTTTTTGTAACCAAAATTTTTTTGCGCAACTCTCAACTTAGTTCCAGTTTACAAATAACCATTCAGATTTTTCACACAGCCGTACAAAATAGTTTCAAATTAGCACTAATAAAAATTGGGCTGCTTGATGAAGTATATCTAACATGGTAACTCTGAAACTATTCGCAGGCGTATGCAAATGCCTGCAAGCTTCTACAGGTGTTCGGCAGATACAGCAGGTGTTTGCAGGTGCTTGACAGATACAGCAGGTGTTTGCAGGTGCTTTTAACTGTTAGACATTAAATCTTACCAGAGCTTGCACCTTGTAGCCCTGTTCGTGTGTATTAAATGGAGAGCTGACTTGACACAGCGCTGATCCATCTACCTCTGCTTGCTTTTTTGTTGAGTAATTGTCTATCACCCACAGATACGCTCCGCCCTGGCAGCCCTTTTGGTACTCCTAACAACCAAGAGCTCAAAAATTCCAGAAATGTCAGTCTACACAAACGCAATGTGATTGGGTAAATGGCATTTGGACATTTGATCATTTTACTTTCAAAAGTGTACCAGACCATATTTGGATATTTAAAGTGAAACAAAGCAAAATATATTGTAAATACCTGAAAAGTTTTATGTATTCTTTCTAAACGTTCAGCTGAATGGTTCACTTCTCTTTTCATGATACTCAGTGAAGGAAATGTATCTACAGAAATACAGGCTGTTATTGCTAACGGTCGCTCCTAACAGCAAGTCCAAAAACTTTGTATTTAGCGGCCATTTTCAGATAAAGACCAAGTCAGGTGCACATGAATGAGTCTGGCCACCCTTCCGCTGCTAGCTCACAAAAAATCTTTCACAAACCTCATTGCTGGCGCTAAATAAGAATTTAAGCGATAAGTTTCTAATAAAGTTGTAAGTTGAAGAATTTTTAAAACTCCCAGCTTTTATTCTGATGCAGTCCTAACAGAATGCGCTGCTTTTTATCACGAATAAATTATTACAACCAAGATTACCTGACTTGCTCTCAGAAGCCATTTTTGAGATCTCAGCTATAGCCTCAGTTAGACTTTCAATTCGTGTGGAGTTGTCTCCCACTACTTCAATGGCCTCAGACAATAAAGTGTCAGTAGATTGAGCATGCTCTAATCTTTTCCTTGCTGCGTCAGCTTGAATAGCAAAGCCTAGTCCACTTACCTAATGAGTTACAGTGGTACTGGATTGATTAATTTTTTCAAAACAGTTTATCAGTATCGTAGAAAACTCCAACAAAATACAATGGCACGAATAATAAACTACCATACAAACAGTCGAACTTGATTCTTGATGAAGATAAAAATTTAGATAACTTAAGTAGTAATAAATCAGTGTTGAGTCTAAAACTATTTGCTAAAATACGTTATGATAATTAATACTTAGCTATAATAAATTTTTTTTTTTTTAGTTAGCATGCTAGCTGACAACGAAACCTTTGATTAGCAACTCAATTTACTCACTTTCCTCAGTTTTTCACATCTTCTGGCAGGGTCAGCCTATGAGAATGGGAAAAGGTTATTAAAAACAATTAAATGTAAAGTATAGTAGACTATATTTTTTTGGAGCTAGCCCATGTTCCAAATACAAACCAATAACTTTACCTGCGAAACATCGCCATCAAACCTGAGCATTATTGCCTGTAAATGAAGGTCTGCATCTCTTTGTAGATGTCTTCTCAATTCATCGATGTCTTCAGTCTCAAACTTGCAATGCTTGTAAAAATAGCACTTTCCTGGTGTGTTTAAACAACTAGCAGTTATCCTCTCATGTGTTTCTAGCTGAAAAGCATTAAAATATAAAATATTACGATTTTAACAACGGAGTGAGACAGTAAAAGAAAATTTTGAGATATGTGCAACTTTTGTGCAGAAAAAACTTGCCATTTTTTCTTTTGGAAAAATATTTTAGGCAACCAGTGCTCTAAACAAAAATAGGAAGAAAAAATCTTCAAGTTGAAGGGTAATAATTTGGTCGGAGTTGTGGCCACTTATCAGAAGTGGCCCATCGGGTTAGATTTTGGCACAATGTAGAGATAATTCTGTTTGTTTAACAACACCTTCCATCTTCCTCACCCTCACCCTGTATGACATGTCTTTCAACTTAATTAAACTGCAAGTTGTTTTAAGCAATCCAAAAATTAAAAGACTTGGCTGTTTTTTTTTTCGTGTTTCAAATAGCCGTTTACAATTGTTTTTGGTTTGTTTCTCCAAATTTCCTTTCGTGAGGTCCACTCAATGCATCAGTTGTCTGTGATAGCGCTGGCTATAACTTCACCATTAAATCTTGTTACTCATCAGTTTCTGCTATTTTCTTGTGCAGTTGTCTTATCATACTACTAGGCTAGATGTTACGCACTTTTTAAAGCTTTGTGAAAGAACTTTTTGTTGTGACCATTGATAAAGCTCGACCTGAGTGAGTTATTGTGATTCATTTAGATTAAAAATACTTTTCCAGCAAGCAAAATGGATGAGCGGTGATGAGCTTTTTGATACAATCTTCATAACGTATTTGTTACGAGTGATAAATGGAGTTTTTCGGCAAGTACTTGGATGATGGTCGGAATTTTGGTCAGTGCATGAATGTTTAATTCCAATCAACAGTTACCTGAGCATCGGTAGCAAACTGTACACCACAAATACAACATATGACTTCCTCTGTCTGATTCTCACTTAACACCAAAGAATCCTACAACCATAACAGTGAGTGAGCAAAAACCCCTCAGCCATAACATGGTAAGCTAGTTGAAACAGCGACAAAACTTTAAATGAAAAACTAAGTATTTATCGCAAACCAGAATTTTGTTAAATTAATTATTATTTTTAGCAGAATTAAAAATCATTAATTTTAGAACTATAAAAACAACAGAACAATTTCGGCATTGCAACAAGTAGTCTAGCCGACTTCTCTTACCCCTGCTGCCACATCTCCTTCACAAGGTGCTGCCATTCAGCTGTCGTATATAAAATAACAAAACGAACTTAAGTGAGAATTTCTGCAGCCAATAAAATGTGCTGCACAAATTTTGAAAGTTATAAATAGTTGCTGGTATGAATGGTTTGCATACCATGTAGTAATAGGCTTTGTTGCATAACTTTTTTTCTGTAAATGCACAAAACAGATAAATTTATCAAAGCTCGTCATCATTTCACCTAGAATAGAATTGTAAGAAATGTGTAAAAACACGTTTAAAAAAATATGGGATTGAGCAATGTAGCAAAAACTAATAATATTTTTATGTCTATTTACAAAAAGTTGGAGAAAATTTGGTTAAATATTTTGTCAAGAACTAAAGAAACTGCAACTTTAGTTTGTTTAATTTTTGAAAATAATATTTGGCACAGTTTCGGTCCTGAAGTATTGAGAAATGCTTAAGATTTCCTTATCTGTAATTAACTTTCACACAGACTTAATAAAATTTAACTGTTTAATAATAACAAAAAAATTTAAATTATGATAAAATAAACACGAAATTTTAATTGTTTTAAAATTTCAAAATAAATGCGGTAAATAATAACACAAATTCTAAAAATTAAGTCCTCAAAATTTTTCCAAGATTTCACTGAAAATTTCAGGATCAATAGATGTCATCCCAACCTTTTCAAAAATTATACCATCAGCTACTTTGTTGTGAATTATTTTTCATTGCAGTTTACTGTCAATACTGCAAAAATCGCAATATTTGTAAAAATAAGTTTCTCATTTCTTTTGCAGTGAAAGCTCTGCAGTTTCATTTTTTTTTAAATACAAGTTTTATAATGATTTACCAACAATATTTGTTGAAAAGCTTGTAAGATCTTAAATTTAACAAGCTTTCACAAAATCATCAACTGTACCCAATTAGACTAGTAATCCAAAGCTTACTATAACTAAAATATAGCAAATTATCCACAGAGTTTTCTAATTTCCAATGACAGTCGTGTACTTTTGGCGTTTGTACATTTACTATGATTGAGAACTTTCAGTTATTTATTCTGTGCTTATGCTAGTACAGTACTGGTGACAGATATATTTCAACTGCCATTTTCGCTATAGATTAAATTTGTAGCTTTCATCAGTTTTGTTCCAAACCAGATGGGTTTTATTGTTTTATTTATTTTAGATTTTGTGAAATAGCTGACCAGTACATACGCAAATGTTTAAACAACATCAAATAATTCTCATTCTTCTGTTTTCCAAACAGGCAGCGCAATGAAATGTTTGGCTTAAGTACTGCCATGTGTATGGCTAACAGATTGCTCTTGAAATCAAGATGTATAAAAATATATCCACTATATGACTATCAAAAGTAATAATATATATTATGTAACTGACAGCACAGTTCACTGAGGCTATGTTGGCCAACGGTGCATAGTTTCACTCAGAAAGAGACCCATGCCAGCTACAGGTGGGTTGTATGTGTTGCCTGTCTTACGTTGGTCAGCCATTGGTAGCTATGTCTTATTACAGTTGTATGATCGGTTTTTACTTCTCAGCTGCCCATGGCAAGTTCTCTTACCTGAGCTAAGGTAGCAGTGCTGACCATCACACCTAAAATGGTTGCTAAACATGAACTGCTTTATGTCCACCAATATTTAATTTACTGCAACAATGTAGGGATAATCTCTAGCTATCCTGATACAGCCAATGGGGTAGCGTGTTGTCTTGTAATCACCTCACATGTTGGTCGCAAACACAGCAAAGATACAAGACTTTCTAGGTACAAAACGCAGAATGGTTTATTACAGTGACTGGGTACGTGTGACTTTGATAACTCTTGTGATGAAAATTTATTGAGTTTTTATGTTATTTATAAAAGTTCCGTTGTTTTCATGTGTCTATATGTTTCGTTTCAGTTTTCTGCATGATTTCAACAAAAATCGCAAATAGAAAACCGAAGAAAAACATTACTTTGAAGGCATAACCAAACTCTTTAGCAAATGCAGGGCATAGCAACGTCTCTCCCTAGAAAAACTGTGATTCACAAAAATAAGCAAGAAGTTACATTTTTAGCATGCCATTCATATTTCTAGAGATTTTTGTTAACTTTCTAGCTAGAATTACATGCTGGAGGTGTAACTAATAGTCTGGTCTCTGCGAGACCGCCCAATCAAGAGAACGAGATGGCCGGAGTAATGGTGAGCTTATAAATATGATCTTTTGAATACGGTTTAGTCCATGTAGCGATGAGGTGGTACAGTCCATGTAGCGATGAGGTGGTACAGTCCATGTAGCGGTGAGGTGGTACAGTCCATGTAGCGGTGAGGTGGTACAGTCCATGTAGCGGTGAGGTGGTACAGTCCATGTAGCGGTGAGGTGGTACAGTCCATGTAGCGGTGAGGTGGTACAGTCCATGTAGCGATGAGGTATTTAAGTAAGAAAAACCTTGATGACAAACTTTTACAGTATATTATAGTGGTAAAATTAGACAATCTTGATATGCATAAATATTTAAACAGTTTTTCCATATTTTTCAAAAAGACCAACGATTTGTAGTCTAACTGAATGTTGAGGAACACTTTTTTCAGATTGTTTTGGACTTCCCAGTGTCTGTAACACAAGTAACTAAGGAGAAGAATTTAACCAAATTAGATTACAAAAAACTAAACTTTTTGCTTGTTAAAAAAATTAGAACTTCATGTTTCTTCATTTAGTTTGGTTTATTAAATCTCCAACTATCTGACTAATTTCCCATATTTGTTAGCAGGGTGAGGGTGATGAAGAGGAACAATTGTTTCAGCTGAAATGTAACACGTGCAACAAGTATTTTGCTGACGATGCAAAGGTATGAATAGAATAGTATAATTCAGAATCTTTTTATTATTAATAATTTATTAATTTTAACTTGTAAATTGTATACGATGATGTTTTAATATTTGTTTTGTCTACACAGTTTTGTTTTTGTTGAAACCATGTCTAAAGAAAATTTTTCTGGTTATGTTTTTTGCTAAGTGAAGTACCGATCTGTGTTATATATCTCTGGAGTGAAATCTCCGCTGTGCCTTTCTTACTGGAAAATTGTTTTGTAATAAAAATATTTTACATTTCAATTGACTGTAAAAAATAATTTGACTTGAAAACTTAAATAGATTCATGTTTTGTGTAATATTTCATTAAAATTTAGTTTTTTTTCATTTATAGTTTTTTGTTTCATTATTTACCATATTGTAACGTCCAACACACAACAAAAACATTGTTTACTAACACTTTCTTTATTTAGTATTGATGACGTCACCGTGAGTGTTACCACAATGATACAGTAGAGGTGTATGTCTTATGGTTTTAGCTTGACCTCCATCTCAAGACGAACATTCCCTGTGTCCAAGCAGGCGGCAGGTGCTACTACTACAAGTTCTGCAGATTTCAGGCATCAACCGCCGAAGAGATGAAAGAGCATTTAAAAAATGATAAAAGTTTACACTTGGAAGCAATGACTTTGAGCATTGTGAGATTAGATGAGGATTTAGAAAAGAAACAAGATGCTACGGTAGGGCAATATTAATTGCAATACTTCAGACATTGGAATATTTCATGTCAAAATACTTGGTCAAAAATGCTTAATTTAAAAGAGTAGTAATATATGAGCAGATCTCCCTACCAAGTGTTTTTTTGTGGATTAGACCTTGGAGTTTAGGCAATGGGTTACGACGTTGGATGAATTCGCCGAGTTTATATTGTATTTTACTTGAGGGGCATTTGAGTGGCATTTGAGTGGCATTTAAGTGGCATTTAAGTGGCATTTGAGTTTTGATTATTTTTTTACTTAATTTGAACTCATATGGCAGCTAGATTTTGCATGTATGGCATTTGATTTTTTTGATAGTTTTAACATTGTATATAAATGAAAACGTGATAAGATTGTATGGTTATTGGAAGTTAAGATGTCGACAGAGGATGATGTTGAGATGAGACCGATGAATGAAGTTGATACTATTGATGGTACTGAACGTGATATGATAGATGTTTTACCGAGTATGAAGCGTAAAGCGTTGATAATTATGATAATTTTGGTATTTGTCGTAGGGCTTTCCACTTTTGGAGGTGTTACTGAGTTTAGTATGTATGAAGAAGCTATGGAAAAAATACAAAAAGCGAGAAACTCTCCTGTTGGAATCATAAATGAAACTACTGTTGATTGATGAACATCTTTTTATGATGAATGGGAAACCTGAAGATTATGACCCGAGGATGCGATCTCCTTTTACAGCAATGATTGCAGGACCAACTGGATCGGGAAAGATGCAAGCGATTTTTCGAATGATTGAAGCTAGTCAGACTATAGCACACCCTCCACCAACAGAGATTCACTACTGTTATGGAGCCTACCAAAAAGCCTTTGATGATGTATCAGGAGTGATTTTTCATGAAGGCATGATAGATATAACAGTGAGTTTTCCCAGAGATGGTAAAAATCGATGGCTGATAATTGATGATCTCATGGATGAAGTTTCTGGTAAAGCCGATGCTAATGCTTTGTATACAAAACATAGTCATCATTTGAACATAAGTGTGTTTTTTATTGTTCAGAATCTGTTTTTAAAAGGAAATCGTACAATTTCCTTGAATAGTCATTATTTTTTTCTTTTTAAAAACCCTAGAGATGCTTTTTCTATTTCCTATTTGGCTCGACAATGTTTTCCATCAAAAATAAAATATGTACAAGAGGCTTTTGAAGATGCGACAAAGAAACCATACTCTTATTTACGAATAGATACGACTCAACAAACGAATGATCAACATAGACTATTGGGAAATTTTACATCAGTTCTCCCTATGATATTATATGTACCCAAGTAAAAGGATATAAATACAATTACTATTCACTTCACCTCAATCATATTTTGTTATTCAACGACGCAACACGAAAGCGTTATAATGTCTAAAGCTTTGGAGAAAAAATTAACAAGAAATGCAGCTGTGTTGTTATCGCTCAACAATACAACCTTTGCTATTCAAAAGTCTGTTATAGCCAAAGCCAAAAAGGAGTTTATTATGACTCTAATGGAATGCGCTAAAGCTATTATAAATGGAACGATACCATTGACATCATCTCAGTATAATGAGTTGCAGCGAAACGTGAAGGATATTAGCGCTTTAGTAAGAAAATCAACGTTAGATGATAAGAAAGCTGTATTGCAAAAAGGAGGATTTTTAGGCGCTCTACTAGGACCTATCATCAGCAATATAGTTCCTGGGTTACTTAAAAGTGTGCTAGGCGGAGGGAGAAGATAAAGATGAAACTCTCAACACGAATGATGCGAAATAGAATGGCGATTTTAGCTCTGGATGATCTGAGTAAGAAAGGAAAAATCGCTATAGTCGAAAAGGCCAACTCAGATTTGTTTCAATCATTGATAGAAAGTGTTAAAAATATTATATTAGGTAATGTTCCTCTTGATTCTGAGCAGTTTATTGAGTTGCAGCGTTACAAGAAGGAGCTACATAAACTTAGTGGTAGAGGGACAGTTGATGATAAGCGTAAAATTTTGATTCAGAGTGGTAGAGGGAATCTTTTGGATGCTATTATAACACCTATTGTATCTGTTTTATCATCAATAAAAAGATGAATCGTCAGCCTTTAACATTCTCCAGACGTAATTTTATACTCACTGAAGATGAATACTATAGATTAACGGAAAGAAAGGATAATAAAACAGTGGTAAAGGAAGAGAAAACCAGACCTCCATTGTATTATAATCCTATGGAAGCTATAACAGTGAGAAATATGAAGCGAAAGCGAAATGATCTACTGGAAACGGCTTATGATTCTGACTTATCCTCATACGAAAAGTTAGATGAAAATGTTGAAAACCTACGTAGGTATTTGTCTGATGTCAAAAAGATTAAAAATAACCAAAACCAGACACAAAAGGATAGTTGGAATCTCATTAAGAAAAAAAAGATAGAGTCTACTTTTCCTTTGGCCAATAGCACAGTTATTGATAATAAACCTAATGTCTTTTCACCAAATGTTGATAAAGACAATGAGTTAGAATCAGTGAAAGTGGTTGATGATGATGATGATATTGGGATGGAATTAATAAAAGGAAGGTTGTTTGATACTGAAGACACAACCTTACTAGGAAGTACATTTCTTACTGATGGAGGAGATGAGCACGATAGTGAAAGCGAAAATTTAAAAGATTTTGAAAAAAAGCAGCTGATTTAACAACAAAAAAGAGTGATCAAACGATCGCTGTCAGAATGTTGAATAATCTGAGTAAAATTGGTAGATTCGACTCGGAGAAGAACAGACTGAAAATTGGAGAACATTGGTTGAATCCTAGGACTTCCAAAACTTTACTACGAGACGTTCTAACCGAAGGAGGTAAAATACAATCGGGAAATACCAATTACAGTAGATTTAAAAGCCTGCTAACTGATGAAGGAATCACAACTGTCAGAAAATCCCCGCATCGAACACGTAAGACTCAGAAGAAAAAGTTGGTCGTTCCCGGTACTAATTCATGGACATCGACACGCTAAAAGAGTTGTATTACAATCCTGCATTACATACATCTCTACGAGGAGCTAGAGCTTTACTGAAAGCTCGTAGAAAACGAGAGGGAGAAAAAAGAATCCGTGAATGGTTGAGTGGTGAGGATGCCTACACGTTACATAAAAAAGTTGTAACCAAGTTTAAGCGTCGTCCTACAATTGTAGCTGGAATAGGGGAACAGCTACAGGTAGATTTGATGGATGTTCGATCTCGAAGAGATGAAAATAATAATACAGCATTTTTACTGACTGCTATTGATTCTTTATCTAGAAAAGGTTGGGCTGTGCCGCTCATCAACAAATCAGGACCGGTAGTAGCAAGAGGATTGAGAAGAATACTAGAAGGGGAAAACTATAAAGCTTTACAATCTGATAAAGGTAAAGAGTTTGACAACGTCAATGTCAAGACTCTGCTGGCGGAAAAAAAGATCAAGCGCTTTACAACCGAAAATGAAACGATAAAGGCATCAATGGTGGAGCGTTTTAACAGAACTTTAAAAGAGAAGATATATAGATATTTGACATATAAAGATGACGATAGATACATTGATGTTTTACCAGAAATGGTTAATGCATACAACAACACAATTCATGGTGCTATAGGTATGAGACCAAATGATGTGAATTTTCAAAATCAAGAACTTGTATGGAATCGTGTGTATGAAGGAGGTGAACATAGTTTAACTCAAGAAGCAAAACTAAAGGTTGGGGATTATGTGAGAATAAGTAAGGCAAGAGGAGTGTTTGAAAGAGGATACACCCCGAATTGGACGATTGAGATTTTTATAATCACCGATGTACTTATTGATGAAAAACCTGTTGTGTATAGGGTGAAAGATTTAGCTGAGGAGATGATTGATGGTACCTTTTACGAAAAAGAGTTGCAAAAAGTAAAAAAACCCACGATTTTCAGAATTGAAAAGATACTGGGAAGAAGAATGAGAAGAGGTAAAAGACAGATTCTGGTTAAGTGGTTAGGTTGTGGAGAAAAGTTCAATGAGTGGGTAGATGAATAGTTTATAAGGAAACAACACTTGATATAATCATCATACATTGGGAAAATGTCGATGCTGATAACTTTACCCTCAAACTCTAGTGGTGAAGAGTTTCCTGATAATAACAATTCCGAATTTACAGTGAGACTGTATAAATATTTGGTTATCAATGGTGGTAAATGGGAGGTAGCTCTGCTAGATATGACTTATTCTAATAATTGGAAAAATTTTACCGAAGGGAAAATATATCTAGAAAAGACTAATGTCTCTGGTAAAAGCGAAAAGTCCTTCATCCTAATCGGTAATGGAAGATATGATACTATAGAGGAGTTGGAGGAGATTATGCGAAAGAGAATGAATGAAATGGATTTAGACAAGAAATTCGCCATCTCCTACAACAAGATCACCAACACCGCTTTACTAACTAACAGTGATCCTGATACTGCCATAAGCTTTTCCAAAGATATAGCATATATTTTTGGATTTGAATCAAAAACTACATACCCTCGTGGTAGATACAATAATATCACACCCCCTGATATAAATTCCGGTTTAACATCCCTGTATGTTTATTCCAACATTGTTGATAATAGAATGGTAGGAGATACGAATGTACCTTTATTGAGAGTAGTTCCAGTTCAAGGAAAGAAGAATAGCGTTGTGTATCAAGAATTTAAAAATCCTCACTATGTTGACGCTTCATCACTAAATAGTGATATGATTCAAGTACTTATAACGAGTGACGACGGTCAACGAATACCATTTGATGGTGGAAAGGTTGTGTTGACGGTTCACTATAGAGAGAAAGAATTATAATGAGTTTGGTACGATACACCCCTGAGGATTCAAAAGATTTTTTTGATGAGTACTACAAGATGCAAGCTGGAAATGGAATTGGAGTGTATAGTGGACGACGAGTGATGCCTAATATGAGAGGAAATGGACTTGGTAGTATTTTTTCAAGTTTACTTAAATCTGCAGCACCAATGCTGAAAAGAGGAGCAATTAGTTTGGGGAAAAGAGCATTGACTGTAGGTGGAAATGTAGCCCGTGATGTCATCGATGGTCAAAGTTTTGCAGCGTCAGCAAAGAAGAGGGGATTGGCAGAGTTGAATGATCTGGGGGGAGATGTGCTCAATGCAGTCCGTCCAGATAGTATGAAAAGGAGAAAAACAAGAGGTGGAAAGAAGAGGAGAGGTGTTGGTAAACGTGGTATATTTTAATAGCAGTAGAATCCGCTATAAAGACAGCAGAGCTCGATAACTATATTCATTAAGCAGTAACACCCCAAGCAATCATCATTCGCAAAAGATGGCTAGCCTAAATGGAACAACAGGTAATAAGTTGGAAGGTTCTTCCTACAACATAAATCCAACGTTGGATGTATTTGCTACGGAACCAACAAACATATCGGTAGAAAGATCGGAATATGTTGTCATCAGACCTGATAGGTTAGATCCTTATGGTAGTATCGAGTTAACCTTGTCAGGGAGCACTGAACATTACACAGATCTCTACAACTCGTTTCTGCAAGTTGAAGCCACAGTTGTTCAAGATGACGGAACCGATATTACAGGTAATGATGATGATGCAGTTGTGTGGATGGGGGATTCAATGCATACATTATTCAGCGAGTTGAAAATGTCGATAGAAGGAACCACTGTTGAATACGCTAACAACTACTGTTACGCTCCTACTTTTCACAACTACTCGAAAACAGTGCAGAAAGAAAGAAATATCAAGGTAAGATGGAAGGATGGCTGTATGATGATTCAACTAGCAAAGACGCTGCTGATCACAAAACCGAGGATAAGAAAAAGAGGAGAGCTCTAATCATAGGTGGAAAGACAATAGAATTAACTGGAAAACCTCATCTTGCATTATTTCAGCAGAAAAAACTAATAATTCCAGGTCCTAGTATGCAGCTGGAGTTTGAGCGTGCCTCCGGCAAACTAGCTTTGTTTGCTGCAAATGAGATGCCTGCAGGAGGAGCAAAGATTAGAATTGATAAATTTGAACTTCATCTTTGTAAAGTTAAGGTGAATCCTACAATACAAAACTCCCAACTCAGTTTGGCGTTGGAAGGTCACAACTACATTTATCCAGTTGATCGAAAACGGATAAAACTATATGGAATTCGTGCTGGGGTTGCGCAGATTGACATCACTTTGGAAGAAAACAAACAAAAACCTAAACAGGTCTATGTAGGTTTAGTTGATCACAACGCAATGAACGGACGTTTTGCCTTGAATCCATATAGAATGATGCACGCTAATGTTGATAGTATTGTATTGAGAGTTGGTGATTGCCCAATTGGAAGAAGATTTGAGCCAAATTATGCTAGAGGGGTTTTTGGAAGAGAATATCATCAGTTTCTACACGCTACCGGAACTTTGCTTGAAGGCGATAGTCTCGGTATTACGAAAGAACAATACCTTGATGGTACTACACTTTATGGATTTGATTTGACTGGTGATTTTCTTAAAGAAGGCTTTCACTCTATGAAAAATGTCACAACAAGTGTGGAAATTCGTTTTAGCACTAACACGACTGATGGATTATCCTTGGTAGCATACTTTGTAAAAGACGGTGTGCTGGAGATGGATAGCATTCTTCAATTAACTATCGGGGGAGACGCAGTGCTTTAAACAGAAAGTTAGAGATGAATACCATGCAAATTCGTTCGATCTTATCTTCAGACGTTTTATGTCAAAGCGTAGGGATTCATGTTGGAGCTAGAGAAAAGTTTTGGAAGCAAATTTGCAATTTTCCAAGAGGATGTTTCAAATTCAACACCCATTATTCTCACCAACCTGGAGAGCATTGGTTGGCTGTGTACGCTAATGATTCAGAGGTGGATTTTTTTTACTCATTTGGGCGTTCTGTTTCCTTTTATCCGGATGTAAATGAAATACTAAGTATTCATGGAGGATATGAAACAATACGAAGTAATGAAACACAACTACAAAATTTTTTGTCAACTGTATGTGGCGATTATTGTGTATACTTTTGTTTACTGAGAAGTAGAGGATGGAGTATGGATGAAATTGTTAGAAGTTTACGAGACATAGGAGATAGTGAGATGAGAGATCACTCAATACGGAGATTTATCATACAGACCTATCCTAACTTCGAGTTCATAGAAGATAATACAGTAGAAGGAATAGATGGTGTACATATACAAGGAACTAATTTACTAAGTAAATTGTTAAAATAAATTATTATAGTTGATTTTTATTTGATATAACAAATAAAATGAATAAAATACAACTTATCTCATTATTTATGCTAAACACTACAGAACCTATAAAAACTACTATTATTTTGTAATGTTTCAAGCAAGAAATAAATAAGTTCTTCTCATTTTCTTCCTCAGGAGCGCTCTTTAGCTATATCTAAAAGACATAGTAACTAATGACTCTATCATACATAGTTATATGAATTAATTTCACAAAAAAATACTTCGGTGCTTTTTTTTTAAAATAGATATAAAACTTACCATCATCGAAGACGAGTCACATCCTTTGTGTTATCGATTAAGACTTCGATGTACTGTTCTGGACAATTCTCTTTTTCATTTTCATCAAAGTAGGAGAGACAGCTGTGTTGCAGCGAAGTATCAAACAGTT
The DNA here is from genome assembly GCA_945261195.1 of Cryptosula pallasiana. Classification (NCBI taxonomy): domain Eukaryota; kingdom Metazoa; phylum Bryozoa; class Gymnolaemata; order Cheilostomatida; family Cryptosulidae; genus Cryptosula; species Cryptosula pallasiana. Next base: position 32,744,663 of record OX183131.1, read on the forward strand.
CTGAGGTTTGAATGAAAGCTTGAAGAGCCGAGAGTAGAATGATATCATAGGAAATCATGTTGTTCGTATTTTGTCTTAGTCCTTTGAATACGATTACACCGCTTTTTTCAGCCACCACAGATGAAGCTATTTGAGCAGGGATGCTAAGATCTCCAATCAATAGCTCTCCATTCACCATACATCTGTAATTAGCCACTATAATATCGGCAGTCTTGTTCCAACGAGTATCACATTTTCTTAGCATTCCAGGATTCTCATAAGCTATAACACTTCCTGTAGGAAAATCATGTAGGTGAGCGACAGTGAAATAAGCCTGTATTTGTCTCAAACTCTTGTTGTACAATGAGTTGAATGGATCGTTGATCTTTCGATTACACCCTTGAGATTCAGCAGTACGAAAAATTGCATCTCCTGTCTTTCCTTCTCCCATATAAATTAAAACAATTGGACATGTTTGCTTAGCTTTATTAACAAGCAGTCCTATTTCGGTTGAAACATCACTCTTCACCCGAGTTCTCTTTTTATCCTTTCGGTAGTTGTAAATGATGACACACTTTGATTCATCACGGAATTCAACAGACAACACCTCCATAACCGTTGGTACTGGTAGTTCGCAGATTTCCATGGACTCTTCAAGTTTTTCTAGACTATCTGGAGAGAGAGAGTTTATTAACCCGGCACTCTTGTAGGTGAGAGTGGTTAGTTCATTACTTCCAGCATCTTGAAAGGGTATTCTGACGGGACGAAAAAGCGTTTCGTCTCCAACAGTCGACAAAGCTGGTTTTTTGCACTTCAAGCCAGTTTCAATATCATCTTTTGTCAAATCAATGAAAGATCGTTTCCTCATCGATGTTCTTTTTGAAGACAGCTTGTTAGTAGGAGATGTGAATGAAGTAAAATCTTGTTGGGATTCTGGTTCATCAACCACCAATTGACTTTCTGCCATATCAAAGATAGGAGAAGGTGATGGGGAAAGGGTTTGCCGGGATCCTGCTTCTTCATTCATCGGTTGACTTCCTTCGTCTTGAGTATTCATTCTAAAAAAACAAAACATTTTGTTTAATTTTTCGTAATTACTTTTAAAAGATCATAAAGATCATAAACCTTCAGCTAGTAGTGTTAGCTAACAAAAAATAAATATTTTTACTCTTACCTTTATAAAGAAGATGAGCTCCTAGTTGTTGCAATGAAAGATTTAGTAGATGTTGCTTCTCCGCTAGCCGTTGTAGAACTGGATGCTTTCTGTGTGAAAACAGTGGCTCTTAAATAGGTAAAGTTGCACTGATTAAATCCTATGAATCAACACTTTTTCACGCGAATACATCCCAATGCTTTCGCGGGAATAAATAATTTATTTTCACGCGAATGGAAACCGTTGCTTTTGCGGGAATAACAATTTTATTTTCACACGAATACAAACCAATGCTTTCGCGGGAATAAATAATTTTGTTTCACGCGAATAGAAACCGTTGCTTTCGCGGGAATAAACATTTTATTTTCACGCGAATACAAACCAATGTTTTCGCGGGAATAAATAATTTATTTTCACGCGAATGGAAACCGTTGCTTTCGCGGGAATAAACATTTTATTTTCACGCGAATACAAACCAATGTTTTTGCGGGAATAAATAATTTATTTTCACGCGAATGGAAACCGTTGCTTTCGCGGGAATAAACATTTTATTTTCACGCGAATACAAACCAACGTTTTCGCGGGAATAAACATTTTATTTTCACGCGAATACAAACCAATGTTTTCGCGGGAATAAATAATTTGTTTTCACACGAATGGAAACCGTTGCTTTCGCGGGAATAAACGTTTTATTTTCACGCGAATACAAACCAATGTTTTCGCGGGAATAAATAATTTATTTTCACGCGAATACAAACCAATGCTTTCGCGGGAATAAACATTTTATTTTCACGCGAATACAAACCAATGTTTTCGCGGGAATAAATAATTTATTTTCACGCGAATACAAGCCAATGCTTTCGCGGGAATAAATAATTTATTTTCACGCGAATACAAACCAATGCTTTCGCGGGAATAAACATTTTATTTTCACACGAAAACAAACCAATGTTTTCACGGGAATAAATAATTTTATTTTCACGCGAATGGAAACCATTGCTTTCGCGGGAATAAAAATTTTATTTTCACGCGAATACAAACCAATGCTTTCGCGGGAATATATAATTTATTTTCACGCGAATGGAAACCGTTGCTTTCGCGGGAATGAAATTTTTTATTTTCACGCGAATAAAACAGGAATATTTCACGCTAATAACACTATTCTGATAGAGTTTTCGCGTGAGTGTTTTTAATGGCTATAAGCTAAATGAGCAGGAGTGGCTTATATTATATAAGAACAGCTCTCTCTGCATAGAAATCATTCTCTCCAGCAATAAAACATCAACTACTACAGCTGATTTCATCAACTACTACAACTGATTTCATCAACTACTACAACTGATTTCATCAACTACTACAGCTGATTTTCTTGGTGATAAGGTAAGAATTAATAGAAAAATTATTTAATAAAAGTTAAAATGTAATTATTTTACAACACTGTTTAATCATCATATACTAATACTTAACATTTTATTTTAGTTCATTATGAGTTCAAAAAGATACACAATCAAAGACTACCTTCCAAAGATATATCATAGCTATATTAAAGAAAATGTTGAAGTACAGGAAAAGATTGGATATCGCTTGACATTACAAGCTATATTATTATGTATGACACAGCATTTGCTAACTGTAGCTTCTTTACATGGAGAACTTTCACCGGTACAATACCGGCCATACACTACACATAAATACGTTGACAATTCAGTAGAAGTATTTAAGCATATGACTAAAAACAATTTTCAAACAGTTGTAAAAATGTCAAAAACTGTCAGTATTAATGATTACTTAAAGAAAATTCAAAGAAAAGTGTGGAATAAAGAGCTCACTCAAAAATTGATTTCAATACAATGGACTACTGAATTATTATATCATTTTCAATCAGACATATGTAGATACATACAAACGGATGAAAATCTCTCATCATCCATTTTTTCATTTGAAATGATATTGGAACTATTTCAAGCTCATAATATTTAATATGTTCTCTTTATGTATCCCTACTTATTATACAATAAATGTATATATTCACATATTGTTTCATTTTTAATCAATGTATTTATTCAATGTAGATGTATCTCCTCTCTCCTCTCTCTCCTCTTTTCCTCTCTCCTCTCTCTCAAGATACCATATGAGTTCGAATTATGTATAGAATTATCAAAACTTAAATGCCATACATTCAAAATCTATATGCCATATAAGTTCAAATTAAGTAAAAAATAATCAAAACTCAAATGCCACTTAAATGCCACTTAAATGTCACTCGAATGCCCCTCAAATAAAATGCAATATAAACACGGCGAATTCATCCAACGCCGTAACCCATTGTATCACCTCAAGATCAGATCCACAAAAAAACACTTGGTAGGGAGATCTGCTCATATATTACTACTTAAAAGTAATCGCATTATTCTTTACATTGAAAATTTCACTGGTAACGATTGTAGTAAGAAATAAACACAAAAAGTTTGTTGAAATCTGCTCAAGCATTAAGCAGTAACTGGCAATGCTAAAAGAATTACTAGTTTCATGTTTCATACAAAAATCAGAAAATAAATCAACTTTTTGTACAGCAAACAGTTTACATAAAGAAAAGAGTATTTTTTGTATTATCACATCTCTATATTAATAAATTTTATTTTGATACAATTTAACATTTCCTTCTCGAAAGCTTGCAAGTTTTGTGTAGTTTTTTGTTCCTATAGTAAATTATCATATAGGGATTAAACTTTCAACCCAGCACTGAACTTTCTGGGGGTTTTTTTGTCGATTTTTATGTCTTACCATCAAAAATGCCTCAACTTTAGGACAGCTTTAAAACAATTTAGGATTAATTATTACTAATATTATTTTTAATATTAATACTATTAATAATGTTTTTTATAAATATTTTTATTAACTAGCGCAGAGGGGGTGTATGAACAGTGTAATTAGCACAGAAGAGGTGTATGAGCAGCATAACTGGCACAGAAAGGCTGTATGAGCAGTGTAACTAGCACAGAGGGGGTTTATTAGCAGTGTAACTAGCGCAGAAGAGATATTAATATTAGTATTATTATAAATATTATTATTATTACTATTACTAGTTTTATATTATTATTATTATTATAGATATTATCATTAATGGTATTAATAATATAATTATTAATATTATTATTACGGTTGTTATCGATAACTTTATAAATCTTATTGCTAATACTATTACTAGTGTTATTAATCATATAAATAATCCAGATAGTGAAGATTTATGTTAAATAATAATTACAGGTAACCAAAAGAGCAAAGGGACTCATAAGAGACTATGTGCAGCCGTTGGAGGTAACTACTCAGCAACTGTTACTAAATAATTCACTTTGATAAAAAAAAAACTACTAAGGAGCATGACATGAAATTTTAAAACTTGTTAAAAAATTTTGTTTCAAACTTGAAGAACATTGGATAGTTGTGTAAACTTTCCAAATGACTTCATAAAATATAGAATAAGAAGTTTTAACTTAGTCTTTTGGAAGTATGTGCTCTTTCACCTAATATCATTGAACAAGTTTAAGCTCCTGTTGCTTTTTTATGTTTTTGTCACCTTTTGCAAATAAAAATTATCTAAACATGTTTTTAGTAAAACATTTTTGGTTACAGTTGATTCTGTTGCTAATTAAAATTTACTATCAACTCTTTGATAGTTGTTTTTTCAAATATATGATTTTTCCAAAATATTGAACTGCACAAAAGAACTTTTGCAGCTGAAATAACAGCTGCAAGTGTCATTTGTGTAAATTTTAATAAAACAATATCTCCCTTTAGTCAGTTTATTTCCACAACAATAAAGTTTGTAATGCCAATAATGTCACAATATCCAGGTATTGGCCAACCAAGTCTATGTCACAAGTAAAGTTTGAATAAAAATAGATTTTATTACATTTCTAGTTAAAACCATTAAGCAACTATTTTCTTGAATATAACTTTCTGTCACAATGGCATTTTTGCATTTCGTGTTTTAATGAAATAACAATTTTTACAATGAAGTATTTTTTAGAAAAAAGAATAGTCTTGCAATGTATGAAGAAAAAACTTCTAACCAATTTTGTAGCAATTAAGCGCTTCAAATATGCAATTTCACTTATTATTATCCTATCCAAGCTGGGAAACCTATGTATTTAGAATTAGTTAAACAAAGACCATAATTTAAATTGCAGACTATGCTTGCCAGGCTGGCTATGCATGCCAACAAAGTAGAGGAAGGTGCGAAGTGGATGGAAAGGACAAATTCAGAGAGGTTGGCAAACTTAGCGATGGTAAAAGCCCAAGCAGAGGATGTGGGGACGTTGTGTAGAGAGATCGAGCAGCTGGCTGTGGACACCACAGCCGCAGGATATTGTAAGCAGTTTCTTTTGTTTCTGTAACTTCTTTCGGAAATTTTTATTGTTGGACTAAAAGCTTTTATTTTGCGACCCATTTGATTTCCAACAGAAGTTGAGATTTCAAATCAGCTGGGTTGTTTTTATTAATTTGGATAGTTTCTTTTATTTATTCTTTACTATTGTTTCATGCAAAACTTGAAAAAAATTGGTGAGCTATCAATGGAACAAGGACACTGAACAAGAATATTTCCATCACTCACTAAATTGAAGCAAATTCAAGTCTATGCTTTTGTTTAAAAAAATGAGAGTAAAGATGTTATAAGATAGCAATGTATTTGACAGATCCTGATATTACCATGTACGACATGTTAGACCAATATGATGATGTGGAGGAAAGTCTTGAGAGAATCTCAGCTCAAATGGTGAGAGTGCTTTGAGAGAAATGAAACTTGGCATACTCTTTAGTGAAACATGAAGTTATATTCAATTTGAATTTTTTTTTCAAATAATATACAACCTTTTGCTACGAAAATGCGAGTTTCGGGCAACAACTAATAGTTCAACTTTTTGAAATTATTTGAAAGCTTTCTTGAGTTTTTCCACTTTTTATTTTAGCAGTACTTTTGTTATGTATAATAGAACACTTGTGTACACAAGTTGTTAAGTAACACTTGCGTATCTCTAGTTGTTATGTAACACTTGCGTATCTGAAGTTGTTATGTAACACTTGCGTATCTCTAGTTGTTATGTAACACTTGCGTATCTCTAGTTGTTATGTAACACTTGCGTATCTCTAGTTGTTATGTAACACTTGCGTATTTCTAGTTGTTATGTAACACTTGCGTATCTCTAGTTGTTATGTAACACTTGCGTTATCTGAAGTGGTTATGTAACACTTGCGTGTCTGAAGTGGTTATGTAACACTTGCGTATCTCCAATTATTATGTAACACTTGCATATCGTAAGTTGTTAATCAGCATCTTTTCATCTAACAAACTTTCATGAAAGCAGTCTTTCTGTTAAAACTTATTCAAATCACAACTTCATAAAAACTATAAAAAAAGAGTTAGTAACTTTGCAGTATGACGATCAGTTTCGTGTAACTTGTATCTGATTTCTAGTTACATTGGGTAACACTATTCATCAAAATAAGCCTTTCAAAAAAAATTGTTCTTTGCAGCAAGAAGTTTATTGTTGACTAGTTTTTTATTAAATCAAAGTCAGCCAATTGAGTTTTTCATAGTTTATCTTTTTCATGCAGTCACAAACAGCAACTCATTTCGATGGTGAGATTCTGTGGAAAATCTCAGATTATTTTGTGAAGAAAGAAAATGAGATGTCACCAGACACAAATGTAGACTACTATGAGAGTCCACCATTTTACACTCTGAAAAGAGGCTACAAGTTAGGAGTTAGGGTGAGTTTACTTTGTAGTCAGTAGGTTTCTTCATCTGCCTTCTGTGTACTCCCCGGGCTTCCCAGCTACCACCCGTTTTACACTTCCAGACCTTCGTCCAATTACTTCCCTTGTACACACTTTTATCAGCCCAAACTGTCTTTATTATCTTTCACTGCACTGCTATAATACTAAACTCCATGGCACAATTCAGCACAAGAAAATGAGAGTTATCCTCATACAAACACACAAAACTGGAGTTGCCCTCAGCTAGGATCTCATTCCCATTCTTTCTTACTACCCAAGCTTGTTATCCCTACAGTTTGATTATTTTCATTTTACCCTTGCCCTGAATAACTCTATTGCTCCATATAACTCTATTGTCGCAGCCTTCCTTCCCTTCCTTTCCTCCGATGGAACTGTAGCCCTGGGATGGTGAAACTGTAGCCGTGGGACGGTGGAGCTGTAACCCTGGGATGGTGGAGCTGTAGCCCTGGGATGGTGGAGCTGTAGCTCTGGGATGGTGGAGCTGTAGCCCTGGGATGATGGAACTGTAGCCCTGGGATGGTGGAGCTGTAGTCCTGGGATGGTGGAGCTGTAGTCCTGGGATGGTGGAGCTGTAGCCCTGGGATGGTAGAGCTGTAGCCCTGGGATGGTGGAGCTGTAGCCCTGGGATGATGGAGCTGTAGCGCTGGGATGGTGGAGCTGTAGCCCTGGGATGGTGGAGCTGTAGCCCTGGGATGGTAGAACTGTAGCCCTGGGATGTTGAAACTGGATTTGGAAGAGAATAGTTGAATAGCAAGATTTGTGACACTAGTTTCAGGTTTTTCATATGAGCAGAGAGGCTATTAGTCACTAAGAAGGGATTTATCTGCCCCTAAATAAAAAAAAACCGTATGAAATAGCTAGAGATTGCACCTGATTGTGCAAGAAATGCAACCACTAGCTACTCCTCAAAAAATCTCTTTATAGACTGTAACCCTTTTTCTTCTATTTTTAAAGCTACAACTTTCAGTAGCGGTTGCCCTCTCATCGATCTTATAGGCCTCCTTAACTTTCCCCTGGCAATGAATGCTCTGTGACTCATCTAACCCCCACAGGTCAAAATCTCTAGTTTTTGACAATTTAAGTAGCATTTTTTCTCTCTGCTCTCTGCATGTCTGACATGAAATCTTCTTGCCTAAACTTTGCTGATTAGCATGCAACTTCAAGAGCAATCAGCCAGCAGATGGAAGAGTATTGAGCAAAATACACCTTTTGCACCCTGTCTGTACACTAAAGGTAACAATAAAATGATGTGTCTAGTACAAAAACTAACCCAGAAGTAAAAAGTTATCAACTGCTACTATTTTATAGAAATAGATTTGCTAATGAGCAGCTACAAGAACAAGCCTATCACATGACACAAAATGTAAAAAACTTGGGTTGAGGGAGACAACGATAACAGTTTCTAATGGGTTGGCTTCTGGGTTCCACTGGCTAATCACAAGTTGGCTGAATTTTGGAGCTCTTATTTCCTGTCAGTGGTTTTATCAAACATATACGAGAATATTTTGAGAATTAGTTCTAAAGCTCAAATCAAATGCCCCTAAAATTTATGTTTTAACCATTTGGGTCAAAACCAACTGTCATCTAGGCTGTATTGATTTTCACAACCAAAACCAAGTCACTTCCATCGTTCATTATTTTTTCTTCGTTTGTTGTGATAATGGGGTAAAGTGGGGAGAGGAAATTATGATGAAGAGAAATGCATATAAATTGTTCTATGATGGATTGGTCTTAGGCAGAAATGGGTAGGTTGGGGTCTCCAAAAGCAGACAACTCCAAACTTTCCCTTGCTAGCACTTTGGTTTGCTTCAGTGCTAGCATCACAACCAGCTGGGCTTTATTAGAGGTAGATATTGCCATCAGGAGAAGGAATGAAGATGTGCAAATGGGTTGGGGAGTTGTGTGGGAAGGGTGAACATGAATGGTGGTCTGTACAAAGGGCTGATGGTAACAAATGAACAAACTGCCTTATTAAATCTACTGCAATAGGTTAGAACTGTTGATACTTAACTAGTAAGAGGTTCTAAAACAACGAACTTGGCAATTTTTTTGATAAATGATGCCACACAACATCTCTATTGGACAATCGTTACTTTTGTAGATTGGTTGATTAGCAAAACTCTGACTGACAAGTTTACTTTAAGAAAATTCATCATACATTTTATACAGGATTGTTTAAGGCTTTGGGTAAACTGTACCTATGCAAATGCGGAAATAAGTCAGGATGGGGCCAGCTTGCCATAAATAATGTGAAAAAAAGTTACATTTCGAATTAAAAATGTTTGTTCCAATTTTTTAACATCAATGTTATGGTAGAATTCAACTCCAAACACCAAGTATCTTATGCCAAGTCCATGATAAATGACAGGGGTGCGGATTTTGCCGTGATAGAATCAAATGTTAAGTTCTTCAATTGAGTTTTTTTTACACATATTAAACTGGCCAATCACGGGAGAGCGCCCTTTGAAAAGTTCAATTGTATGGTCAAGTAAAATTTTGGGGCCAAAACTTTGCCTGCTAATGCTTGGTCAGTGTGCATAACTAATGACCAAAACAGAGGCTTTATATATATATAACTCTTTATAAACTGTCTCATTGATAGGCGTATCTAAATGGTAGCGGATTATCCAGGAATACCCATCTAAGTCTGTACGTCTACTTAGTGGCTGGAGAAAATGATGACCTTCTACCTTGGCCCTTTACACAAATGGTAACTTTCACCCTGTATGGACCACATAAAGCACTTGAGGACTACTTCTATGTAAGTCATTCATGTATTTATTAAATTTTACTGAAGAAAAAATTGGAAAAGTAGTCAGAACAGCAAAAACATAGTTACTTTTTGCAAAGTTTATAAACCAAAGTAGAAGAATTTTTTCTTTGCATAGCGAAATTTTCCAATGTTACGTAATAATAAAAGACTCAGCAATAATATTAACAAAGTCCAAGTAATCTTTCACGGCTTGCTAAAAATTTATACCAAAAGCCAGTAATTAGTTTCACTGTTTCAGGACCAATTAATTAGGTTATGCTATTGTGTATCATTGCAAACAGAGACTTCTGTTGGGAAACCCAAGTAACAATAACGGAATTTTGTGAGAAGGCAACTCCATTAGTAAATCAAAACATGTTTATTGGTAGATGAGAAAGCCTTTTGATGTGATTGCAATGACTTGACTAGTTTAATTGCAGAACGTTACTGAAACTTTTAAAGAATTTTCCCCCAGTAAATTGTGTAAATGAGCTTACATGGAGGGAGTCAGATAGTTTTAGCAAATGAAGTGGAATTGTTTTCTTTACAAGAAAAATAATTATCTGTATTTTTATCTCTGCTGACAAAAAATACAAACAAATACAAATTTTCAACATTAGCCAAAGCTGTTAGTAAAAAACTAAATAATGCACGGTACAAAAAAATTATTTCATTTTATCAAAAACTGACCACTTGGACTTAGTACCATGATATCAAAGAATTAACCAAGAGATTGTGGTAATGTGAGGGAAGCCATTATCTCATATGCCATTACCTACGTCGCCAGTATTTACCTTGACAACATGACTACCTATGAACATTTTCTATTCCCTTTTCCTCTTTTGTATATTGTACTTCTGTATTAACTATGAGATTCTATTTGTAAACATAAATAAATATTTAATTAATTAATTATTGTTGTGTGTGAACTTTTTTCTCTAAGAAATAACAAACTACATTTTGGGTGCTATCTCTGTATAAATATTTGTGTCAGTTCATAATAAGATCAGAGTTAGCCTAACTCTCAGAAGAGTTGCACCTACACTCGATAGAAGGACAGCCGCAAGACACAGAATAACAACAAGCTTAGAGCTATCGGTACGCACAAGGCTTGGTGGAAAGTGAGAGTCGATTCGACCCTTGCTGCGTATTCTCTTCTTAGTAAGAAGTACGACACGGAGCACCTAGTCGCCACTATAGTTCGGCCACAAAACAGTTTTCCCGAATTAGATCGGAATTTAGTGGACGATAATTACCGAGTAATTATCGTTATAAATAACACTAATCATTCCAACCGAAATTCGGCCAACTCTGTCAAACGCACAACATAGTAGAACAATTGCAGAATTGTTACAAGTAATATAAGCATTGCCTTGGCTGAAAAAGAAAGCATAATTCGAGAGGTGTACAGATGTGCTACCACCCAGACGAAATTCCTGTACAGTAACACTCTTACTACAGACAACGCTGCCAAAACATCTAAAGTTGTAACAAAAAATTATGACTTGAAACTTTTAAAAGTTTTCACTTAAACAAAATTCCTGAGATGCTCATTTAGCTTGTGACACCCAAACAGCTTCTTTTGTATAAATATTTGCCTGTCACATTTATACGGCAATTTTTCTCCTTTTTTCAACTTTGATATTTGTTTAAATATGCAGTGATATCAAATATCATGCCGTTTCAACTCGGGTTATGGAGTAAAACCATTAAAAACTATCAATCATTATTGCTTTACCCTCAAGTCCTAATCTGATTGTAAAAGACTTTTTTTATAACTCTGCATGAATGAATGTGTGAAGAGTGCCATCTCAATTTTGTTTTATTTATTTGTATTCTGGGATGTTTAACCAAACTGTGCACTCTTGCAATCAAAAAAGCACAAAGTTTTGTTTGCAAGTTAATTGTGTGTCCAGTACAGTCCTGATTCGGATTATGACTTCTGTTGGGGAAAATCAATTAATAAAAATGTAAAAAAGAAAACTTGTGCTTAACAATTAACAATTATATGCTGCTTTATTTCAGATTAATCCAGATGCCCCCTACGCTTCTAAGCCAAACCCCAACAGCAGACGAGTGTTTGGTTTTAGAGATTTTGTGAGCCAAGCAAAAGTAGAAAGTCCAGACTACTTGATCAACGACACAATATTTATTAAAGTGAGGGTCAGACCAAAAGCTCTCCCTGTAGGCTCCCCAGCGCCAGCGACGGAAGTGCCCACCCCTACACAGGAGGAACATGCACCAATATTAGACCAAGTCACCCAAAGCATGGGAGAGTTGGAAATTTGATGTAATAAAAGAAAAATAAGTCTAAGAAAATAGATATAATAAACCATATTTGGTCATTGCATCACCATATTTGGTCATTGCATCACCATATTTGGTCATTGCATCACCATATTTGGTCATTGCATCACCATATTTGGTCATTGCATCACCATATTTGGTCATTGCATCACCATATTTGGTCATTGCATCACCAATTTTTTTTCAAACGTAGTCATAGATATGCTGATTTTTGAATAGCTGAAGTATAGAATGTTAAGATATGACTGTTCAGTTTCTAACCTTAAACTATTGTTTGAAATGTACTGAGACAACAGCTCAAACTATCCGGTTCAGTTTTGTTAATAATTTGCAATAAACTGATTCAAGTATGTTTTCAAAATGGTGAAACCTTTTTTAATTTACCAGCTCAAAATGGTTAATCAAAAATACTCTAAATGAGTTATGAATCAAATATGAAATGCTGAACGTTTTATTAAAATCATGAGATCTAAAGTGAAAAGGTGTTAAGTGTAGCTTTTATTGTGATTATTACAGAAAATTTAAAGACAAATAAACTTTGACAAATTTAGGACGTAAAGTTCTGGAGGAATAAAGTACATAGATTTAACTCTCTGCTGGTGTTTCATCATTTGTATTTGTCACTTCTGCACGTGACCCGGACTTAGATTTCACATCTTGCTCTTTAGTAACGTCAGCAGATGATGCCATTGCTTCTTTGGCAATGTCAGCAGCAGACATATTCGAGTCTGACTCAAAGCCTGAGTCAAGATTTGTTAAGCTTTTTGGCATGTTTTCTGTAGCTTTGACTTCTTCCTCTGTAGCCTCAAGATTATCACCTTTTTCTGTCACCTCGTTTGCACCCCCACCTTCACTAGAGTTCTCTTCACCGTCACTTTCACATGTAGTAATACCTACCTTGATCTTAATAAATATTGTGTCATCCACCAGGTATTCGTGTGTCTCAACCACTTGATGTAAGGCAAACTGCGCGTTACCAAAGGATAGGTGTTCGTTCATTGGTGGCCGGTGGCAGTACACCTGAGATGGATCCATCTAGAACATAACACCAGTAATATTAGCCACCTACATTTGCCATACATAGTGCAAGCAGATTGCATGCAATCGAATTTATTCTCTTTGAAATAACTTTCTTTTATACTTCTACATCTGGAAGAGAGCTTAAAGCTGTGTACAAAACACGGGGTAAATGGCAATCAACTATCAATTTAAATCATGAGTTGTCTTCCTCATTGTTTTCAAGAGTCCACACTCCCGATTCTTGTGCTCAATATCACATGATTTTGACAGTGTCAACACAGAAAGTTTTATTGATAATACAGCATGATACGTTTAGTAATATATTTGTTTTTATGTCATGTAATTTTTTGGTTAATTCCAACAGTGGCTCACTCGTCAGCAATAATAAACAAGTTGCAAAAAATAATAAATATTGATAAACATATTTTTCTATAATTAAATTAGGTTTTTTAGCATGGTAGTTTATTACCATCATGTAGCTTTTAGTTATCATTATTATTCTGATAGTTGGGATATTCATTTTAATATTTCACTTATACCTTAGCATTCAATAAATGAAATAAGTGTTAAAAGCAAAGCAAAAATTTGAATACATTAAACAATTGCGTATGTATAGAATGGGAAATGAAATTTATTTGAAAAAATTGTCAAGTAGCGGCAAGTTTCTTCAAAGTTTTAAAGTTGATAAGTTGTGATGTGCTTTCTGATTGGCTAAACAGGTCGGTAATTGTACAGAGCTCCATCACTGCCCGATGAAAATGACCTGCTACGGATTGTTCACACTCGCAAGCAGAATTTTGACTCCTCTAATGCCGCCGATAATCAAATAGCGCAAACACAAATTTAAAAACAAAACAGTAATAAGTTGGAATTTATTTCTGAACTGACTGCTAAAGCCTCATGTACATACAGCTGTTGTACTAGCAAATTTTTCCTGTCAATAAAGGAAATCCCTCCCCAAAATTGCACAACTTTCTACTACTGTCCATTCACCAACGATTCTGGTCAAACTGGCTGTTGCAAATTATAACTTACAAATTATTAGATGGCCATTGATAAATCCGAACGATGCAGCTTACATGATATTATTGGAAACTGCGGTATGGCATTTGTGTGCTCTGATTGGTCAATCAAGGAACTGGCTAGCCATTTTTTGATCTGGTTCAAAACCTAGCTATAACCTCAAATAAAAAAGCTAGTGATTACTTGGCGATTTATTTGGAAACAGGAATTGCAAAATCTTGCTATATGTACATGGGGTTTTCGTTGTTACAAAACTTCTGTAATACTTATTAACTGTGAGCTTTGACCGCATTTTCGCTTAACATATCTGATTATTGAGGGAGGAGACTTGAATAATGAAAAGTCACAAGCTTTAATACCTGAACTTATTAGAATATTTAAAGGCTAGTTTAGGAAGTTTTCTACACGTTTTAAAAATGTACAAAATTCAAAACTTTTTTCGGACCATGAAACTTCAAACTGGGCAAGTTAGCTGTCAGCTCAGCATGGTATAAAAATGAAGATCTACAAACAATATAAATAAATTCTAGTTGAATTTTTTTTTATTTTTATTTTTTTGAGTTACTTTTTGTTGACTCTCAAGTTTGAAACAAAATGGTGATTTTTTTGAGTAAATTTATTATCATCTCGATTGTTTTTATCACATGTTGTTTGCCAAATATAGGTCGCAACCGCTCTTCTTAAAATTTTTATCAAGCTCAAAAATTCCCCCGGACTATGAAGGCAAAAGTAGTGGGCACTCATGCTGTTTATGAAACAGTACCCGCTGGCATGAGCTGATGAAACAGTACCCGCTGGCATGAGCTGATGAAACAGTACCCGCTGACATGAGTTGATGAAACAGTAACCGCTGACATGAGCTGATGAAACAGTAACCGCTGACATGACCTGATGAAACCAGAATACATACTTTAATCACCACCCATTCTTGCTGGTCCAAGTTATGCCGTTGGCTCAGTAACATAAAGCCAACATCCTCACACAGTGGGAATGGAGCCAAATCGTCATACTCTCCTTCAAGTATCTCAGCGAATACACTGATTCCTTTGCCAGCGTATTCGCCTTGCCCATTCAAATATGCCTGCAATGTCAACATTTGGTGTGTAGTTTATAGAGGACATTAGGCATTTTCGGATCGAGAACGTTCATGCCAAAATGGGCGAAATTTTCGTTTTTCGGCGAGTACAAAACCTGTTTTTTGGAACTCTATGCTGAACGGTGGTTTTACCGTTCAGGGGGTCGTCCACCCTATGACGTTCTTGATCGGAATGCGTAGAGTTCTCCTATAATAAATATTTTTGCAAATAATGAGCCCTTTTACGTTAGTTACAATAACAAGACAAGAGTGATGAGGCCTCAAGTTTCATTTCTAACAATAATAATAAAATAAATAATAACAAGCCTTGAAGCATGTTGATGTTGAAATTATTTTTGGACACATTTACTGAGGATGGTGAATTAAAATAAAATTGTAATAAATAATTTTAATAGAACAAAAATGTATGATAATCATTATTAACATTACTGTTAATCAAATGATATCATCATTAATATTATTATTATAAGTTCTTATAGTTTTTTTAATTATTTTATTATACTTTAGTTAGTAAAAAAAACAATTATTCAAATAGCCAAACATCACCAACTGATAATAAACATTGTTAAAAATGAAAAATAGTAATTAGTAAAACACAGAAGTAGCTGGTAATAATTATCAAAATTATTATTTACTTTTTTTATAATATATAACCAAAAAGCTATCACCTCAGCAGGATGCGTCTTTTACTATTCACTGCGACACTAGAAAAAAAGAAGAAGATAACTCCGATGAAGTGAACTTTGGATTTTGAACGTTCATGCATAGAAATTATGCCAGGAACGAACGTCAAAATTGCATTCGGAAGCGCTTTCACGTGCCAATTTTTTCAAGGCATGGACGTTCTTGATCCGAAAATGCCTATTGTAAACCAGGTTCAAGCCAGTCAAAGTTCGATTTTCATGGTTTCTATAGTTTTTTCATTTGTTCTAATATTTTAAAATTTTCCAAACTCTACTTGAAACTTATCTGCTTCATAGCATTCAATGATACCTTGTATCTATGTACTCATGCTATTGTCTCATTCTGTTGGTTATTCTAAAGATCTGGAATGATAAAACCTAAGTTTTGAGCTCAGTTTCAGCTAATTAATAAAAGAGGGAATTGAAAGTTGCTTAATAAAAATACATGAGCTATATATAGAATGGATTTAATTTCATGTTTGGGACGGTACATTCTAAACTGTGCAATCGACTTTGCACTCAAATGCACGAAATATTAATTGACCCCTTCTCCAATGGGTAATCCTTGAAAGTACTAATGATCTTGTGTCCTGCAATGGTAATGTCATGCAGCTGTTGCAATCTGTGTGTAATATGTTTTTTATTTCTATGTAGTACTATTGTACAGGCAGTCGCTTGTTTGAATTAACGCCAAGCTTCACCACACGGTACCACACAGTACCACGCTGTATCACACAGCACCACACAGCACCACACAGCACCACACAGCACCACACAGCACCACACAGCACCACACAGCACCACACAGCACCACACAGCACCACACAGTACCACACAGTACCGCACAGTACCACACAGCACCACACAGTACCACACAGTACCACACAGCACCACACAGTACCACACAGCACCACACAGTACCACACAGCACCACACAGCACCACACAGCACCACACAGCACCACACAGTACCACACAGTACCACACAGCACCACACAGTACCACACAGCACCACACAGCACCACACAGTACCACACAGCACCACACAGCACCACACAGTACCACACAGTACCACACAGCACCACACAGCACCACACAGCACCACACAGTACCACACAGCACCACACAGTACCACACAGTCTCACACAGCACTACACAGCACCACACAGCACCACACAGTACCACACAGCACCACACAGCACCACACAGCACCACACAGCACCACGCTGTACCACGCTGTACCCCACAGCACCACACAGTATCACACAGTACCACACAGTACCACACAGTACCACACAGTACCACACAGCACCACACAGTACCACACAGCACCACACAGCACCACGCTGTACCACGCTGTACCCCACAGCACCACACAGTATCACACAGTACCACACAGTACCACACAGTACCACACAGTACCACACAGTACCGCACAGCACCGCGCAGCACCGCACAGTACCACACAGTACCACACAGCACCACACAGCACCGCGCAGCACCGCACAGCACCACACAGCACCACACAGCACTACACAGCACCACACAGCACCACACAGTGCCACACAGCACCACACAGCACCACACAGTGCCACACAGCACCACACAGTGCCACACAGCACCACACAGCACCACACAGCACCACACAGCACCACACAGCACCACACAGTGCCACACAGTACCACACAGCACCACACAGTGCCACACAGCACCACACAGTGCCACACAGCACCACACAGCACCACACAGCACCACACAGCACCACACAGCACCACACAGTGCCACACAGTACCACACAGCACCACACAGTGCCACACAGCACCACACAGTGCCACACAGCACCACACAGCACCACACAGCACCACACAGCACCACACAGCACCACACAGCACCACACAGCACCACACAGCACCACACAGCACCACACAGTACCACACAGTACCACACAGTCCCACACAGCACCACACAGCACCACACAGCACCACACAGTACCACACAGCACCACACAGCACCACACAGCACCACACAGTACCACACAGTACCACACAGCACCACACAGTACCACACAGCACCACACAGCACCACACAGTACCACACAGCACCACACAGCACCACACAGCACCACACAGTACCACACAGTACCACACAGCACCACACAGTACCACACAGTACCACGCTGTATCACACAGCACCACACAGCACCACACAGCACCACACAGCACCACACAGCACCACACAGTACCACACAGTACCACACAGCACCACACAGTACCACACAGCACCACACAGTACCACACAGTACCACACAGCACCACACTGTACCACACAGCACCACACAGTACCACACAGTACCACACAGTACCACACAGCACCACACAGTACCACACAGCACCACACAGTACCACACAGTACCACACAGCACCACACAGTACCACACAGCACCACACAGTACCGCACAGCACCGCGCAGCACCACACAGTTGCCTTGTTTGGTAATAATTACTAAGCATTTTTAACAAGCTAATTGCTACATATCATCAGTCTTCAGATCACTCTAATCAATTGGAAGACCAAATATAGCACTGACTGCACTCAGATTATTTAACCATTAAAGAACGGTTCAAACCATGAAAATCGGTTTAAACCGAAAAAAAGTTTTGTTTGATTTATTCGTAAAAACTAAGGTTTTTTCCAAGCCTCCATTGTAAACTCACTGCACTATAAACAATTTTATGATGAAGTTTTTCCTAACACAATCGCCGCCAGCCGGTTTTCTAAACAATATTTATTGCATTCTTTGAGGCAGCATTCAAAACAATTTTGCGGAAAAAAATGAAAGTCGATTAGTATTTATTGCTCAAAACTCAGTAAATATCAGTCCATATCTTCATTACAATCTAAGCTTTTGATTAAGATATCTTTTATTGCATTTTTTTTATTTATGTTTGACTGCCATCTTTCTTCTGTGAGCATATTTCTATGAAAAAGACTATTTAATTTCTTTTTTGTTTAGCATTAGATGCTTTACAGTGCTAACTTCTCTCGACAAAAGTACATAGTTCATGGCAAGTGCAAATTAATCTATCTCACAGAACCAAGGCTTAGTTAGGAGTAATCCTCACGTGCACACAGAGTTTATGGCCACGTGGTGAGGTATAAAAGGGACAACTCGTCTGCCTCTGAACTCTTCCAGAGATTTCATCATGTTTCTTCTGACTGTAATTTCTGATGGTCCAAATGAACTCTCCATTATACACCGGTGGCTCATGTACCTAATGAACCAATAAAAGTTATTGCTGCTCGTCTAACGTCGAAGGAAAGCAGTGATTTCACTTGATAAACAAACTTCATTGGGAACTTTTCAAGGTACAGCTAGGTTGACTGAGGTTTGAGCACATTAAAAGTAAAAAATAATTAATACAGTTAAGGAAGTTATCTTATCTTGGCTCTGTACCAAGTAACTTACACCATAACACAGTGAGATAAGGTCAACTCTACCTGTATGGCTTGCTCCAAGTCATAGATTAACCTTGTTTGCACTGCAATGTCCAGTCCTATTTGGTTCAGCAACTCCACTGCAAATCACAAAATGGCGTCAAGTTCAATTTTGACAAAGTGGAGATTACTTATTTAGCATTTTGGAAATTACTCATTCTAAAAAGCATGCTGAAATTCACTTTCAAGTAACTGCAATTAAAAAAAAAAAAATTTTCAACCCCAAGTTTCATCTTTCGAAGGTATTTTTTTTACTTTTGGTTTTGAAATGTCGTTGATTAAAACAAAAGATTAACTCAGTATTTAAATGCCAGCTAAGTCTCAGATACAAAGTTGAAATTATTTTTGTGATATTGTAGTGAAGGTTAGTGTTCAACTATTGCCCACACCCCACCCTGGACCCACCCCCTCTCATTCCAGACCCTTGCGTGCCCATGGACTTCACCCTTTTAGTCTCCAGGATTTTCCTTGTTTAATTTATTAGTACATTCTTGAGAGAACATACCTTAACGCGGAGCAGTTATTATTTTGTTCAGTTTCTTTATTAGCAGTGTTAGTGAAGGCATTTTACTTTGGATATGATTGGTCTGGCCAGTTGCCCTAGTTCTATCTGGTAGCCGGTTGGCAGGTTGTCTGGAGGTCGAGTTGAGGTCCAAGTCGAGGTTGAGGTCGAAGTGGAGTCAAAGTCGAGTCAAAGTCGAGTCAAAGTCAAGTCATGTTTGAAGTCAAGGTCAAAGTCAAGTCGAAGTTGAGGTCGAGGTTGAGGTCAAAGTCAAAGTCGAAGTCGAGGTTGAGTCGAAGTCGAGTGTTGTGAAATGCTGCCTTACTATAGATAACACGAGAGTCGGTGTTAGCTTTCATGTTACTAACATCTCTTCGGTAGTGTGATTCAATTACCCTCCCTAATGCACCGCTCGGTAGTAAGAGAGTCTGCAGAAAATCTCTACAACGTTTTATCACAAACCATCAATTTAATCGTTGCTCAAACAGCTCTTGGAATTGTTGACACTTTCACAGCATTTCGTGACAATTATAACAAAACAAAACACGTGTATACAAAATAACATAAATGCAGACAGTACTACATACCGTCATATGCCGAAGGTTTCCTTAAGTTGAGGGATGCGATCTGTTCGTTAAGAGATGCAGTTGCTAGCCGCAGATGCTCAATCTGTTTTTCCTGATGCTCGGTCAGGGTTTGTATGTCTCTTTCTAGTTCTGAATCTGTCGAGTACAACGACATGACTACATCTGCCTTAACCTCTTTACAGTCTCCACTGTGTTGCTTCTGCTGCGCTTCTGCTTCCTCCTTGTTACATCCTCTTCTAAGATGTTGTTCTAGCTTTTAATGAAATGGGAACAAAACATTTTGTCTAATTCTTTTTATCGCAACAGAAAGCAAACGTAAAAATTTTTTCGTATAGCTTGGAGAAAAACATAACTTACTTGAGCTTCAGCGTTTGAGTTATTAGTGTTAATGAAACATGGAAAATAATACTTTTATCATACTTAGTTTTTGTGATATTTCTTCTTTTTTTTTTGGGGGGGGGGGGCTCAAATTTTTTTCAATTAGTATTTAATGGCAGTTTTAATACAATCAAAGTATTTTTTCATTTGCCAATTGCAAAGATAAGGTTTATCAATTTTACATTTATTAAAGATTTTGCTACAATGTGAAGAAAAAAAACTTCTTTTTTGCGCTAGTAAAGATTCTGCTAGTACATTTCACCAAACATTTAGATGGTTCACTTACCAGAGTAAAAGAGTCAAACTTGACACCACACTTGGTACACGTCGCGTCACAGGGTGCACATCCAGCGTCATGTGACTGAAAATTATATATTAAGTGTTTCTTAAAACACTACGCAGAATTGGAAAAAAAATTAGGATTGTGAAACTTTTCGTTTTTATCCAAAGCATAGCAAATCTTTGTTCCATTTTAGTTTAAAAATAAAAATGCTGGTTTTTTTAATTGATGTTCAGTCAAATTAACAGTCATTGTTTAACAGAGTAATATTCTGGTGGATGTACGAAACTTTTACATTGTACCAACTTTTTCCAAAAACGCTCAACGAAGCCTTTGCAGGTGTTTACATGACCAAATGACTGAAGCGACTTAGTTATTTTCCTAGCCTCAAGAGCTTTTCACTGCAGGCGCTCAGTTTTGGCGGCACCACATTATTGGACAATGTAATGCCACCAAATCCTAAACCAACGCGGTGAAAAGCTCTTGAACTGCTATCTTCGAAAAAGAAGACAACTCTTCTAAAATAGTTACTTCTGTCTTAATTATAACATTAGGTGTTTCCAGTGAAAATCTTGCTAATTATTAATGACCTCTTGGGTAGTAACAGCATATTTTGTTTTCAATAACAAAAAATATGCTGTTGTCATCTTGAGTTGAGTGTTTTAACTTGCCGTTCAATATACTTGTTATATGTTTTACAACAACTATTGCTAGTTATTATAATAAAACATAATCAACATATATATATGTATTTGTGTATTTACCCAGCAGTACTACTTGTTGTGATCAAATATCCTTATGCCAAACCACTCTAAGTCACTAGCCATGATAACAGAAATTTATCCAGTATCAGGTACAGGTATTACAACTTGTCAAAACAGCGCTGAGTTGTCTTCTCATTAGAAAAGACAACTTACCAAACTTTCCTGGAGAAATGGCACCTGTTTGTGGTACGTCCATAAACTGAGGGCTTTTTGCTATATCACTACTCAAAACGTATCACTACTCCGTTGTGTGTCCCAATTACAGTCGATATCCAGTACAGGTTTTGGCATTTAAAATTGGACACACCCTATAGTGCTCAGCTGGCAGTACTATTATACTTTATCCATGTATGTGTACAGGAAGGGAGTAATGTAAGTCAAATACAAACACAAATTTGTTTGATTGACACTCCAACCACCAGATACCAGCAAAATGTAACTGTTTGTGATTTATCTCCACCTACATTATTAAAAGTATTAAATTTACAGATAACTCAAGTTTGATAAGATGGCAACTTTCCACCATCCACTCAATCTCTCAATCAGATTGTTTTTACAGCAGTTTTTGTTTCCTTCAGTAAAACTGTTCAGGCGTATATACATTATTGACAGATTTGACACTTGAAGTGGAAAACTGTAGTTGTCTCCACCTACATTATTGTTATTGAATAAATATTAAATCTGCTAATATCTCCAGTTTGAGACCAAATGACAAATTTAAACTGCAACCATACAAGAGTTCTTAGAGCAGCTTTCATATCTCTCAGTGTAACGGTTTAGGCATCTATAAAGGTGGAATCACAAACAGATGCTCAGATAGACACACAAACAGCAGATATTTTTCAGTTTTAAATCTGGATAGCGCTAGCATATTTCGCAGGCTGGTTCTAGGACCAAAGGAAGCTTGAGAAAGACCATCACAGTCGTTATCAATTTTTTTGTGAGTATGTCCCTTCCATTATCTTGAACTAAACTTTTTTATTTCCAAGTAGGACTCAATGATTAGATTTGGTAAATTATAAAAAGATGCTGGCAGATGTGAAAAAAATTTTTTTATTAATATGGTTTACCTAGCTGTGGTAAGTTTTCTATTTGAAAACAAAATTTTCATGGATGAGAGGTTTTGCTATATTATTGTGAGCAAGCATGCTCGGCATTGTCTCAGCTTGGAATTACCATAAAACACAAACACTGTCAGTTCTGAGAGAGTTATAATAATAAAGGTACTTTCATATCTAATAAAATCTATTTATAGCATTTAGGAAACTTTGAAAAATACATCTGAGCAAGTTTTCTGTCAAACAATCAGTCTTTCCTTGTCTGACAAATGCTCTTTATCTTGGTAAAATTTTGTGGAAAAACTGATTAGTTATTTTATGTTTCAGGGAATTGTGGTTAGCCACAGCCAAAGCAAAATTTCCTCGGGGAAATACCGAGTAGCAATACATTTCTGAGAGAAAACAACTCCTATAATCAAAAGCTAATGTAGGTAAAGTTGTTGTATTGTCAAAAATATTTTGCTTTGAGTTATAATGATTTGGATCATCCCATCACATGGTGATACTTTGATAATAAATTGGTCGTTATTTCCAGATTATTGTTGATTTTTGTGAAATAAAATTATTAAAATCAAAAAACGTATTAAGACTATTTGAAAGTGCCGCCATATTAACAGCCTTATTTATTTTACTGCGTATGAGGTATTAATAAATTTAAACATCAGTTTAGCCTTTAACATTTTATAAAGTTTTAATGATACTGATAGGTATCTAGTACCAATAATTTTTTTTAATTTTAATCATAAACCAACAGTTCCAGCATTATTTCCATTCCCATAAAACATTTATTGGAGAGTTTTTTCACTAAGGCTATCATATGAACTAATGGGCAAAAAGAGTCTTTGAGTTTGTTTGCTCACTATTGTAAGCCCCACCTACAGTGCCACCCTATGGAAGAAGCAGCCTTCCGTAAATGTTATTTGGAATTTTTCCTCAAATAAAACTCAGCGGATCTATCTGTTAGAACATCACTATTGTTGGAACTTAATTTTGAGTTTCACATTTACAAAACATTGGTAGATTTTCTGGGCTGCAGCTTGCCTACTTCCAGAGAAGGATTTTTTTCCATAACTCTGCTTGGAAATTTGTTTTGCTAATAATCGTGATTACATAATAATACTTCCCATAGCTAGAGGTCAATTCTGGGAAACAAATAAAGCGTATTCGATAAAAAAATAAATTCAGAAGAAAATGTATTTTATGATTCATCATTGCGTAGGTTTAATTTTTTTAGGAGTAACAAATTATTTTTTTTATTTTTCTAAAATAATTTTGTTTCGATTTGTCTATGCCAATGTCTATGTCTATGTCAATATACCGTTTGCAAGAGCCGCCATTTATTTTGAGGTAGTACATAAAACCCAACTAACTTTTATATCGATGTAGCAGTTTATCAGGAGAACAATAATTTTCTAATACCGAATATCAATGTAATGTAGAGAGATGACAACTCCTTAATTTTATGGTAAAAATTGCAAAGAAAAAACTGCCTGTTTAGTACATGAACTATTGGTGAGATATTCAGTTTTGTTTGAAGTAATACTAGCATTGGCTATGGCAGGTGTCAGAGGTCAATCTAATGTTTTAATATGTTAAGGCAGCACCTACACTACATAGCATCAGTTTTTAATTATTTTGCTGAATCATTCAACCATTTGTAGAGTTCTGGCTAAATTGGACAGTTCAATGAAGTTAAAATATAATTTATCAGTTTTCATAAATGAAAAAAAAACTTAGAAGTTTCCCAAAAGCTCAAAGTATGTGTATGTAAGCCTAGGCATGTTGCCTTCCATGTAAACATACACCATCACTCGAGGTATTTCTCAGAACAACATATCTGTGGCAGTTTCTGTCAGAATAACTGCCTTAAAATTTTATTGCGGGCTTTTCCGAACTAAAACAAGATTTTCCACTTCAGTCGTTTTACAGCTAATACTTTGATGCAGTAAGTGGTGAGTTATCAACCTACTAAAACTTGGCATAGTTTCTTTTATGAGAAGAGGCTGGAAAATTTTGTTGGATTTTTGTCTCCTGTCCTTGGAGTTTCCAAAGAATCTGAACTACTGGGTTATTTTATAAAAAATTCATTGCAGTTTTTATCACAAATAAAGCTTGTATTACTCATCATCAACTAGTCAGCTGAGAAGATAAGAATAATCCGAAAATTTTGTGAATCTTTTTATCATTTTTTGGACATAATAATCGCTAAAGTATGGTTAAATAAATGAGAAGCAAGTTTTTCTAGGTTCTACTGGCAAAAGTACATATTTGCACATTTATGCAAATACAATAGCTTAATTGACCTGTTGCCAATAGGAAAGGTTGAGATATGAAAAAGCTGATACATAAAAAAACACTTGTTTATTTTTACCATTAGGTCATACTGTGTGAAGGTTTCATCACATTTCTTACATCTCCCTGCAGCTCTCCATGCACACTTTATATCATGGTAGTTTATTGGTACCATCGGATCATCTTTTGCTGCTTTGCAGCAAGCTTTCCCCTTGGCTGTGGCCTGTAACATGATTTTATAACTAAAAAGAAAACTGTCAAGTTACTTTGACACAGCCCGTTTTGAGAGGGCTTGCCTAAATTTGAAATAACTTTTTTATCAAAAGAAAAAAAAACAATTAACTTGGCAATAAAAATTCATATTTTTTTGTAACACAATTTTGTTTGCAACAATTGTTCAGATAAAAACTTAATTATACTGAAAACTATTTCAAGGGAGTAATAATAGATAATAATGAAAAAAGATGACAATAAAAATTGTTTATTCATCATGTTTAAGTTTATTAAAAAAAGTTATTTTTATGGTGATATGATTAAATATTGCAGGCACACTTTTTAATTTAATTATGTTTTCTTTCCAACTCGACTCAATTAAATGCTACTTTTTAGAAGATTTGAAAAGAAATTAGCAGAGTATCCTGAAAGCACTATTTCTTAGGGTGCTTTCAGGTACCCTTTGCCTAAGGTATTTGTTGAACAATCGCTGAGGCTTCCTCTATGAGCGTTGTTTAACGAAAGTTCTTTTGCGCTTTAAACCATAAACATCTTCATTTTTCAGGGTGTCTATGGAAACTCTAGAGCTAAACGAACCCACTTTACTTTTTTCCGAATAAAAATTGACTAATACAATATTATCGTTTGTTATATTGTTCAAACACTCCATAATGCGCGGTCACGAATTATAATCGAAATAATGAAGTGCTATTGTTTGATTCTTTGAAACTGCTCACACGCTGATTCAAGGTCAAATCTGCTAAGCAAACATACAAGGGAAGATAACTCTATGTTGCCAATGACGCTACATGCCTCACTTGTCATGTCGTACTATTGAAACCAATTTGCCGATTGCTGCCATAATAATATTTGCCACTCACGAGAACTCGGTTTTCTAATTGGTATTGTTTGCTCATGGGTTATCCGAAAGCGCCCTCAATATTTTATTGTAATGAAGTACAGAAGTAAAATAAAACTGCAAATAAAAGCAATCCCAGCGACTGAAAGTTATTTCTGAAAGGCTCCAATATAATTTGAATGAGCTTTTTAAATTTGTTTTATTGGTTAGAATTACTTCTCACCATTTGTGATCTCTCTGGAGGGTGCCTGCTCTTGGATGTTTCTAAGACTCAAACAGGACGTCTGGCACAAAAATAATTTGAGATATAAAAGCCAAGACAATATCAGCTTGTTATGTCTGGTATGCAAACTATTTCTTGTAGATGATTGATGAGTGTCAAAGGCTATTTCTGGTAAAGTGCCAATTTAGTGGCTATACTCTTATGGTAGAGACAAGCTGTAATAGCCACAACAGCTGCGATTGCTGAGATAGCAAAGTTTCTTCAATTATAGTTTCTAGATGGTTATTATTCTGTGTATCCTAAACTGGAAGTAACATTGATTTTTATCTACAAGTTCTGAAATGTTTGTTGGTTGTAATTTGCGAGTTACAATCCTTCATTTCCATCTGATTTTGATTGTTTGCTGTAGTGACTCAAGCATCTCTGCTCTTTTCTGAGAATGCATATAGAAATATGCCAAAACATAGTTTATAGAGACATTTGTGAAACTGAAACCCAGCAAAAAATCCAATTTTAATTTAATTTGCGGAATTCATACAGTTAAAATTTCTGAGGCTCATTGAGGCTCATTGAAAGGAATTCCCATGAGTTAAAAATATAATTCGTTTTAGATCTTAAATGGAAATTACAATTTCATGTGAGTTTTTTTTATACAATGTTTTATTGAACACAAATATTATTCCAATATTTGTTAGTTTTTAAAAAAAAGATAATTTGGAAAGTTTGAAGCTGTTTTCCACAAAAAAGCTTTCCAATCTATTAAAAAAATTTGAAGTTTGAACTACCCTGTAAATTTGTTGACCAATTAAAGCAATGGCTATCTTGGGAATATATTTGGTGACAGCAAATATCATATGATAGCTTCCAAAGTTTTATAATATCAAAGCTCAATGAAATAGAATGCATTTAGATTGAATAGAGTTTTAGTAGGTAAGGTGCAAATTAATGATGAAATGATTTTAAAAATTAACATATATGGTTTGAAATTTAAAACTTTATAGATGAAGTTATAAACCAAATCTTTTAGCAGAAGGTTTGCCACAATTGTAGTCAATGCCTCATTTAGCAAATAGCATCAACAAACAGTGATATAGAAAAGCCTGCCATTACTGATTGTCACAGTGCAGCTTTAGCTAACAAAGTCATGGTGTGGTAGATTTCAGTGCACTCTAGGAGTAAACGGGTAGTTTACACTAGAAACCTTGCGAAGCAATGCGCTAGACTTCTGCCCACAGCATTTGGTTAATAGCTGTTGGGTAGGAAGTCATACTGTGCCGGTAGCATAGTAAGCAGGGCCGGTATTGACCCCTGCAGGGTCGGTAGTGACCTCTACCGACCCGGTACAGCTGTACTGGGCCGGCACAAGATGGCCGCCTTAGACGAGGATCTGTAAAGATGTCCAGGAACTTAGTCAAGGTCATAAACAGGAAGTGCCTACCCCTAAAGTACCAACTTAGTGGACCTGATTCTATATACAGCCTGGGAACCCTGTAGGAGCCGTCATTGGACAGTTAGGAGAAAAGACTCCGCCCTTAGCCACTTGGCACCTCCTTGTATTATCTTGCATTGTATTGTGATTGGTTGAGTATTTATATAATTGATGTCATTGGTTGCATTACTTCCTGTGCATTGTCTCTTATATGTTTTGTGTTCATTTGCTCTCCTATAAAAGGAGAGCCCCTACTGTTACTCTGTGCATTCATTACAATGAGCCATGGCATGTATTCTTATACTGCTAAATACCTAGAGGAATAATTACCCTCAGGACAGCTTTGTAATAAAGCCATTATAGCAAACACTACTCGGTACTGTTTGTCTGAGCCATGGGCTCTTGCCTTACCGGGTAATTCGGTTGCCCTACACAGTTGTCACTGTCGGTCAGTACAGTGTCCCCTCTGGAGAGAGGTAGAATACTCGAGACTAGTGGATGTCCGTGGTAACAGACCGGAATCCATTACAATGGCATGTCATGGCAAGTGCTCATCAGGTTGATGTCATTTAAATAGGCTGTTAGAT
Organism: Cryptosula pallasiana; assembly: GCA_945261195.1. NCBI lineage: Eukaryota > Metazoa > Bryozoa > Gymnolaemata > Cheilostomatida > Cryptosulidae > Cryptosula > Cryptosula pallasiana. The sequence continues at coordinate 32,773,140 of OX183131.1, forward strand.
CATTGTATGTGTAATACTAAGTAATTGACGCATTGAGAAAATAAGATTACATCAGTTGCTCGCCAGTAAAGTTGGTTCATAGACAGACTCAGAGCCAAAGCTATTACTTATTCGATCATAGAGCTACAAATTCAGCAACTTTGGTCGGCAGGAATACTTCGGTCTGCAACTTTTTTATTTCACATTCATTGAGTTGGTTTTCAGTTGTTAATGTTTATGTAACAACGAAAAAATATTAAAGATAGTTTCAAATATAACGCATTAGCAGAGCAGATGAGATGTTAGAGTTTTTCAGATATAGACTGCTTTGTACAAGAACATGTGTAAACAGAACCTACACTAACAGCTTAATAAAATATTTTTTGTTGGGAAAGTAAGATATTACAGTTTTCATCGCTTTGGTTGCCCGACATGCTCCATATTACCTGATTGTCAATATGCAAAATTTTCATGCTGTGGGTCATGTGATCTATATAAGTTTATGATTGATACTCCATATGTGGTTAGGATTATTTCAACTATGTATTTTATATGAATTGTTCATACGTTAGTTTTCTGCTCTGTCTGAAGGATACAAAAATGTTGGTGGAAACTTTTTTCAATATTTTGGTTGCCACAAAAACTGTGACGGATCAGAGCCAAGGATCTATTTTTTACAACTCAGTTTTTTAATTTCTTTTTTATTGTAAAGCTAAAAATCATCCAAGCATATTTTTCTGACAAGGATGTAAACCAACAAAGTATGGTGAACTAATAGAATAAAATATTTAAAAAAAAATATAGTTTGAAAGACATAGTAAATAATTGATTAAAAATTGAAATAAAATAATTATAATCAATTAATTAATTGATAAAACGATCCAATTTTACAATAAAAAGGAAATGCTCACTTCATATCTGCATATAAAAACCAATTTAAAACACTTTGCTTGGTCGACTGGCAAGTCAAAAAATTGGAAAATCCAAAAAATTTCAGTTACCACACGGTACTTGTTGCAAATGAGCTCACTAATTAGCGATTTCCTCAAAGTCACTCCCATTATACGTCACATACCCCTTACACACCTGTTTTTGTCTGTTTTTACCAGCTGATGACTGGTACATGACAGATGTGGTCACGTCACTTTTGGTAAAAAAGCAAGTCATAGTGACTGTTTCTATGGTATAATATCCTCTTTTTCTGACTTTAGGCGATCATTGCAATAAATTGTCAGATTATTTGAAGATAAAAAATAAACACAAAATAAACTATTACAGTTTTAAGCTACAAAACTGTAAAGCTTATCTGCTTGTTTTTCAAAGACCCATAAACAATATTGTTCGGGACTAAAATGAAGTTTATGATCAGTCAGATGTGACTTGAAAAAATCTATAAATAATGGCCAGAAATATTTGTATTGGTTTGTGTCTATTGTTGGATATACTATAAGTAACTGTATCTTTATTGCTTATTCCAAAAAAGCTTTACACCTAACAACCTTGCTAACCTTAAAAACTTTCATTGATTTGTTTATCAACTATACCTTGAATAATGTCATTAGCAGGACACAAAAATTTTATTATTCACACCCGGTTTGATGTGTACACAAGGTGATTTACCATCAGTAACAAGTGAGCAATGAGAAATTAACTTTTTATTATTATTATTATTATTGTTATCGTTATCGTTATCTCCATCTCCATCGCCATCGCCATCGCCATCGCCATCGCCATCGCCATCGCCATCGCCATCGCCATCGCCATCGCCATCGCCATCGTCATCGTCATCGTCATTATCATTATCATTATCATTTTTATTTTTATTATTGTTATCATTATTATTATTATTTTTATTATATTGTTACTGTTACTGTTACTGTTACTGTTACTGTTACTGTTACTGTTACTGTTACTGTTACTGTTACTGTTACTGTTACTGTTACTGTTACTGTTACTGTTACTGTTACTGTTACTGTTACTGTTACTGTTACTGTTACTGTTACTGTTACTGTTACTGTTACTGTTACTGTTACTGTTACTGTTACTGTTACTGTTACTGTTACTGTTACTGTTACTGTTACTGTTACTGTTACTGTTACTGTTACTGTTACTGTTACTGTTACTGTTACTGTTACTGTTACTGTTACTGTTACTGTTACTGTTACTGTTACTGTTACTGTTACTGTTACTGTTACTGTTACTGTTACTGTTACTGTTACTGTTACTGTTACTGTTACTGTTACTGTTACTGTTACTGTTACTGTTACTGTTACTGTTACTGTTACTGTTTACATTACCATAGGTTGTCTACACTTCTTAGATTGTGAAACAATACAAAGGAGACTGCATCAAATATAATCAAAGAGAATAGTGGGTGTCTTGAGGCCACGATTGGAAGATTGATATCGGTTCAATCAAAGTGATTATATCACAGTGATTATATCACTGTAGGTTCAATGAGCTGCAATGAGTCACTATCAATGTCAGCTTATTGGTGGCGGCTTACTCGCTTGTTATTGGCTCAAGCAAATATCTAACATGTTTGTGCGGTATAAAACTACTTGCATAACACTTCCAGTCATTTATTCATAGATTACAGCGAGGCTGTCAACAGTTCGTTGTGAAGAAGCCTTTGCTTATGCAGAGCATTTGCTGCAACACAAGTTGATATGAACTAAAATACCTGGCAGTACGTCTACACGAGACCTAGTTTGGCATAAAGTTTAACAAATTAAATAGCATTCCTTCCCATGTCTTAAGGCAACTTCTTCGGGAAGTACATACTTCGACTTCACAAATAAAAATTAAAGATAATTAAACAGATCTTAGTTCTAGAAAGGAATGTGAAACTTTCGAGATCATTTACAATCTCTTTATACGGTTTTCTAATGTAAACCATGGAAATGATTATGTTAAAGTAAATGTTATTGGAATAGTTATAATATAGATGAGTTTCAATTGTTTCGCCGACAGCTTTTTTGATATTTTTGTACACATATAATGTTTTTTGTTGCGAGAAAAATGTTTTTGGTCATCCAGGTATGATGTTTGCGAAACAGTTAAAGGATTATCACAAAGCTTACTAGTGTTTGAAACCAAGGCTTTACAGCTAAACTACGTTGCCTTAAAAGTTTTTCTAGCAACAAAAAGTAGCTCATAAAAATGGGAGCCGACAAAATTATGTGCTCAATATATTCAATGTATTGTATTGCCAGAAAGTGGCCATAAGTGAGTGTTTGTGTCCAAGTAGTCCAGCAAACAAGTAAATGTAATGTTTGGTTGAGAATTAAAATAGTGTTAGCCTAATGCTTTGGGTTCTTACCTTAATCAGTTGTGTACTTTTTTACACATTGAGGATAGGCTCTCCACCTGCCATGCAAACAAAAATATTTTGTAGCTTTTGCATTTTAATGCCTTGATCTACACGCAGTGCAGTGTTTTTCTCTCTGCTGCATCATAAAAAGTTTCAAATTTTCAATGATTAAGCGAAAAGAGAACTGTGAACCTTGTATTGTAAGCTTTGCATCCACCCCATTAGCAATGGACTAAACACAGCCTTTCCAACTCCAAAGGTTCTTTCCATTTGTCATTATGATATTTACATTGGGAAAACCTAAACCCAGTTACGATAACAAAGAGCGTGTATGGGTTTTCTACAAAGGCGAAGATGATTGATATAGGTTATTCATGTGAAACTAATCTTGTCACGTTCACTTGTGTCACACTCAAACTTTGATCAGGAAGTTGAAGTTTCATTACTTTGTGGATGATTGGTTGATTGATGTTATTTTTTAATATTTGTCATGGATAGCTTAGCACATATATGAGATTTATTTTTGTACTTTGAAGCCTAAAGCTGCGGCTACATTGGGGATTTTGTCTGCTAGTTTACCGACAATGTTTGTCTGCAGCAATACAAAAGTTTTCAAAAAAGGTTTTACACTCATTTCCATCCCGTGTCACTGGCATATGCGTCAGCCAATGGGAGTTGACATTCATGCATGCGGCAAATTTGTTTGGTTCCTGCAACAAGATAATGAGCCGATTTGGAGGACCTCTGTGACATTGCCACAGAGCTGCGACATTGCTACAGAGCTGCGACATTGACCGATAATGGCTCTTTCATAACAACTTGACTATTTACACTGCGCATCAAACAGGTGGAATCGGCAAAATAACAGACAAAACTCCCAATGTAAAAGCAGTTTTATTAGGTGTATTTTCCATCTGGATCGATGAACGTCTGCTATTAGTCATATTTGCAGACCATATCAGTGGGCAGCGAACGCATCGATCCAGACATTTACATTTTATTATATAATAATAAGAAATAATATCTTTTGATCTAAATTGAATTGCGAAGATGTAAAATTCCTGTGTGCATTGTAGCGAGCATAATTATTGTCACATATGTCAGTAATCCATCAACGACCTGTATAGACCCTGTATAGACCTTTTTAGACCCTGTTTTGTATGTATATAACATAGAGAACCTACCTCGGATCACCCCGGATCAAGACCTTGGGCCAGTCAACAAATATGGCTGCTAAAGATAGCCTGAGGCCTCAGGAGTTGGAAAGCCTTCATCATAAGGAGACAAGAGCAATACAAATGATAGGGGCAGAGACTAGGAAGTGTGGATGCCTTATGAGGAGTGGAAGATTTTCACCACTACAGGAAGAGCGGGGAGCCCCGAGCCACTTTGCCATGTGCTCACTTCTCTCATTAATTTGCCTTGTTATTGTGATTTGTGTTACCTCTTTTTATTTTTGTATATTTTGTGTCATTGTATGTTATTGGCTGACAGCTAATACTAATAATGGGGTGAAATTTCCTGTCTTCTCCTATAAACGGAGCTGCTGTACATGTGAGAAGGCAGAAGTTGGTAGACTTTTGTGCTATACCTTCATTATGTTGCTAAACAGAACGATATAATAAAAGATTTTATTTGTGTAAGCTCTATCTGATTTGTCTGTGACGTGGACCCCGATGTAGTCGATAGTGTCTAGTTTGAGTGGATGCCATTGTGTCAGAAGTAGGAGAAGGAAATCTACTACAGTATATTACTACTTAGTGCAATCACAAGCAGTATCCTGATGCAAAATGCGATGACTGTAAGCAAAACTCTGCCTTTTATAGGCAGAAATATATGTGCTTCTTCATATTGTAGTATGTACTCATTTGTGCTGAAACCATTGTGGGCGGAGCCAGCAAAATAAACGTCACTGTTGGCTGTATATAAAGCTTTTGACATCCAAATGATTTCAGTAACGCATTGGTGCAAGTCTGAGTCTATAGTGTGGAAAGTTATTGTTCAACATCTCTGAAATGGTAACTAATAACTATATTATATAATATAATTAAATTCTAGCAGATAGAAGATGGTAATTTAGGTATTATTTTTTGAACAAGTTCCAAAAACCTTCCTACTCATTGGTACTTGGCTTTCATCAATTACATTTTTTTTTGTTATTTTTTGCATAATTATAATGAACTTGAATAAACAGAAAAACTTTTCTCTCTATTTCAACATAAAAAACAATTATTTTGGCATGTTGCCATAAAGAATCGCCTACGAGGTATGTATCTACTCAAGTCATGGCACCAATAGTCACTGACTGAGCTTCATTTTTCTGTTATTCATAACAGTTATCAATTATATGGTTAACTTATTTTGCTAAAAATACAATTTTTATTATGAAATTGCCTACACTAACAACTTCGGTGGCTTTAGCTTCATTCAGCAGGTAACTAAAGTCTACTCATATTAATAAATGTACTTCACTTTTATGAAGCTATCTTTCAAATCTTTAAGGCCAAAGATTTTTCAAAGCAAAGTGATTATAATTGAAAATCAGATATAAACCCTTTAGACATTTTGTTTTTGCTGATTGGCATAGCCACAGCCTAGTTTAGTAGCTGCAGTTTTAGTTGTCGATCATTGATTGTCATCACTATAAAGAGCTGCTGAACACTTTTGGTTTGAGATCACAAGCATTATCCAATCAGCATTTGTTAGTAATCACGTGGTGCATTGTTCATTAACCCAGTGAGCACTGGTTACGCAATAAATAGCTTACGCGACTGCGTATAACTATGTGCATGTAGATGTGCAAGGGCTTTTGTAATGGTTTATTTTAGTGTACTAGCATGTCCTATTAGTGTACACTATTATAATAGCTGTGATGTTTACCTTTACAGGAAACTATGGTCATCGATGATAGTGGGTTCTACTCACACGGCAGCAATGGAAAAAGTATGTCAACAAGTGGAAAAAGTGGTCCTATTCGGTCCATCTCTGAGTCGGATTGCATGTATGATGCTACAGGGTCACGTTCAATGTCGGAAAATACGAAAGACGAGTGCGAGAGGTGAGGCTAGTTAACAGACCTGGTTTGCTTTCTTACTAGTTATATTGTCAACAAGTAGTCACTTGATATGGTTATAATGTTGTAGTAAGTCGCTTGGAGAACTTGACCCAGTATTTTACACGGACCGAACAAATTTTGTGAACTCCGCCACCCTGAAGCGTCGATACCCCTGTGAGCAATGCGGTTTCGTGTTAGACGACCCGTACCAAACTCCTTGTGGTAACAGGTAACTTGTGACAAAGATTTGTTCTCCTAAGTCTATGGGTGCTTGGAGCTGCCTCGTAGCAAGCACTGATATAACGGACTTATAATCTCCTGTTTTAGAGTGTGCAAGGCGTGTGCCGATAAGATGTTTGGGGAGAAAAAGCGCATTCCGTGTCCATTCTCACATGAAGATAAAGACCAAGCATATGAATGTCAATTATCTGGGCTTTCCAAAGCAGACATGGAAAAAGATTACGCTGTTGCTCGTGCGTTATTGGCTGAAAAGTGTTTTTGTAAAAACAAACGCTTTGATTGTCCTGAAATATTACCACTGAAGAAACTCAAGGTTGGTCTGATTTTTGCACTGATAGTTCATTGATAGAAAAGCAAATATGATTAATATTTTTTGTTGTTGTAATATTATAAATTGGGAAACATATTTGCCCCAGCCTGGACTCAGTTCCCCATTGTTGGAGTGTGACGAGAGACCTATTGCACAAGCACTTCCTCTCATAATCTCCTAGCTCTCTCTTACTAAACCGATGAGCTATTGTCTTGCAGGCGCATGAGGAGCAATGTCCTTGGAGCCCTGTTCTGTGCCCAAATAAAAACTGCTCAGAATGTTTGCCCAGTTCTTGTCTGTCGAAACATATCGATGAATGCCAGTACCGCGAAGTTGGCTGCACTTATTGCAAACAAGAATTTCCCGCCATAGAAATGGAGGTAAGTTTTAGCTTTTGGATATTTGTATTACATACGTGCATTAGTGTAAAAATTTACCAAGTAGCCTCTAAACTACTGTTTTTTTTCTAAAATTGCGCAAAAACTTTCTATAAACCAGTGTGTATCTGCTAATGGTGTGTGTTCCTAAGTGTTCATTGTTTTGCTTTCTTATTTCAGAATCATCTGTTACATTGCGACCTCGCCGGAACTCACTGTGCCATGTGCGGGAAATTATTCGATAAGCGAAAAATGGTAAGTCGCAAGCTGTCTGAAGTTGCGTATAGCATTCACTATTGAAATGAGCACTGATTACTTTGATAATACATCAAGTCAGACAAGTCTATCCAGGGCGTACACATAATATCACTTATGTAAGCCCTGGATATAGGGTTAAATAATCAATAAATCAAAGCTCACTTGCTTTACAGAGTGTTTACTTAACTATGTGCCATTTCATTTGTCAATAGATGCATGGAATAGAATATAATAGAATCCTGAGAGCGAGCGAACAATCTAGAGCCAGCTAGTCGTAGTTCTCCTTCCACAGCTACTAATAATTCATCCCTGCACAAAGCTCAAACTTCACTGATATGAAATGCCAGCGGTTAACCAAGTTCTCTTATCTATTTAGCTGATAACTCATCAACAGATCAGCCCGGACTGCCTGACCAGTGCAGGCAGGTGCTATTACTACGACTATTGCGGATTCAAAACTAGCAGCATCTCAGAGTTACAGCAGCATTTGCGAGAAAAAAAAGATGAGCATTTAGAGGCTCTCACTCTAGCATTTCACAGTTCAGCTCTATCTTCATCAAAATCAGAACAGATGGTACGGAAATCATTTACATTTTATTGTATAGACTATACTTTTGATTTCTCGCAAATTTTATTCTGATTTTCAGCATAATAATTATTTTTTTTGTATCTATAGATCATGGAAAATGTGAAAAAATTAATCAACTCTAAAGTAAAGGCGCTAGAGGTGAGTAGCTTTGTCTTTTAGAGACGGTGTTATACAACTGTTTGGTGAAACCATTTCTATGGCCGGATGATTTGGTATTCAGCCGGATGAACAAATCTATTTTACAGAAATCTACTGCCACGGTATCAATGCAAGTGAAACATATTGGTAATAAACTGGAAACATCGGGAACTAATGGTGAAGCCTTGAAGAATGCAATGCAGAATGTGACCACAACTTCTGAGGAAGTAAATAATGTAAAGGGTAGAGTAGTACAGATTGAGCGCCAAATCAAAGAGTCTGGCCTAGGTAAATGTTGCCAACAATTCGAATGCGCTGCAGCAAGATATGGATGGATTCGCAGCTAATTTTATTGATCGCTATCTCATTTTTGTGTTTTCATTTTATGTTAGATCGAGTGACTGTCATAGAATCTCATTCGCAGTCCATCAGAAGAAACCATGAACTTATAAATGATGCAGAAAAGCGTGTCAGGGTATGTTTTTGAATATTTTTACCATTGACTTGCTTTGCATTGGCTTCTCAATCGTGTTACAAGTATTGTTGTAATGGAAAAACTTTAAAATATTGTAGAACATGGAAATGACTTCATATGATGGGAGTTTGATATGGAAGATCAAGGATTATAAGAGAAGAAAAAGTGATGCTGTGAGAGGGAGACAGCTATCTATTTACAGCCAGCCATTTTATACATCTAGACAGGGCTACAAACTCTGCCTAAGGGTGAGTACTTGCAGTGTACTAGACTTTATCTGCCTGACTGCGCTTCACATCAACTACATTTGGCTTGCAGCCATCAGGATATAATGAAGGCTTGACTGCTCACAGCTACACAGTTTAGTAGCATGCTACTACTAGCTAGGCTATGCATCACAATCTACTGCATTGATCCACTCAATTAATCATAAGCATAAACAGTAACCGTTGACATGAAAAACCACACAAGTAAAATGATAGTGTCACTGCAGTGTTGTAACACCTCTGCTAACATTCAGGCCTAACCATAGCAGAAATAATCAAAACAATAATTTTTTTCTACCATTTTTCAGGCATATATCAATGGTGATGGACTTGGAAGAGGCAAATGTTTGAGTCTCTTCTTTGTGGTGATGAGAGGGGAATATGACGACCTTTTAACCTTTCCTTTCAGCCAGAGAGTGACGTTCTCTTTACTTTGCCCAAAAAACCCTGCGATGCATAAAATAGAGTCATTTTTGGTAAGGTGATGTTTGCTCTAAATACTTGAGTCGTTAGACTTTTGATTTAAATAGATGAGCAGTCATTGCTAACTTTTTTGTAGACTCAAAGCCGTTTAACTTTTTAACAAGATGCGTTTCATTACAGCCTGATCCAGACAGTTCATCTTTCCGACGTCCACAGACAGAGATGAATATAGCCTCAGGATGCCCTCAGTTTGCTCCTCACAGCCTCGTAGAGTCCACTAACTATCTGATCAATGACTGTATATACATACGAGTGGTTGTTGAACCTGGAGGGGATAAGATGAACTGAGTAAAAGGAAAATGCAATAGGTGGTTTTTTGCATTTTGTAAGATTTCAGAGGACGCTTCTTGAGGAAAGAGTGAGCGAAACTTGCAGATTTTGAGCACTAACAATGAAGTCTGATGAAATGTGGCAAAAGTCGCAATGATTGAGTGATGATATAAATTGTGGCAACTGTGATGATGGTTCCGCTACAGAAACGACAGAAAATCAAGTTCTGATACCAGTATTTTTCAACTAGTTGACAAAACATCCTTGACTCTCTGGCTCAAGCAGCACAACGAAACGATAACTACTTCCAAAATCAATATGTACTTCCATTGTACAGTGATTGACAATGTAATCATGTATAAAATTTCTCAGAGAATTGTCTATTGTATAGAAACTTTTACGTATTTGTAAATTTATTGTAAATATTTTGTTTGCTTTTTATATTCCTGTGATAAATTATTGATCTCCCCCAGCAATGCCCAGCTACAATTATTCTTTATATTATTTGTTTCTAACAACTGCTCAACATGATGTAGAATTTCTTAACATGCTTTTTGAACTTTCTACAAGGAATGGTGCTTTAAATAAAAAATTATGAAAACCGTTACATATGTTATGAGTGAAAAATGAGAGAATGTTGATGTTGCTACTGACATTGGGAGAATGAAATGATTGTAACTGATGTTCTAAACAAGAGCTTTGGCAATTATCAGGAAGTATTAGTTTTCAGGGTGAATCAGCTTTGCTGTGATAATGCTCCGAAACTTCTCAGTTGTCAGTAACATTGCTGGTTTTCCTTCTAGTTTGACAACCAACATTAAATGGTATTTTAGCGTTTTTGAAAGAAGTTTCTATTTATCAGTAGTACAAACTATTAGTATCCTGTTAGCCATCATCTACCCTGGTTGTAATGCAATGCGTATCAAAATATGCCAGCCGTAGGTCAATATGTCAGCACATCAATCAGGTGTGTTATATAATTGATAGCTACAGTCTTGTTCAGTTGAATAATGTATTGTCCAGGTTTCACTTTAAAAACAAAACTTCTGCTGCTAGCAGCAAAGATAAGGGGCAAAGTTTCATTTGAGTGATAAAAAAATTTTTTGGAATTGCAGCAGTCTTTTGTAAAACTGATTATCAATACTCCATATTTTTGATTAAGACTGTTGTAAAGCAACTTTTTAAGGGTGGATCTATTAATGTATAGACAGCCTGTTTCTCTAGGCAGAGGTGTTTGTTTGAAAGATTATAAGTTAGATATAGACTAGTTATATATGTGATTCAGTTTAGTGGGTAAACATCTCCCTATCCATCCACTCACAGCACATTACTGGAATATAAAAACTAGAGACGAGCAAAAATCTCTTTCATTTCAATCTACAGCTTGGGCGAGTAAGATCGGTAGGTAGCACTGTACATTCTGAGTTTCACACGATACTAGCCAGCACGGAACAATCTCAGTTTTGCTCATTGGAAATCCCCAGCGTTTACAAAAAGTTTACAATCAATAGCCTGCTGTACGGTGGCTAATCTGAGGGCGTGTATTGGAGTGCTCCATTAGCTCAATTAACTTTATATTGATTAAATGCGTCACAACTACGCATTGGAACATTCCGGATTAAACCTTAGTAATAACCTATTTTCCATTGGTGGATTTTTCCGTTTATGGAGCCTTCCATGTTGACCTCCAGGGGTCTTATCACGTTGGTCATTGTTTTTGTTACCAATATCTCTCCAGCTATTGAACAATCGTAGCATTTTGGCAACATATATATAATAAATACTCTTTGAAAAATTGAAATAAATATTTTTACTAAAGCTGTTACAATATGGCAAACTATTTCAATTTTGTAGCAGCTTTTGTATAATAAAAGTTTGTCGTAATGAAATGGTCAACTCGAAAAGTCAGAGTATTTTAATCATTATATTTATCGCATTCACTTATCATGTTCACTAAAGGTTTTTAATATAGAAAATGGCATATATATGTCAAAAAATCAAAGTAGACCTTTTATGATCTTCAAGCTATCGAGTTGCTTCAGAAAGGACTGGTGCAATAATGAACCAAATCGCTTTCTGTGGTGTTTTATAGCCAAGAATCCGTAAAACGCTCTAAATAAAATCGATCAGCTATTTTGGAAGTTTTTACAATTGTTGTCAAGGACTATATATTGTTACATAGCCTATGATATTGATTGTTGTTGCAAATTTTTGTTGAACGATCAAAATTATACGCTGGTATAATTTTGATCGTTCATAACTTATATAACATTGAGTTGTCTCCACGCATTGGCCTTCAGTTTATACACGCTATCATTGATCACCATTATAATATATAACCGTTATCCATCTTGCCTTATACGATCCGTTGCCTGTATTACAGTGATTTGGTGATGCACGTTGAGTGGGCGTGGCTTGCAAACAAGCCGTTTTATTGAGAATACCGCTACCTAATAGACTGGTATTTGTAAGTTTTCCAATGACGCAGTAAAAAACAAATGGGTTTTTACTGGTTTTTGGGATTTTCCTGATAGTTTATAATTGTTATATAGCATTATGAAAGCCATTTTGCTCTGTCGTATCAATCAGTCAACAAGGTTTACTAAGACAACAAACAACCAACAGCTCGCAGCGACAAGTCATTCACACCAAAAAGGTAATACTAATTCACTATAAGATTGTCATCTTTAAACCAAAACGCGATTTAAAAAAAAATGATTTAACCATTGTCCTGTTTATCTTTCACATTTTTTATCAAAACTTAGGATATAGGGCTATACACCTTCTTTAGCATGACCACGTCAGCAATTTTTGTTTTGCGAATAAGGGCAGGTCAGTTTTTTTGTGGTAACTTCCTGCCCATTTTTCTTACCTCTCCTTGGAAAAAGTCACAATTTATTTTTAGTTTTTAGCAAGAAAGTACAGTACTTATATTTTCCATAAAATTGTTCAATGCTAGTAACTGCTGTTAACTTTCTTAGGCCACCATCTTAAAAAAGGAGAGCCAACTCACGATTATAGAAAATTGAATTTTTTTTTGTCCGACAGCTCCTAATGTAACGTGTCTATTGACCTTGGAAACATGGTCATATGACATAGTCAATGTCCGCGTCACTTGATAGCGGCCTTATCAGGGCTAAGTGAATGCTAGGCTTATTAATCAATTCTATACTCTGTATAATTCTAGAAAGCTTTGTATGTGTCGAAGTGATTCAGTGCATTACATTCTACTATTTGCTCATAAGGAGGTGATTATTGATGTATGACACAGCCATTGTTATTATTCGTAAAACAAGTAAATCTATCTCAAACACATTGTTGTTGCTAAGCCCAGTTACTCAACTTAAATCTGTATACGCTTGGTTGGCTTTGTTGGTCACACAGTTTTGCCAAGGGCGAAAACACCGATGTAGTGTACATACATAGTAACAACTATTCTATAGCACGTGTGCCTTGTGTGTTTTACAGCTTGCACTCTCTAAACAAGAAAGCATGGATCATGAGCAGAGAACCAATTTCATAAACAGGACATGTCTGCTTAAGCAATTTCCTTGCGTAATTTGTTCTGATATACTGGTCAGGCCACAGATAACACCTTGTGGTAAAAGGTGAGCTTTCCACAATGTTCTACATTAGTTTATTGGATAGTAATCATTCTCTATCACACAAACCAAATTTTGGAAACAAAACTTTGCAAAATTCCACTTTCCTGTCATATTTCAGATAAATGTGAATTTGGGTAAAAACTTCATTTTTCAATTGTTTTAAATCCATCCTTCTTTCTGTGTTTACACTAAGACACTCACCCCTCCCTTTGTTGTAGATACTACCACCCCACCCCTACCCCCTCCCTCTGTTGTAGATACCACCACCCCACCCCCTCCCTCTATTGTAGATACCACCACCCCACCCCTCCCTCTATTGTAGATACCACCACCCCACCCCTCCCTCTATTGTAGATACCACCACCCCACCCCCTCCCTCTATTGTAGATACCACCACCCCACCCCCTCCCTCTATTGTAGATACCACCACCCCACCCCCTCCCTCTATTGTAGATACCACCACCCCACCCCCTCCCTCTATTGTAGATACCACCACCCCCACCCCCGCCCTCTGTTGTAGATACCACCACCCCACCCCTCCCTCTATTGTAGATACCACCACCCCTACCCCCTCCCTCTATTGTAGATACCACCACCCCACCCCTCCCTCTATTGTAGATACCACCACCCCACCCCTCCCTCTATTGTAGATACCACCACCCCTACCCCCTCCCTCTATTGTAGATACCACCACCCCACCCCTCCCTCTATTGTAGATACCACCACCCCACCCCCTCCCTCTATTGTAGATACCACCACCCCACCCCTCCCTCTATTGTAGATACCACCACCCCACCCCTCCCTCTATTGTAGATACCACCACCCCACCCCCTCCCTCTATTGTAGATACCACCACCCCACCCCCTCCCTCTATTGTAGATACCACCACCCCACCCCCTCCCTCTATTGTAGATACCACCACCCCACCCCCTCCCTCTATTGTAGATACCACCACCCCCACCCCCGCCCTCTGTTGTAGATACCACCACCCCACCCCTCCCTCTATTGTAGATACCACCACCCCTACCCCCTCCCTCTATTGTAGATACCACCACCCCACCCCCTCCCTCTATTGTAGATACCACCACCCCACCCCCTCCCTCTATTGTAGATACCACCACCCCACCCCTCCCTCTATTGTAGATACCACCACCCCACCCCCTCCCTCTATTGTAGATACCACCACCCCACCCCTCCCTCTGTTGTAGATACCACCACTCCACCCCCGCCCTCTGTTGTAGATACCACCACCCCACCCCTCCCTCTATTGTAGATACCACCACCCCTACCCCCTCCCTCTATTGTAGATACCACCACTCCACCCCCTCCCTCTATTGTAGATACCACCACCCCACCCCTCCCTCTGTTGTAGATACCACCACTCCACCCCCTCCCTCTATTGTAGATACCACCACCCCACCCCCTCCCTCTGTTGTAGATACCACCACTCCACCCCCTCCCTCTGTTGTAGATACCACCACCCCACCCCTCCCTCTATTGTAGATACCACCACCCCACCCCTTCCCTCTATTGTAGATACCACCACCCCCTCCCCTCCCTCTATTGTAGATACCACCAACCCCACCCCCTCCCTCTCTTGTAGATACCACCATTCCTCACCCTCCCTCCCCAACTATCTAGTCATTAGGTTGTTTTCTTTTTGCCAATTAATGGTAGATAGAATAGTTGCTGTTGACCTCCAAGTATACATGTAGCCCCTGCTTCCTACCAGCCTCTTCCTTACTAGCGACCCCTCAACCCCCCTGAACCTATTCCACAAGACCTTCCCCTTTCCTTCAGCGAGTTTGAAGTTTACATGTCATTCCTGATGTCCATTTGGGAGTACCGTGCTCCTGAACAATGTAGGAAGACAACCCCTCGTTAATTGGTGACCCCAGAGTGCTGAAACTTAACCGAAAGAAAGAGTGAGCTTATAACTGAAAATATTCGAAAAGAAGCAGACAAGCCATTGCGTTAGTTACGGATTTATCTCACTACTAATACAACTGCTTAAAACGAACCAATAATCAGAGACTATCTCATCTCTTTTTGCAGATGTATATGTTTTGTATTATACATCGAGGCCAATTTTATATGTTAGAGGCTGAGCAGTGAGATTTCTTACCGAATATATCAATCGTATTTTTTGTGCCATTATTAACATTAAAGTTTGGAAAACTTTATACGTTTGTGTGGAGTGTCCAACAGCAAGCCAGAGAAGAATTACATTATGTCTCAGCTAAGTTGTGCTTCAGTGGTGACTGGTGGTGTTAGTGACATTGGATTAAACACTTGGAACATATAGCAGTGCTCAGTCAAATAATTCCGAGGCATAATCTTGTTATTTCACAATTCTTCCACTCTAAAACAACTTTCCTCCTAGTACAGTATCAGTTAAAGGATTCTCGCCAAAATCTTTTGCAATACCATATTTGTGCCATGACGAAAACTGTGCTAAGTTTTGTATTTAATTTTCAAATTTTTGCATTTCCATTCACAGCTAATTGAAACTAAAAACTGAAATGGTTCTGTTATTCTAATTTGATAGCAAATTAAATGCAGTGTTTAGCCACAGATGGTTGGTTGTGCTATTGTTATTTGTCTTTGAAGGTGCTTTAATTGATAGTAAACAGTGCGTGCTCTTGTGCCAAAAGCTTCTACTATTTTACGTTTTTTACACCGATTCTTTTTTCTGCAAGTAAAACTCACCATTGCAAGTGACAAAGTGGAAAATAAATACATTGACAAGCATTTCATTCATGAAAGCTTTTTATAATGATGCGATGAAAATAACATTCAGCTCATTTGACTTTTTGAGAAGTGTACACAAATCCAAAACATTTTGAATGATTCGTGATTGTAATGAGTAAAATTTGACTAATCAAGCAAGTCTGCATAATACTGGGGTAAAAACTAGTCTTTAAAGCTCCACCCCTTGTACCCCTGTCTGATCTGCCTCTTTAATTCCACTCCCTTACTTCATTTTGCCATTGACCGCCTCCAAAGAGGGTATGGAAAGAGCATACACTCACGCAATTTCCTTGACAAAGAGAAATTGTCTGCTCCTGTTTTTGGTCCACCTAATGCAACAGCTCTATATTGCAGTGCATTGAATAACCCATTTTTCATGATAGATTAACCATAGGAAAATAAAAGTTTGCGTTAAGAATTTCTGCAGTTTCTGTCATTTTAACCTGTGTTACTGGCATTTATGTATTATGAGACACAGCCAACAAAAAAAGCAAACATAACATGGAGAAACTATCTTATACAATTAACATAAGTATAATGGTTTAATAACTTTTGAGGCAATAAAACTAAGACACATATTAAGCTGTGCCTAACAATAAACTTTGTGTTCAATATCTAAGCACATGCATGCAACCAAAACCACCTGAAAATCACCACAGACTTACAATAAATGCAGTGAATATTGCCAAAAGGATATTAGTAACAGTAGGCTAAAGTAGATCACACAAAAACATATGCATGCACACAATGAGGTGGTAAAATGGTGTAAGACGTAGTGTTGACCTTTATCTCCGTAGTCAACCATCAGGCTAAGTAGCTTGCTCTCTTCTTACTTGGATGTCACAAGTATTCCAGGCAACAACCATATATCAAACTTCATCTTGGCCTAGAAATAAAGAATATATATGTTGCAGCGCAAACTATGGTGGCTGAGAACATTTTGTTTTTTGTTTATAAAACGTCTCAATGCTTTTGAAAGTGCTTTGTGAAGTGAATCATACGTTTTGAAAATTTAATTCAATTTACATATACATTATTGGTGTGGTTACAAAGAAAAACGTGAGAGTTGTCTTCTCTTTGCATTGTTTGTTCAAACTGACTTTTAGACATTGATTTTACCACTAAATAACTTCGTTGTAAATTTTAAGTTTCGTTTTTGAGGAAAATAACTTTTGAGTATAGTTGATTTGGTACTTGAATGTATCGGTCAGGTATAATGGCCTCCCCTGAGAACATGGTTTACTTTTTTAAACGATCATGATGATGGTGCCATTTGTTTTAGAATTCCATTCTATTAGTTCATAAATAAATAATAGAGAGTTTGTATTATGATGAAGAATATTGTTGTAGTTAAATGCACGAATTCCAAAAAAATGGCACCATCATCATGATTGTTTAAAAAATTAACCAGGTTCTCAGGGGAGGCCATTATACCTGACCGAATGTATCATACATGCAACTGCTTGCATTTGTACTCCTATTAATAGAAACAAGAGTGAGTGGTTGGCTGTACTGTGATTGGCTTGGATGTAGTTAGTTCAAAACATTTCAAATTTTGTCTGTTTTTAAAAATTTATTGACTCACTAACTAGCTGCTATACGTTTGGTCTCAAAGACATCATTTTTTCAACTATACTTAGCTGACGATAAAGGTTGCCTTTAGCCCAATGCTATCTCTCCGGTCCAGCTACCGAACCAGTTTGAGCTGCTATGGTTGTGATACGTGTTATGTTTGAGATATGTTTAATGATTTGCTATGTGTAAATAAAATTTGATGATGCTATTGACTGCTTTCTGTTTTTTGTCATCAAGTACACGATATCATTGCCTTTTCTAACTTTGTTATTATCATACCGTAAAATGGACGTAAATATCTTCCAGCCAATTAAATACCACTACCAACTATGCATGACTTTTTAACAATAAAAAGTTCTTTTGGTTAATATTTGTTTTTGTCAACTAAAATAACATGAATGTGCAAACTTTATGTTTTCCGTTCTTCAAGTTGTGTTATTCATCAACATCATTTTGGTAGAGGAAAAGAATTGAGCAAATGTTTTTTCATAAAACCTTATTCTACGAACAGGTTATTGATAAATTTAATTATTTATTGATTTACTGATTGATTGGATGATTGGTTTATTGTTTGATTGATTAATTAACTAATGGATTGTTTGATTGATTTATCTATGGGTTAGTAACCTAAACCAAAGACTCATCAAATTCTTGGTTTCCCATCTCCTGCAGTGTGCGATGCCATGCTCTTGTATATCAAACAGGCTTCACCAGGCTTTATGAGAAAGCAAAAATATCTGACAGTTTTTTATTTTATGTTAATGCAGAGCTTGCAAGCCGTGCATAGACAACTTGTTCAAGGGTGAAAACTACCTCAAGGTCTGTCCGATGCCTCATGAAGACCTGGATGATAATGAATGTCAGCGAGGTGGGCTGCGCAAAAATGATATCCGAGAAGATGATGCCACTGCAAACTTGTTATTTGAAGAGAAGTGTTTCTGCAAACATCAGCAGTATGGCTGCAAAGGGAGAATATCGCTAAAAAATTTAGCAGTGAGTAACCACCGTATAACTACTAATTACCAGCGCGAAGCAATCAGTAAAATTATTTATCAACTCGCCCATTTCCTTTCATTACTTTTTTCAACTTGTTTGCTAGGACATTTTTGGCAAGTGCAACGCACCTGAAAACTGTTAAAAATGATAATCAGATATTTTTACATTGAAGAGCCAGAAAAAAATAATGACCAGCTAGAGTTCATTTCAAATAACCAAATCTCTGTGATTTATCAAAAAATGTGAGTTTTTCCATTCAGCCAGCCATACCGTATCCCAGCCAGCCATACCTTATCCCAGCCAGCCATACCGTATCCCAGCCAGCCATATAGTATCCCAGCCAGCCATACAGTATCCCAGCCAGCCATACAGTATCCCAGCCAGCCATATAGTATCCCAGCCAGCCATATAGTATCCCAGCCAGCCATACAGTATCCCAGCCAGCCATACAGTATCCCAGCCAACCATATAGTATCCCAGCCAGTCATACAGTATCCCAGCCAGCCATACAGTGTCCTAGCCATACAGTAACCCAGCCAGCCATACAGTATCCCAGCCAGCCATACAGTATCCCAGCCAGCCATGCCGTATCCCAGCCAGCCATATAGTATCCCAGCCTGCCATACAGTATCCCAGCCAGCCATATAGTATCCCAGCCAGCCATACAGTATCCCAGCCAGCCATACAGTATCCCAGCCAGCCATACAGTATCCCAGCCAGCCATACAGTATCCCAGCCAGCCATGCAGTAGCCCAGCCAGCCATACAGTATCCCAGCCATACAGTATCCCAGCCAGCCATACAGTATCCCAGCCAGCCATACAGTATCCCAGCCAGCCATGCAGCTCCCATACTAAATTGAAAAAAGCAGCTTTTCTAGAAAACTCTGAGCATTTATTGGCATATCATTAAACTCTGCTGCACAAACAAATGATTGTGCAGCAGATAATAACATTATTGGAGCTAAGTCATGGGTCATTCCATGGTTTGCATTTAATTGAAATAATATTCAAATTCAGGAAACCATTGCATTTAGATTATATTCAAAGTGCAAGTATATTTTAAAACGATATGTTTACTGTAAGCTGTCACTTTAGATGATTAAATGATGTGGGCGGCATCGAAACTTTCATAACTAATTTGACAAATTACCTAATGCCTTTGCATTTACCATAACTCAGCAAGTTTTCCCATTTAGTTAACTTTAATGAATACTAGTTAAATATTTTTACTAACTTTAAACACAGTGGAACAGAAATAAATAATGAAGATATTTGTTTCTCACTAAAAACTTGCTGTGGACATTACAATATTTATAAAAAAAACTTTTGTCACAAAGTTTGCTACCTTTTTTATTTGTGTTTCACCCGTGCAGAGTTGTATCAGCTCTTTAACAAACTGTTTTTATCATTTTTGTAGAATAAATTATATTGAAACTTTAATCCGTTGTTTATTTTTTCCATTAGCTGATCAGCTTGAAAAACAATTGGCTAATTTTGTTTCACAAACGTGCCACGGTTATGCCTGATGTGCTTTGTAATTCTTTCTAGAATCACGAAAGGCTCTGCAAGTTTGCACCAAAGTACTGCCCAAATAAAGAAAAGGGCTGTCTCAGCTCTCTTCAAGCATCACAGATTCTTGAGCACCTTGGACAATGCTCCTTTGCAGATGTCTTATGCAGCTTTTGCCAACAGCCGTTTCAAAGAAAAGATATTAAAGTGGGTACTTGATACCTAATACAGTCATACTTGGACTGTTAATATAATAGAGTCAATTTCTTTATAGGTGACAATAATTTTTTGCATTTTGCATTCTAGGAGCACTACTCTGTCTGCGATTGTGTTGAAACCAAATGCTCAGAATGTGACCGAATATTTGAGAAGCGTCATCAGGTGAGTTTAAATTAATCTGAATAATATATGGTAAGGGCTAACTTGCTTATCAATTCCACTTGAATCAGCATCCTACAGTTACACTTAGGCCAAAACTAGATATAACTTTTAATAAAATAATTTTCAAAATGCCGAGAAACAATTAACTTTATTTTTCTAAGAATACCTTTATAACATTTCTGCACCAAACAGAGGAAACGGACTGCTGAATTAGTGTTTATCATAAAAAGGATTAAAAGAGATTATGAACCAAATTAATACACCGTGTTTAACTGCTGATCTTTTATGGAGTTTTCGCATCTTTTCTATTCTTTTTGTTTACTATTCTCATCACATTTCTGTTATTTAGCCTTTGGCCCATAAGAGAACTGCATTCAAGTTTGTTATGTAGCCTTGGGCCCATGAGAGAACTGCATTCAAGTTTGTTATGTAGCCTTTGGCCCATGAGAGAACTTCATTCAAGTTTGTTATGTAGCCTTTGGCCCATGAGAGAACTGCATTCAATTGTGTTATGTAGCCTTTGGCCCATAGGAAAACTGCATTCAAGTGTGTTATGTAGCCTTTGGCCCATAGAAAAACTGCATTCAAGTTTGTTATGTAGCTTTTGGCCCATAAGAGAACTGCATTCAAGTGTGTGACCAATCCTGGGAGATGCTACTTTTATGAGCTGTGTCACTTTGAGAGTGACAGCATTGACGACTTGAAATCGCACTTGAAAGAGAAAAAGGATGAGCACCTGGAAGGCTTGACCCTTAGTATAAGAAAGAAAGAACTGCAGAAGGAGGAAATGGTAAACTTACATAAAATATATTTTTGTTTTAAAAGTTGCGATATTTATAGGACTTGTTTCTGAGCATTTTAATGAGTCAAAATTAAAATAAATAAGTTTTTTTATGAAAAAAGAATATGAAGCTACAAATAATTCCCAACTAAATGTTTTTAGTTGATACAACAGTGAAAAAATTAAACTTTCTGTTAGATAAAATAAAAGTCATTATTCTATTAATCCTTGTTTGCAGACGTTAGTATCAAGAACGACCAATAATAGCATGTGATCCTTGTTTTATAAATATTCAAGTCGAAAACTTTTTTATTTCGTCAGTAAGATTTTCGAGGATTCGATATTTTTTTTTATTTTTTTTTTCTAAACATATGCTGTAGTCACTTGTTTAGAGGTTAGAGAGTCTAGAAAATTTGTTCAAAAACTGAGTTGATGATTATTTACTATAAAAAAACTGGTTGAAACTTGAATTTTTCAATGTTGTTCATAAAAAAGCTTTTTCGCCATTGGAATAGCTTGAAATGCTTTCAGGAGCAAATTTTCTCTGTTTATGACCTAGAAGGATGATTTAGATTTAAATAACCAGAGTTTTCTATTTTGAATGTTTTATGAATGCATACGGCAGGATTTTAGTTTCTTTGAATAAATACTATATTTGTAGAGAAGCTACTAAACTTTGAATTTCTTTCCTGTCTTTGACTTTGTCGTTTTATATATGAGTATTAAAAATTTTTTTGCAGCATCAAAAGGTGGCTGTTGCTGTGAACAAAAGAAAGAAGCCCCTGGAGGTACATAATATACATTTATCATTTGTATAAAAAAGTCAAATTTTAATACAAGCTTATGCTCTTGAAAGAACTCGTCATTTCAATCAATTTGGGATGCGCTAACAGAGTGCTGTCCAATGAACCTATATAAACTTTTACCTTCGGTGTTGACTTTCAACCTGAATGGTAACTCTAGCTCACATGTTTAGAGTAGTCTATTTATGCCAATGAACAATACTGGTGAAGAAAATGCGCACATGAATGTCAATTGTCTTGAAGAAGCGAAATGTTTAGCAAAGAGTTATTACATCAGGTTGGTACACCTGAGTGTGTGCTTTAGCATGACAATCATCACCAGCAAGTTTTTACACATGAAGTAGTGTTTGGTGCTTTCTCTGCACTTGAAGAGCAATCAAATAAAAACAAACCAACGATGAAATAATTCTGAAAACATACCCAATTGGAGAAGTTGTATGACCTTGCATGTTTTGTTTATTATTATTAAGAAGAAAACTTATCGAAATGATTATTAATTCACTCAACTGAACGGACGACAGTATAATATGATGTAAGATGGATGAACAAAATTTTCCAAATGTTGATGTTACTGCGCCAAATGAGTGGAGAGACATCATTGGCACGTAAGTACTCCATTCATGTTCATATAACTAATTAGAAATTATTTTGGATCTATCTATTCTTTCAAAGCATCTTTTAAAGTACAACGTCTAATATTTCCATTACTTCAATGTTCAGGTTCTTCTTGTTTTTTAGGTTCAGGAAATGAGAAAGAGTATTTATTTTACATTTTAAAATTTTTTAGTAATGTTATACAATTCTTAAATATATATGAACTTGCTGCAGGTGTATAGAATTGTAAATATAACAAATGGAAAGCTCGTGATAATACATGCTTTTGTTTTAGTGTGGATGGACAACGATTTCCAACAACAGGAAGAGTTCTTATTGTATCAGCTGTTACCAGTGTTAAAGCGATGAAGACTCTGCACAAAAATTACAATGAAGCAGCACACGACTATCTAGGAAGCAAAAACGTCCTTGCGGTTCTTTACTTTCGCTTTGGGAAATATGTTGCTTAACAAAATTAAATGTGATAATACCTAAAAGAAAAACATCGTTGGCTACACATTTTGGTTTAGGAAAGTTGCTTGACATGAATTAGCATATATTTTGTTTATTCATATTTATAGCCCTAACACACGTGTACAGGTGCATGTAATAAAAGTGGTATTGAAGATAATTTAGTGTTTATTTAGTCGTCATTCTCTGACTCATCATGTTGTACTAAAATGTATCTTTTTTAACATACTTTTTGTGTTTTTTTTTCTGTATATTTTTTATTATTTTTTAGCCAATCACACTAAACACCTACAGCCATAAGATTTATGCTAACAAAAATACAAAGCTTTGCTCTCAACAATTATCTGTCTATTATTATGGAATTGAAAGAATAAAAAAAATTTGTTCATTTAAAATTTTATGCTCTTAATGTAACATGACCAAAAAACAAGAAATGACAGCTGTGTATGGATTTCTGTTTTTATTAGTGCGATAGATTTGTACAAGTTGCGACAGCTGTGAACAAATAGTTGAGGTTAAAGAGTCTCAAACCCATGGCCTCTGTGCGTAATGAAAGGCTGGTGCTAACCAACAGAGAAGCTGATTGGTCAAAGTGCAAGTTGATGGATTGGAAATGAACAAACTAATTTTTAAACTACTTTTCTTATGGGAGGATTTGTTTTTAGGCAATTACGTTGTGTATTTTTAACTTACTTATTTACAGGTTTTTGTATTATAAATATAGCCATTGCTATTATACCGGTCAATCCTTAGTTGGATTTCAAAGCGTACAATACTATATTGTAAACCCTAGTGTGCAGATAGGCAATAAAATACTGGTTATTCAAGATACTGTTACTATTATTATAGCAATTTGCTACAATGTGTCGAAAAAGTTTTTTGAATTAAATTCTAACCTAAGATTTACTGCAGTCTGAATAACTATAATCTGGACGTAGCTGATGTCTATTTACCTCTCTACCAAAATTGACTACAGCCTGAGCACTCTGACCTAGAGTTACCATATTTGTGTCTTATAGCGAAATCTAAATTTTGATAGTAAATCTGTATATCTTTCAAAGAGAGGTTTTGTAATATGCAGGAGGCAATGAAAAGTGAAAAGAGTAGAGTGCATATAATCTTCTGCCAGATTATAACCGGAATGCAATAGGAAGCTACAGCGACGCCTACAGCCGTACATCAGACTATTTCCGCATATCTTGAAGACAATTATACATTTTCATTGACTCGTTATTCATGGCTTTGTTTTTGAATCTTTTTAAACCTGTTAGCACCGATGCTGTTTTATTAACAAAATTCACACAATTGCGCTCTCAGGCTGATGATACACTACAATGCTTTTTTTTACGTGCTGACTTTATTTTATAGAAAGAAATAATCTATTTTACGCTTGCTTTGTCTAACAAGCTCACGACATATAATTTTAATTGAATTTGATTAAAATTAAAGTTTTTCTGTTAAATGTGTGTAAAAAAGTTATACAGGGTTGCTTTTTTTCCTGTAAGGCAATTCTTATCGAAGAATTTGGTATTGATCCATAGGCAATTTTTTTCCCAGACTACACAGGTAGTTATGTAGAACTATAAAATGATTTTTCAGAACACAAGGCTTATTGGTATTGGAGTACAGCTTCCCAAATATGGGCATTGCGCAGAGACTTCTGCAATGGCAAAAAATAAATTCAATATTTTTAATTCTTTGTGGTTGCTTTTCTTAAATCGGCATATTTTTTAATTTTTGGTAAAGTCAATATTTTGCACCTCGATTTTCACATGACAGTGTTTTGTGATCAAAATGACAATAAATAATAAGATTATTCGCGACCTCTGTTCGCCGAACACATTGCATTAAAAATAATCAGACCGGCAATAAATTTAGTCAATAAATAATCATTTTGTTCGGAAATCGTGGGTCAACAAAAAGTAGCTCATTGAATAAAAAAAATAATCAACTAGTATTTATTTATATTGTTTGTAGGTCGCGAATGAAACTGAACAC
This sequence comes from Cryptosula pallasiana, assembly GCA_945261195.1. Classification (NCBI taxonomy): domain Eukaryota; kingdom Metazoa; phylum Bryozoa; class Gymnolaemata; order Cheilostomatida; family Cryptosulidae; genus Cryptosula; species Cryptosula pallasiana. Next base: position 32,798,358 of record OX183131.1, read on the forward strand.
TAAATAAATAATAACGAGCGAGTTGATTTATTTCATTTTCATAGACCGGTTTTATATCCATGAAAAATAATTCAAAATAAGTGCAAACATTCAAAATTTACTAAATTGAAGGGCAGCTTTACAAACTATTCCAGTTTGTAGCATTTCAAATTGTATTATTTTCTTGATTATTTTAAAAATTGGGAGTTATCTTCTTTATGATGTGTCCGGTAAACTAAAATATTTCATTGAATATTTATGTTGTTCTAAGCTAATGTTCCGTTGCATACGCGACATATTGCATTACGAAAACTTATTATTTTTGGTATTTTGTTCGATGAACAGGTCGCGAATACTCTTAATGATTAAATTTCATAAGAAAACGAGTTTTTTAGGCTTAAAATTAGCCAAACAACTAGTTTAGCACGGCTTTTCTTATATTAATTAGTTTGGGTAAAAATGGACTCTGCGAAGATTAGATTTTAGGCATTGGCTTTTGACAACAATGATAAAAATTAAATTAGGGATACTTGTTATTTAACTGGGACAAAACTCAAAATGCATTAAACAATAACAATAAAGATTTTCAGAAGTTAATCGCAGACTCAAAATTTGATGAATATGCTACAATTACCTATTCAAATATATTATATAACATCATCATGCCACTCACAGATAGCTTCTTCTGTCGACCATGCAGCCATAGACCTCTATATACATCCCTAGACTAGTTAATTTTTGGTTACAAACTGTGGGTTTTGGCTGCAAACCAACATACTTTATAAGCAGCTCTTACGTTCATTCCTCAATGTTGGCAAAGTTCATCTGCAGCTCGTTGAGCAAAATTACAGTTTCACAACACATTATCATTTTTGCAGAATAAATAACTATTGGAACTGTGTAAGGCATATAGCAACAGGTTAGATAGTATATTCTAATGCAGGTGTTAATGAAACTAAATGTTTGTTTGGGTGGCTGATAAATAGTCAAATATTGGCTGGTTTGATAAAATTGTTTCCAATTAACAGAAGTTCTGAAGAAACTTTTTAAATAATTGTAAAGCACCGGGAAATGCTAAGCGATAATTTTTTTGCCTCCTTCAATTTCTAGATAGATTCAATCACAACTTGAACAAATACAAGTTGCTACAGCTGGTAGCTGAACTGCGCCGCAACACTGAAGAAAACACACTTTTGACTTTTTATTTTTTGGAAAACATTAATTTGTCTTTGAAGAGTGATTAAAAGCCATGATGGTTTAAAATCTAAAAATAATCTAGCGGTATCTATCTTTATTCTTACGCCTACTGACCATAGATAAGTGGTTTACTGGTATTCATTATAAGCTTCAATAGGCAGAGTCATCCAGCCAGAGTATGTTAAATAACAAAGAAATATTACTTGGGGAAACCCATCAATAATGATTTTCCCTGCTAGTTTTACAAACAGCTTGTCCCTCTGTAAAACCAATATTCAACCTTTGTGCATTATCTCTGGCCGACGAGATGATCAGTAACATACTGAGTTGCTAATGCCTCACGAACATATGACGAATGCGCTGGAGAGTTTTTTGGAAACTCCTCACAGAAAGTGCTCACTTTCCTCATCACTATCCAATTTTCAGTTATTCCAGTCAAATTAGCTGCTACAGTTTATAGCTTTCAAATGATTGATCATTCATAGATTGGGACAGCAGATCACATGATACTATTGGAAATGACAGAATGAAATTTGTGCAATGTCACTGGTTGATCAAGAAATCTCGATCAAAACCTGGCAGCAACCTTATATAAAAAGCTAGTGATTACTTGATGATTTTTCCAGAAACTAAGCAACTACGAAGTAATCTCTACTTTTTAGGGGATTTTACTAAACTGTAATCCAACTAAACACTGAATTTTGAAAAATAGGTGAGTTCTATTCACCGGTGGGAAAGCCAAACAGTGATATATATCCACATTCATGGTGCACCTCTAGAAATTACACCAGCAGTAAAAACCGTTACTGATGGGTTTTCTCCAGGTAATACTAGTTTATTACTTAACTGGACATGAGTCCTAGTCAAATATTTGGTTCAGAAAAAGCAGGTTCGTTCTACCAAATTTTTTGTTCGGTATAAAATATTACTAGTTATTTTTGTATCATTAGAGATCATATAAAAACTATATAATATTTTATATTACTAATAATTATTCACTCTGGTTATTAAATAGAGGCGTGCACCCGGAGCAAGTTTTTTATTACTGAGAAAAACCATCAATTACAGATTTTTCCTGTTGACTCACTTACATAGACGCACAGCTGTAGCTGAAGGGACTCTCTCTAGTAATAAAAAATTTGCTCCAGTTGTGCATTTTTACCTAATGGAAAACAAAATAATTCAATAAAAATTGAAATAATGTTTTATCTACATTCAACTCTAATATACAGCCCCAGCTGAAAGCAAAAATTTAAGATTATGGATGTTGAAGCTCTTTTTGTTTTGTTAAATGCAAACAAAATTACAGTGGTGCAGCTAGACTATGGCATCCAGCCAAACTGCACCCTATACAGAAAGATCTTGGCAAAAGATTCGCAGATATTTTTGTTTGGGGCATTTTGTCAGCATAGATGGACAACGTGAGTTGTCTCTAAAGTGAAATAATAAACTTTGCTCAGATTAGATGAAATATATCTGTGTGGAACAAAGGTAGGCCACACAATATTCAAATAGTGAACCACTGATAGTTTAAAGGGATGACAGTTCTACAAAAAGTTTTAAAGCTGTCTCATCAACTATACAATCACCAAGCAGCAAAAGAAATAAATGGAATTATTGAGAAAAAAATTTCCATCTTTTCCAAATAAACCTTAAGATTTACTACTATTTTGTATGACCGTGGTCATTGTACATAATAAAGAATGGACAGTCTTATTGCTGTTTACAGTGATGACACAAATTATTCACATCAAATCTATATACTTTCTTCATTTAGATTTTTGTTATTGTGTTAAATAAAGTTTAGACACTTTTATGAAAAAAAAGTGAATGAGTGCAATTGTTAATAAGAACATTTATAAGCAAAAAATGTAGCTATGCTGGTGAATGGTACTTGGGTGTGTTTATACCATTCACCATCAAAGTTCCTCTTTCAGAAGTTCTCTTTTCAAAATTTGCTCTTTTCAAAAGTTGCCTAGTTGGTTGGAGTAATAATTAACACATCTGGACGCTGGGTTGGGTGGTGCTGGGTAAAGTCATGGGTTCAAACTTCAATCATCGTACATAAAGTGCTTATTTCACAGTTGTGGAGACACTCATGGCTGGCCGACTATGAAATTGTTTGAACAATAAAAACTTGTGCATATGAAAAGTTGCTAAACATGATGCAAATCGTTATAACTCACCAACAACAGAATTTTTTTTTACACAAGTAGAAAAGTGAGTAAACAAACCCGTTCGCATCATTGAGTCACAGTTTGTTTACATTCAAGATAAGAAAGCGGGGCTCGTCAGTTTGTACAGTTAATTCCTACAAAATTAGATTTGTTGGTTTAGTTTGTTTTAAGATAAGGTGCAGTAACAGTGAGTATTGCATCACTTCAAAAAGAAAACAACTTTATGGTTATCAGGTTGGTGAAGGATTGAAAATAATAAAACACGATAATAACGAATAACGATTGTTCGCTTGGTGTAAATATTTTGTGGTGCGTAATGACAAACACAGTCAAATAAATGCAAAATACATAATAATTTGTTGCACTTGAACAAGTAAAAGGAAAATATTCTTGTTTACAATAAATTTCCATAAAATAAAATTTTCTACAAACATTGGTTTGAATCTGATAAAAGCAACTATATTACACAAAAAAATAAGCTGGATTACTGCTCACCAGCTATTAATGGCAGCTACGGTTTGTTTAAGGAAATGCTTCAAGTCAAAAAACTGCAGCGTTTGTCCAGATGAGTCTTGCTACAATATTTTTGCTAAAAACGTACAGACAGTCACTTTCAAAAAAGTTGAAAATGCTATTATTACCTGCTGCTCTGGTTAATTTTGTCATGTGACCAAACTTCTCAGCATTGAAAAATCAAAAGTTATTTTTTAAATTCAAAACTAATTCAAGTATTATCACTCTCCCACTTATAATGAAAATAATATTTTCGATACACGTTTGCTATTTACTGCAAGTTCACTTTCAAATTTCCTCAAACTTTTGTATAATTGACAGCTTTGTTTAGCTTCTTATAATGGCAATAAAAAAGAGACTTGACCATCATTGAACCCTCCCACTTGATTAATAAGTTTAACGACAGTGTTTTTGTTGCTAGTTTGGTATATTTTTTGATAATTCAAAAGCCATCAAAGATTTTCAGCAAAAAATACATTTATGTTCTAACAAGATGGATTTACACTTTCATAACCTATGTTTTCAATTTTTGTTGCTGAAACACTCGGCTTTAGTAAAATAATGATAATAATTCCCCAATAAAAGCTGATGGCTATTAATTACAAATAGCGCAGGCTCAGGTTGAGTTAACAACCAACGATATATTCTGAGCTATAAAGAAATAAATACTGTCGTGGAATTTAATGGCCTCCACTGGTGCGAAAATGTCTCCTGTGAATGCTGGCATCGGTTATATAGCCATTGGATGACAAGATTAGTCTAATTGACGAATATTATATCAGCTACCCTGGCAGAGTACATACAAGGTACCCCCTGGAAAAGCATCTCTGGCCTCCGTCAAAATGGCTATCATAGCCTGAGAGACCAAAATAGCCTGAGAAGTCTCAGAAGTCAACATCTGCCAAGTGTCTAGCCTCAAGATCCGACGAAACCTGGCTCCAAGGCTGTATAAACCAAGTACTTACCACAGGAAGCTGCAGGATATCTTAGCTCTCAGGATCGGTTATTCCATCCATTACTCCGCCTCCTTTAATTACTTGCATGCTTATTTGTTCAATAATGTGCTACTTATGTACGATTGGGTGTGGGCCTTACTAGGTCAATTATTTCCTGTGTTTCAGCCTATAAAAGGCTGGAATTTTGCCTGTAACCATTGTATTGTATTGCATCTCTACCTGTGCTGTTTGCATTGCTATTATTCTTGGTATAATAAATGCATTTCACTCTAAAGCTCTGAGTAATGCGTCTGAGGCGAGGGCTCTTTACTTGTTGTTGAGTTGGGTACACTCTTTCACTGTAGATTTGGTGTTATACCCACACACAATTGCCTGCTAAAGAGAGGGAACTGGTAATAAAAATGCGGATGCTATGAAAATTCATGATTTCTGAAGATGTTTATAAAAACATTTACCTTCATTCACAATTACCAGCAGCAGTAGTAGCTTTAATGGAAAATCAGTTTTGATTAAAAGTGTATTTGCCGGCAGGATCAATCCAGGCAATAAATTAAATAAATAAAAAATTTCATTATTTGTTTAATACAAATGAGTTGGTAGCTATATTTTAAGAGGATCGCGGAATTCCATCCCAACGAAAAAAATGAAATTGCTTTGCGAAGCATACTCATCGGTCGTGAACACTACTGATCCATCTCATCAAATTAATACATAACTATGAGGTGGCGTTTATTTCAAAGCAGTTTACTCCCGGTATTATTATACTATTATTTATTAATGTTATAAAATATATATATTGTATATGATTAATAATTATCATGATTATCATGTACAGTAATAATATGTCGTAAATTAATTAAGCATCATAATAAAAAGCAGAGCATAATAAAAATAAAATTAATCAAGAAGGAATTGCTTCAAAATAAATAGCACCAACCGGAAAATTGTAAAGTTATCTCTTCTTTGATTAGCTATTACTATCTGGTACTTCCCAAAACACCACGCTATCAGCAGCAGTAAGGAATCAATGACAACATAAAGATCATTGATAAAACGCTTACCAATCTGAAAATAATTATGCACGCTACAATGCACATGTTAATTTTATATTTTCACAAACTGATTCTGATTGAAAAGTATCATTTTTTATTTTTATCTAATAAAATGTACAAGCGTTGATCGATGCATTTGCCACCCATCCACCGATGTGGTCCCCCGATATAAATAATAACAGCTATTCATTAATCCAGCCGGCAAATACACCTAGATAGCAAAAGCTGGATAATACCAAAGTATACCCATCATTTGTATTTGATTTGTAATGATTTGTAACCATTGGACGAATGATCATGGATTGTACTCTACGTTCTTTTAGAGAATTATTGCTGATCTCTACATGCAACATAGATGTCAGCAGAACGCACTGAATGAACAGAACAGGACCATTCAGGTTATAGTAAGCAAAGCAGAGGATTGCTCTAATACAATGGCCTCAGTGAAGAATAAAGTCGAGTTCTTTGAGAGATTTATTAAAGAGCACCAAGAGGGTAAGTAAGTAAAATTGAGCGATGAATCTAGAAACCCCACCTGCATGTAGCTTACACATGGACTTCTGAGGAAGCAAAGATTTCATTCTGATAACACTTTTCGACATCTGTCATTACAAAACATGGCTACATGTCATCTAGCATGAAGAAATGCGATGTAAAACAATTATTGAAATGTTCAGGTCTAAAATACCAACTTTGAAAGTTTTAACTGTAAAACTAAAACAAAATTTAAAATAAAGAACTTTTATGGTAACAACAGCTTTTTGTATTGTTGGTAATAAATATTTCACTCTCAACTACATTCCACAAAATAGGATGATCTTCTTTTGATCGATGGTAACTAATTTTAGTATTTTGTAAAGGAGTTATAGTATGGTATTATTAAGAGTATTCGCGACCTCTGTTCGCCGAACACATTGCAATAAAAATAATCAGACCGGCAATAAATTTAATCAATTAATAATCATTTTGTTCGGAACTCGTGGGTCAACAAAAAGTAGCTCACTGAATAAAATAAATAATCAACGAGTATTTATATTGTTCATAGGTCGGCAAATGAAACTGAACAATAAATAAATAACAATGAGCGAGTTGATTTTTTCATTTTCATAGACCGGTTTTATCTCCTTGAAAAATAATTCAAAATAACGGTGAGGATTCAAAATATACTAAATTGAAGGGCAGCTTGACAAATTATTCTAGTTTGTAGCAGTTCAAGTTTTATTATTTTCTTGATTATTTTGAAAATTAGGATTTATCTTCTTTATGATTTGTTCGGTAAACTATAACAATTATTTGAATATTTGTGTTGTTCTAAACTAATGTTCCGTTGCATACGCGACATATTGAATTACGAACACCTATTATTTTTGTATTTTGTTCGACGAACAGGTCGCGAATACTCTTAATGTTTCCCCTGGTAGAATCCAGCTTGGTACAGCTCTGTGTAGATCTGTACGACTTGGTTTTTTGTATTGCAACACAGTGTGACAGTGTTGGACACACAATAGTCTTGACCTATAGCCTCTGGTGCACTCTCTAGTAGTTGTCTGATAAAGGTGTGAGCAAAAGTCTTTACATTATTTTTATGTTATAATTTCTTGACAGTTCCATAGGTTAGAGAGCAGATGATGCATAATTGGAAATAACATGCAAAAGTTGTGTGTTGTGGTCTGTCTATCATGTTTCTTTTTGTTTCAGCTGTATCCAGGCAACAATCTCTCATAAGAGGTCAGACTCAGTCAAAAAAAAGAATTCATGATCGCCTTCTGGACTTGGACAAGCATTTGTTGGTATGTATTGTGTTTTCGTACCATTCTTTTAAAATAAGATTTTATACACAGAATTTTCTCATCCTTCTTACTGTTGCTTTAGGATCTGGAACATACTTCCTATGATGGAAGGTTGACGTGGAAAATTGATGATTACAGACGCAGAAAGGAAAATTCGGCAGCGGATGCAAAATGTTTCTTTTATAGTGCGCCTTTCTTCACAGCTAGAGAAGGGTATAAGCTGTGTTTGAAGGTTGGAATGGTTATGTTTTTAGTTATCCCTGTCTTTATTAAAGTGCAAACTGGTATTACTTGAGTATAAGTATAGTGGCTCAGAACGTTCTGTATTTCGCATTTTAAAAAAACCTGACCGGTTTCCTAAACATTTGAGAAGTTTGGAAAGATTTTAAAATTTCAGAATTGAGGCAAACTTTTGGAATGCTAATCACTTATAGGTTTTTAAAACCCAAGGTGATTTGCTAGTCTGTTTTAATGATAATATTGAGGTAGATTTTGGTGGAGCTCTGTCATGACCAGTTTATCAGACAAGTGCCTCTGATAGCTCTTTGGTATCAGACAGACCTGTGGTAAGCACTGGTACAAGCTACAGGGTGGGCCAGCAGAGTTACCACCAGATACAAAGCATAAATGCCGGGTACCGGTAAAGTACCAGCACAATACTGGCACAGCACTGCCCCTGGGAGGGTATCCCAGGCTAGCAACAAGATAGCTGCCATAGGCAGAGAAATGAAACCTAGCCTAAGGACCCCAGCGCCACCTATCCATATCTTAGATGGCTCCAAATGTCCGTATTTCAACACAAAAGGCTCCAAAAATACCTAGGACCTATCTTAAAGATAAAGAGTCATCTAGTGACAAATTACATTGGCTATGGACCTATTAGCTCCTCCCCCTGCTACTGGGTGCCATCTTTATTTAACCTTTTGCCTATTACTATGGGGGGATGGGGGAGGGAGGGGAGGAGGGAGGGATGGGAGTGAGGGGAGTGAGGGGAGTGAGGGGAGGGAGGGGAGGGAGGAGAGAGAGGGGGGAGGGGAGTGAGGGGAGTGAGGGGAGGGAGGGGAGGGAGGGGAGTAAGGAGCGGGGGGAGGGGGAGGGAGGGGAAGGAGGAGAGAGGGGAGTGAGGGAAGTGAGGGGAGTGAGGGGAGTGCGGGGAGGGAGGGGAGGGAGGGGGAGGGGGGAGGGGAGGGAAGGGAGGGAGGGGAGGGAGGGGGAGGGGAGGGAGGAGAGGGAGGGAGGGAGGGAGGGGAGGGAGGGGGAGGGTGAGGGGAGGGGGGTGAGGGGGAGGGGGGAGGGAGAGGAGGGAGAGGAGGGAGGGGGGAGGGGAGGGTGGGGAGGGAGGGGAGGGAGGGGAGGTGAGGGGAGGGAGGGTGAGGGGAGGGGAGGAAGGGGAGGAAGGGGAGGGAGGGGAGGGGAGGGGAGGGGAGGGGAGGGAGGAGAGGGAGAGGAGGGAAGAGAGGGAAGAGAGGGAGGAGAGGGAGAGGAGGGATGGGGAGGGAGGGAGGGAGGGAGAGGAAGAAGAGGAAGGTTGCCTTGTTAAGTTGTATTGTGGAACCTGACTAGGGTTTTCTCTTGGTACTTGACAAGAGTACCAGTTGGTTGAGAGCAAAGTGGATACTGCTTTACATGGAGCTTTCGAGATCAGATTTGACTCGGTTTAGCTCAGAGTTTGAGTTGTCAAGTTGTGGGACAGTGTTAAGAAGCCAGTGACGAGCACTCTGTTAGCCAGCGCTCATTTCTCTAGTAATGTCAGTGAAGGTCTGAGACAAAATCCTTTACACTTTGGAGCCATTACCTAGTATTACCAGTATAATATTTTATTAATTTTTTTCAAGTAAGTAAACCAATGTCTTCTCAAGAAAGTAAGTTCAAAGGCTTTATTGGTCACCTGACTTTTCTCAACAACATCATTTTTGGCATATAAACAAGGCAAATTTTTTCAAATCAAGATAATTGTCAAGCAAACCGTGATTTCAGATGACAAGTTCAATGATCTATTAAGCTACTTTCGTTTACATCGCTAAAGTGAAACCACTCTGCCAAGACCCCATTGCAAACATTTCACAATAGTTGTACTAGATTGTGTTTATGCACATATTGTAGGCCTTCATCAATGGCAGTGGTTTACAACGAGGTAAATACTTCAGCCTCTTTGTGGTTGTAATGATGGGAGAGTACGATGAGTTGTTGCAGTTTCCTTTTCCGCACAAAGTAACTTTGACCTTGATTGCTCCTCGAAACCATGAACAGAATCATACTGAAATTGTAACGGTATGTGAACCTATGGTTGCTAAGTGATCTAGAATAATTTTTCTTCAACATATTGTTTTTATAAAAGAATTCTCAAATTTTTTCACTTCGGATTTTATCAAAAACATATAAAAATGCAAAAACAGTGTAGTCTATGTCACATTTCGTGACGGGGTTTGCCCCGATAAAAGCCTAGCTTCTACTTCATGAGTGAGAAGTGGCAAGTTTACTCTGCATTTGTTTTATGAGAAAACTAAAATAATTTTTTTTCAAATAGTCGTTTACAAGTCTACACATGAAATGAGCCAAAAAACAGAAAGATTTTGTCTGAAAAAAAATGCAAGCAAAGAAATCCCATGGTAGATTTTTAGAGTGTTATTACAGAAAATCAAATCACTGTAGTTTTTTATTATTGTAAAAATTTATCTCAAAGTTTTGAGTTACATAAATTTCTTGACCTGAAAATATAAATAATAACAGTGGTAATGATATTTTAAAAATTTAAAAAGTAAAAATGAATAGCAAGGAATTTTAAAATTTTTTAACGCGAATATAATAGACATAAAAATTAGGATGAAGTGAGCAAATCATAATAGCTAGTTTATTGATTGAAGCAGAGAATTTATACATAAAGGTATAGTTTCGGTACTAGTTAAAAATTGAAACACAATTATTGACCAAACAATTCCATTTCTGATATTTAAAATAAAAGTGAGAATACATGCTACAAAAAATGTTTGGTAATGCGGCAATTATTATTCTGCATTATAAGCGGTGAAATGTAGGTATGGTTATATTTGACTGGTTATTGACTACTTTTTACACCATTTGAAGTTTTAACCTGTCAGTTTTTTATAATATATAAAGTGTATTGCCTCAATCCTTGTAACATATGTGTCTAATTCTTTTATAATGAAAACTGATTTGATGCCATAGCTTATTAAATTCTAAAAAAAACATTTATATAAATCTTTTAGTTGTATCCCGAGAGTCTGTCCTCCAGAAAACCAGAGACAGAGATGAACATGCCTGCTGGATGTCCACGATTCGCTCCGCAGAGTTTGGTAGAATCAAGCGTGTTTCTTGTCAACGATTCACTGCACATAAAAGTCGTAGTTGAACGCAATCATTAGTAAGCTTACTGATGATAGGTCTTAGACCAAGCTGACAGCAGAACTAAAACACTGTCACTGGAAAATCCAGTATCCTTGAAGCTTGCTAAATATTATAAGAGTATGCCTAATGGTGGAAACAGACAAACTTGATAGCTGTGGTTTCCAGTAAGCGACATGTCAATATTGTAGCGACACACTTCTTACCAACACCAATTGATAATGCTATGCATTCGGTAAAATCTTGCCCTAAACCGTAAAGTATCCAACCAAGATTATAAAAAAAAAATGCGCAACCTGTGCAAAAGTTTTACTAGTGGGGAAATCCAAAAAATAATTATTGCGGACTTATATAAGACATTAGAGAAAAACGCGCAGCCTATGCAAAAGATTTATTACTGGGGAATCCCAAAAAATAATTATTGCGGGCTTATATAAAACAATGGACAAATTCTGGAAATCCCCGTAATAAATTGGGGTTTCCCCACTGTTTGAAAACTTCCACAGTAGTGAAAAACGCGCAGCCTATGCAAAAGATTTATTACTGGGGAATCCCCGAAAATAATTATTGCGGGCTTATATAAAACAATGGACAAATTCTGGAAATCCCCGTAATGAATTGGGGGTTCCCCACTGTTTGAAAACTTTCACAGTCCGCGCGTTTTTCTCTAGTCCGCGCGTTTTTCTCTAATGGACAAAATCTGGAAATCCCCATAATTAATTGGGGTTTCCCCATTGTTTGAAAACTTTCTCAGGCTGAGCGTTATTCTCTAATAGCATCCTTCTTTATAAGCAAAAACTAAGTATAGAAATTAAATGACGTCACAATCATTTGCACAACCTCTGTGAATAGTACCTTAAATAAATAGAGCATTCGATTGAGATGAGTAATAATTAATGATGGTTATCTTTAATTTATTTAGGCTTCATTCGCTAATTTTTCTTTTGTTTTTAAAGAAAATAATCAGCAGTTTTGTTCACATTAACAATTAATGACTGCATGTAATCGCTCTCATTTGCGTTATTTCGGTATCTCTGAGTATGTTTTGCTTGCTTACACCAGTTTAGTCTGTATAGCATTCGCCTGTTTCCTCCATTAGGTTTATTTTTCTATATGCCAACAATGTTCTATAGGTTGTTAATTGATAAATATTTTATGTCATCCATTAACTATTGAGGCAAGGCGTTGGCCAGCGGTGCTCAGCGTTTGAATTTTGATGTCGCTTCTTTTGGCCTCCCGACTTACACGGAAATTCCCAAGACAATGAGTTACCACCGTTAGATATCACCAATATTCTGAGTCGGAATATCCTTTTTCAGAAAATATCTCCAAGTTGCGCAAAAATACCTTTTGCATTTTATGACTGATGGTGTCTTTTTGCCATTCACACAAAAGATGAGTTGAAGTTTCTTTCAAGCTTTTGGTATTTTTGCGATGTAATACGAGAGTATTTTTGACAACTGCAAACTTCAATTACGCTAGCAAAAATTGTGCTTTTTTTTCTACTCACCCTGCCTAGCTAATATTTTTGTCATTTTGCTTTCCTCTCTCTCAGTTCTTGCTCTATTGTGGTACTATGACCTGATACTGCAGGCTGGTTATACCATAGACCTAGTATTATTATCTACTAGGTCTATGGATTATACCCATAACCATATAACCATTCAGTGTTAGGAGAAGCTCGCTCTAATTTGTACTTGTATCCAGACAGTTAATGTTCATTACCTACACCCATTTCCACCGCCTTCCCTGTCTCACCATCCTTTTGGTGTCTCTCACCTGCCTCATCTCTAACGTGTCCAAAATTCATTCAGGTCCACCCCCCTCCCCTTCACCCCGTCACTCTTCTCGACTTGACTTGATCCCTTTTCTTCTCTCCTTAACTCTTTTCCTCTCTTGTCTCTATCTCTCTCCTCCTTATCTCTCTCCTCCTTATGTCTGTCCTCATTTTCTCTATTCCCTTCCCAATTTCATTGCCAACCTCTCAATATTGCTAATCTACTTTTTCTTAGCTCATTCTCCTCCACTCACACGTGTGGGAGATGAAGCACCCATTTTTTAAAATCGCTTCTAGCATCTTTTAAAGCTTTTGTACGTTATAATAGTATTGTATGCATCTCGATACAAGGAAGTTTGTTTTTTTTGCAAAGAAGACTTCTGCGACTCACTACAACCTAATTCACAGACATATTTTTCAGTAATCTTTTGCGATTCTTGAGGTTGTGGATTCTCACTCAAAAGCGCTGAGCACTCCTGGCCAAACACTGGAACAGTTTATTTTCCGATTTGGTTTTTATTAGCACTATATGTGAGTGTTAAGCAAAGAAATGTTTAAATTTTTTGCAAGATTTTTCCAGTGAATGTTTTGCCAAATTTAGGCTTGTTTATTCAATGATTAAATATATCTATTATCTGTAATTGTCTGGGAACATAAAACCAAATTAATTTGGTAATAATTTAGTTATCGCATCAATGATTAAAGACGTTTACCAAATTATGCTTATCGTACTATATACTTCTATGGTAGACTGTGGAGTAGGGTAGCAGTCATCGCAAAGTATAAGCTTAGGAAACATGGCTATGCGCGAGTAGGGTTTCACTTGAACCAATTCTACTCTACTGTTGCTCGAACAGAATCTGTTCATCGAAAAACTTGTTTGAGATTGAATATTATGAAGAGTGCAATCATTTGTAACACCTATATAAATTTATTATGCTTTTGATCACAATGCTGCTGCAATATACATACCAGCAATAAAAACTTAGGCTGTTCACCATCAGTTTCATTCTTATTTTTGCTAACATCATCAAAAAACGGTGCATTGTCATTTTATGATTTTGCATTGTTACTACCATATACCACAGACATGCAGCACCATTAAGTTATCGGACAGTACCAATGGAAACCGATATTGAGATCCTTTGTGACTCAAACAGCCAACAACTGATTCCAATTGTAGTTGGCACTCGAAAGTTGTTTGTATCAATTTAGTTTGTGATTTGCCTTCATTATTAGAAGGAATTATATATGTGATGTAACAAGTACCAATGTTAAATTTTCATTCAATATTATTTGTATTAACTCTATGTTTTGTGGCTAGTGGCCAGTTTATAGAGTCTGAATCATATGCCTCCAAACAAGTTAGTTTTTGAGAACTACATTGCGCTACATACAGGAAGCGTTTTGGTCACCCGCTTCTGAGTCTGACATAAAGTTAAAAACTTTAATGCCACCCAAGCCCAGCCTAAGGGCATCAAGTGTCAGAAAGTTTAGGAACAAAGGCTATAGAACGACTAATAACCAGAAATGTAGCCCAGACCACACTTCATAGACGGCCTGGTAGACCATTAACAGAGACTCCACCCACCGTCTCTAGAAACTTTGTGCATATGCGTGTATGTTGTTATGGTTGGTGTTTATAGTTATTGTCATTATTGACTGGCCGTGGAGGTATTTGTTTTATAATGCATTTGAACAATGTTCGCAGTGTATGAAAAATTGGGGATTTAGGAATTCAGCGTCTTTCACTTATTGCATCCTTGCACGCGCAACTAGTATACTGGTTGTAGAGATGGAGCAAAATACAACGGTAAATATATTGAAATACTACCCTTTGAGACTGAGCTGCCAGCTCGACTGTCTTGTAAAGTTGGTAGTCAACTCCTTTTGAGTTTATTGGATGCAGGCATGACCCAGTGGTAAGCTGTGAAGAGGGTAAGAGAAGTGACCAGATCCTAGAGACTGGCTGACAAGCTGATTAGCTTAGTATTGGACAGTATTTACATTATGGTAGAGCCATAAGGCGACAGGACCCTCAACAGGGGTCTGCTCTGTATGGAGCGAACTCACTCTTTCAACTGCTATTAAAGAGAGTTGCAGGAAGCAAAGAGAGCACGTGTGTGAGAGACAATTGAATGAAATTTGTTAAGTTTACTTAAGTTTAAGAACTTTGCAGAGATGTACCAGTTCCAAAGTATAACTTCCACACCGTAATACCAATGAGCAAACGGTGCAGCAGAACGTATGATACAAACTGTGAAACAGACATTGCAGAAGTCAGAGGATCATTTATTGGATAGCTAGCATATCGTGCATCACCTTGGATAGCTAGCATATCGTGCATCACCTATTCAAGGTTGTCTATCACCAGCTGACTTGTTGATTAACTGTCGGTTGCGTACTAACATTTCCCAGATAGAATATCCTATAACAGCCAGTGGATCGCATAAACAACTCCAATGCAGCAACAACGAAGATGAAGTTAGAATTAGAGAGCATCGTGATAGCTCTGGAAGAGTTAAGGAGTTACCTGCTCTTGCACCAGGTGGCGTATATGTAGGAGACTTGGATAGACAAGGCACAATTTAAACGTTGTTGCCAGGTAGAACCTATATAGTTGACGCAGGTAATGACATTCCACGTAACCGTAGGAGTTTGGTTAGTACACCGTCATCTCCAACTTCAGTTGAGAGTGACAAGATTATTGGAGGCGACCCTGCTGTGGAGGCGACTCCTCGTCCTAAACGTCTTATCAAACCACCCCGACGCTTAATCGAAGAATGTTAACCGTTCATTTGTATTCAGAGTTTACGTTTTGTATTCTTATACTTTTGTTGGTTACAAAAATGCTTGTAAGGGAGATTTTGTATAGTTGTATTTCATTGTTTTATGGAGTTGCCCCTCCTTTTTATGTATTTTGGAGTTGTTCCCTTTTTTAACATTATGTTGTAATTAAAAAGAGTCTAGATAGGACTCGCTCTCCACGCAATGTGATTCAAGATGGTTGTTTGGTTATTTGCTCCTCCTCTAATAAATTCACTGACGTCCACTTAAAAACATGATGTAACAAACTGTAACTAAGTTCACAATTATTTGGTCAAAATTAACTTTTTGTTGATAATTAATGCAAAATTTATCATAGTTGCCTTTTTTTCTGTATTAAAACTAGTAGCAAAAGATCACTGAGTGGGGTGACAGAGGAGGCCACAACTAATGACTAAAAATGCTGTCTATATTTATCAATATAACTGCATGTCGGAATTATGTTGTTGTTACCAATGTATGGCTAATTAATTCTGTACAATTACTCAAAAAGAGCCTGAAATGAAGCATTGATACGAACATGACAAATGGATGTTGACTATGTGTACTAGGTTAGTGGTTTGTTTGGTTACTAACTACTGTAGTAGAATAATATTATATGTTATATACCATCATTGTTATGTCTGGTTCGTATGGAACAGTGTTTTCTAATGACTGATGTAAACTTTATTGGTTCACAACGTAAAAACTGCAATAACAAAATACAGTCAATTAGAATTACATAATAAGTGGTTAAAATACATCGAGATATGATGGGTTACAAACAGATAGCAAACTACTGCTGCATTGATTGATACGTAAGCAATATTCAGGTATAAAACTGCAATAAAACAAAAGACAGGTATATGGGTGTATA
Organism: Cryptosula pallasiana; assembly: GCA_945261195.1. Taxonomy (NCBI): domain Eukaryota; kingdom Metazoa; phylum Bryozoa; class Gymnolaemata; order Cheilostomatida; family Cryptosulidae; genus Cryptosula; species Cryptosula pallasiana. Next base: position 32,814,844 of record OX183131.1, read on the forward strand.
GCATACCTCGTGCTCTCAGTAACGAACCAGCATAATATGCTGACTACATGGTGATATAAAGAATAGGTTTGTGATAATAATTGTAAATGGCTCTAGTGTTATATGTCTTTGGAACTGATCTGGGTGAAGCTTGTTGACAGCATTTATACCTGGTCAATCTCTAGTATGATTCAAAGGGTTAAAAATAACAAGCAAACAATGTAATAAAAATGTTATTAAAAGGAAAAATTGTTTGTGTCTGGAAAATCATCAATGCCTCAATGACTCATCTGTCCCCAGGCAGCAACCAAGTGATGCAACAAGGATGTAGGTGCAGAGCACCCCAACACCCACACAGATTTTAGGCCACGAACCCTGCTGTCACCTCGAGTCACCTCAGCCCACACATCCAGCTGGCAGCAATAAACATGAGGACACTCACTAACGACTGACAAACACGAACTTCACTGATGACTGCCCAACAAACAATGCATGCTACACTTATGATTATTTACAATCATCATTTAATTTTATTATTATTAATTAAAGTTATAATTATTATGGATGGATGGGATGGATGGATGGATGGATGGGCGGATGGATGGATGAATGGATGGATGGATGGATGGATGGATGGAGGGAGGGAGGGAGGGATGGATGTATGGATGGATGGATGGATGGATGGGCGGATGGATGAATGGATGGATGGGTGGATGGATGGATGGATGGGCGGATGGATGGATGGATGGAGGGAGGGATGGATGATGGAGGGATGGATGGATGGATGGATGGATGGAGGGAGGGAGGGAGGGAGGGATGGAGGGAGGGAGGGAGGGATGGAGGGAGGGAGGGAGGGATGGATGGATGGGTGGATGGATGGAGGGAGGGAGGGATGAATGGATGGATGGATGGAGGGATGGATGGAGGGATGGATGGAGGGAGGGAGGGATGAATGGATGGATGGAGGGATGGAGGGAGGGAGGGATGGAGGGAGGGAGGGAGGGAGGGATGGATGGATGGGTGGATGGATGGAGGGAGGGAGGGATGAATGGATGGATGGATGGAGGGATGGATGGAGGGATGGATGGAGGGAGGGAGGGATGAATGGATGGATGGATGGAGGGATGGATGGAGGGATGGATGGAGGGATGGATGGATGGAGGGAGGGATGGATGGATGGAGGGATGGATGGATGGGCGGATGGATGGATGGAGGGATGGATGGATGGATGGAGGGATGGATGGATGGATGGAGGGAGGGAGGGATGGATGGATGGATGGATGGATGGAGGGAGGGTTGGATGGATGGATGGATGGATGGAGGGAGGGAGGGAGGGATGGATGGAGGGAGGGAGGGAGGGAGGGAGGGAGGGATGGATGGAGGGAGGGAGGGAGGGATGGATGGATGGATGGAGGGATGGATGGATGGAGGGATGGATGGATGGAGGGATGGATGGATGGATGGACGGACGGATGGATGGAGGGATGGATGGATGAATGAATAAATAAATCAATGCCTTAAAATAGGCTATTAGAGTCCCCTTGAAAAATGCTGGTTGTGCTGGTGGTAGAAGAGCCAAACCTACTATAATAAGATAAATCACGATATGATTGCCTACATTCTGAGTTGTGCTCTCTGCACATAGTGGAAAGTTATATTAGATTGAAGCCTAGAAGCTTTTCTACATTTCGGTTGGAATTTTGGTTTGGATAAAAATGATGTGGATAAAAGTTGTAGGTTGTAAAGAAAAGCTTTTGTGATCAGCGCGTGACAGTTACATTGTAATATTTATCAAGTCGAGCGTACAAAAGTAGGCGAAGCCTATTTGTATGAAACTTCAAGTGCTTCATCTCGGCTCTATTAGTCGCATCGCTTTCCTGTGACAATCCAACGCGTCATTGTGGAAATTCCAATAGGAACTATGACGCAGATCCTTTGTATAGGATAGCATCGCTTGGGAGTCTGGGTTTCCCATCGTTGAGCTATATGATTCATGATTGGTTAGTTAAATCCATCAAAGTCTTCGCCTGCGGTCAATATATGCGGGTCAAATAATAATCATCATCATCATTGTCAGATTCGTTGGAGAGTGACGATTGTAAAGCAGGTTTTCCTTGGACAAAGAACTCTGTGTTAATGGAGTAATTTGAAGGTAAAGTTATAGTGTGGACGATAATAGTTAGTAAATAAATGATAAATAAAATCATCATCGTCATGCAAAAGGATTCATATAATAATATTATTATTATTATTTTTAATTAATTAATAAATAAATAATAATACATTATTATTGTTATTACTTACTTATTATTACTTATTATTATTACTTATTATTACTTATTATTAATTATGTTGTCTATAGATTCTATTAATAATAATACTATGTATGTTGTTGTTGTCAAGTTATCTATACTGCCCTGAGCTGGCAAAACACAATATCTCAACATTTTGAAATTGTCGAGTATCAATCAAAAACTTTCAAGTGTCAGCCATCTCGTACAGATGATTGCAACATTAAATTAATAGTGTAGTAGTAGGTAGTCAGACATGCTCTTTCCATCTGCGAAGACCATTTTTGTCTAATTATCATATTTTACACGTAAATTGAGATAAAGTGTTTTGCCTGCCTATTCACACATATTATTAATGCTGAGCCTAGGCAACCAAAACACAATATCTGGAGATGTTGTGTTTTGCTTACCTAATTAGCTCATCATTGAGTTTGGGCTCAGCAGTCCCATAATCTGTGATCTAGGGGATTATGCTTGCAGAAATCAAGTTAAATTGAGACAATTTTTGAATTCTAGGTAACAGGTTCTGGTGAGGGGTTTAAAATCTGCTTATCTCATGACTTGATGGTGAAATTGACTAGATTATATGTTGTGATCACACATTCTCATCATTTAGCTGCTTTGTATTCAAGAAGAACTTGAACGAATTCTAATAGGAATATTCAAACAATTTATTATTGAGAGTTGATAACGAGATAGTCTGTGGAAAAAGAATGTCACAATTGTATTAGACCACTGGTTTGACAACCAAGACGAATAAAAACAAAACATTTAGAAAATAAAAAGACTAGCATTGGAGTAAATACTGATGACTAAAATTAATTTTTATTACAATTTTATATGTCAGTCAATGACCTTGATCTGTCAGAATCCATAATAATAGACGCAGAATAATAATAGAAAAAATCGACTATGATTTAATTTAAGAGCCAAGTTTGTACTGTTTGTTCGTTGTTTGCTTCAAAGGATGCTACTAGCATAAATAGTATGACTTTCAATTGCTACGATGCATTTAATAACCTCAAGTCAGCACTGTATTGCATTGTGCTGTTACACTAATCCGCAAAAGACAATGCTATTGGTCAAGCAAAACACAATATCAGCAGATACGGTGTTTTGGCTGCCTAATTAGATAGGAATAATGCAGATATGGTGTTTTGCCAGCCCAAAAAACAGGGGTTCGGGTGGGAATTCAGCAATAAAATTTTTTGGGGTGATGTAACATACCCTGATGACATGAAAAATGCAAAAAAATGCGTTTTGAAAAATTGGTCAGATATTGTGTTTTGCCAGCTCAGGGCAGTATAGTTAGACTACATTGGTACTAATAATAAATATGTATGATGTATGTATTATGTTGTAGAGTTGTCTACAGATCACATTAATAATAATGATAATAATAGTAATAATAATAATAATACTTATTAATTAATTATTATTGTTAATTTTACTACTACTAATAATAATAAATAATAGCTACTACTACTACTACTACTAGCTATGATGAAATAATAATATATTGAATTATTATTGTTTATTATAATATCACAACATCATAATAATAAGTATTGTTATTAATTATATATTTTTTTCATTTTAGACGGTTTAGGTGGTACGACGATGATCATGAAACCACCTAAAAAATAAAAAAAACATTGTTAATTATTAGTCAAAGGATAGTAGTTTTCCTGTTTATTATTAATTATAGTCCTATCATCATTCTTATCATCTACTACTATTATTAATAAAAAGTATCTTTGAATATCTTTGAAGACACTGAACGCTCAGGAACTTGAAGTAAAATCTACGAGTGCCTGCCTTAGTAGTTAGCTACCAGTGTGTTAATGTGTACCCGCAGGGGTATTTATTTCCTGCTTACTCTGATGTTTCTGATGGTATAGTGGTAATGGTAGTAGTGATGTGGCAGCAGCAATAGTAGCAGCAGTAGAAGTAGTAATATTAGTACTAACAGTAGTACTAATAGTAGTAGTTGTAGACTAATAGTAGCACTAGTCAAAGACTAAGTAGGTATTCAAGTTGGATTGAGAGTTTACGACTGTGGTTGCTGTTATAACTTAATTAACAATAATAATGGATAATAATATTTATTTTTATTCATCTCATATTTTCTAACTCTCAATAATAATAATATCCATAATAATAGAGTTATTATGAGTTGATAATGTTATTAATACTCTCTTGTCAATAATGATTTTTCTAAGTTTATATTTCATGCAAAAATGATTTTGATAATATATTTTGTGAAGTTAATCATTATTATCATTTTTTGTTTATAATTGTTAATACTTATTAATAATCAATGACAAACAACTATCTAAGATTATACTACCATTATTATTCTCATAATTGTTATAATCTTGTAAAAAAAATTCACCTTCACACAGCACACCTATGTATCTGTCATCTAGTAGTAAACTATTCTTCCTCAAACATCTTTCAAATTTTTATAAGTTTTGTAAAAAATAATAAGTTATCGATTTGCTCGCTGTGGTATATTTGATGGTAACTACAGTCTTTTATAAGTTTTAGTTTATATAGACATGAAACAATAAATGTATGACTTCTAATGCATAAAATAAATTTTTTTAGACTTCTTAGAAAAAAGAACTATAATGAAGACCATTGCCAATGACCTTGTACCACACAGTATGGATGTGGACTCGCTTCAGAAAAGGTATGTGTTTGTCCGTTTGATTACACATTGTGATTAGCAGCGCCAACCGACATCAGGAACTTTATTCATATTGTAATTGAAGTTACTTTCATGTTTGTGTTGTAGTGTTCCATCAGCTATAGAAGGTAAAAAATTTGCAGAAAATAGACCTAATTTTGTAAACAGGAGCAGTTTACTTGAACGATACCGTTGTTCTCTTTGCTCGGACATCTTAGTAATACCTCAGCAAACACCATGTGGTAACAGGTACGTATGGCTTTCTGAAGAAACCTTCAAAGGTTTACTAGCAGGGTTGAGTCATTAAATGAAAGATGTAAAACTAATGTGCGCATTAAACCAGCAATCATAGGGAATAGCATAATATGAAATCTGAATAGCTAGTACTGATCTTGTACAGCGAGCATTTCTTAGCAAAAAGGTTTTGTCTTGTCAATATGAAAAATATTGTTGTGCTAATTTCAGCCCAACTTGAGAACACCTAAAACTGGCCCTAATTTGGTCTTTGATTAATGTAGCATTTAAAGTTAATCAATTAATCGCACAAACAATTTGATAAGGTCATAAGGAGAGTATTCCAGATTTACGTGACTCGTACACACTTTCTGTTATATTTTAGGGTTTGCAAACAGTGTATAGATGAATTATTCCGAGATCAAGATCACATCCCATCATGTCCGCTGCCACATGAAGATATGGATGAAGATGACATGGAAGAATGCCAAACAGAAGGATTGTTCAAATCCGACTTGGTGTTTGATCATGCCGTCAGCAATGCTCTGCAGAGAGAAAAATGTTTTTGTTCCAATCAGCCATATGGCTGCTGTGAAAGATTACCTCTTAAAAAACTGAAGGTACTAATTTCTATTCTGTTAGAATGATATCTAAAAATAATTTCTAACTCCAAATGATTGGCACAGCATTTGAGCACAAGTTTACACAAATACAGTAGAGTGTATTACTGTAAGGTATTGAGGCTTTCAACAATCAAAGCCTATGGGCTGGTCGGTGATGTATTGGATTTCCCCAAATTCCCATTACTCACACTGACGTCAATATTTTCAACTTTGACTAACCACTGTTTACCAGCATTTATTATGCAATAGGTTGATTAGTGTCAAGTTTCTTCAGATATTATTACGTTAGAGGTGATAATACTGAGATATAACTATTTTAATACAAGTATGGTGTAAACGTGGGGAGAACAACTCCATGCCATTCCCAAATGCTTTGATTCCTGCTTGAAATGATGGTAAATTCAAAAAAACTTTCACAGTGTTTTTCTGGTTTGCAGGATCATGAAATGCAATGCAAGTACAGGCCACAGCCGTGTCCTAATAGAGGATGTCCTGAGTCTTTTGCTGCTGACAGCATGTCTGGTCATTTGGAACGCTGCCAATATACTGATGCCGAATGTAGCTACTGCCACAAGTCATTCTCTAAAAAAGATATCGAGGTGAGCAATGAATTTTGTTGTACAGGTATTTGTTTTACAGGTATTTGTTTTTGGTAAAGTTTGAACTTGTGATAGCTTATATTTCACACGTTATCTTATTTGATTGGCATGTTTCTAGAACCATCTAGATGAGTGTGATCTGGCAGAGACTCAGTGCGTTGGATGTGGAAGATCATTTGGTAAAAGAAAACTAGTAAGTTTATATATTTCTCACCATTTCTCACTGCTCACTGTAGACCAAGCTTCTTCTGCCGTTATTGGTAGTGGGTGGCTGCAAGGCTCCCTGCTCAATGTGTAACTACCATTCAACTAGGTCTTCGGTCTAAAATAAAGTTACTCTCTGGCAACAAAACAAGCAAATACAAACTTTATGTTACTTAATTGATCATTTCCAGCTATTGGCTCATCAACAGATCAACGCTGATTGCCTGACCAGGCCTGGCAAGTGCTACTACTACGACTACTGTCGATTTTCGACCACTAGCGTTGCAGAATTGCAACGACATTTAAAGGAGAAAACTGATGAACATTTACAGCAACTAACGCTGCAAGTCCAACTTTCCACCCAAATGTCAGCCAAAAATCAAGAAATGGTAAGTGGACAACCAATAACAACCTGCAGCCAGAGTTAAAAGATAAATAAGTTGTTTTTACAATTTTGCGTTGCTTGTTCACTTGGTTGTGTACTATTTTATATTCGATTAGCATTGATTTTATGGTAATCTCAAAGGTAGCATATTTTTGATCAGTTAGTACAATTTACTACCAAGCTTTATCAATAAGTTTCAATTGCACACATAAACAGATATAAATAAATGTAAATTATATAATATAGATCTGAAAAATATAGACAATTGTTGCTGCTAGTAATGTAAAATATAGACAATTGTTGCTGCTAGTAATGTAAAATATAGACAATTGTTGCTGCTAGTAATGTAAAATATAGACAATTGTTGCTGCTAGTAATGTAAAATATAGACAATTGTTAAAACTGCAAATGAATTATTAAATATGCACATCTAAGTTCAACGCAGATTGACATAATATCACTGTTTAGACGTTTTGCAACAGAAAAACAAAATGCTAATAAATTATATAGAAAAAAATTACAAAATATTGGTTATTAAAAGAGAAGAGATTGAGTAATTTATCACAGAACTTAGCATCATGCAATAGCTGTTTGTTCATTATTAATAAACTCAATTAAATTTACCTTAAGAGTAACGTTATATTTCACTTATTGTTTTAGCAAGACAGCGAGCTAAAGAAAGCTGTTACCAAACGGATTAAACCTCTGGAGGTAAGACAGAAATATAACTACAGCTTCCTGTTATATCTAGATGACTATGGTCAGCTTACTGTTCAGCTCAGCTTCAGCTTTCTCAATTGGCCTTCTGTCTAGTTCGCAATGCTGAATACATCAAGAGTTGCCTGCTCTTTGTTGTGTTAGTCAATTCAACATTCATATACTTTATAGAAAGTCACAGCAGAGCTTTCGATGAGAGTGTTGAGGTATGGAAAGTTACAAGACGAGTCTAGCACCAGCGGTGACGCACTCCAGAGCGCTATGAGAGATGTAAATAATGCTTCGCAGGAAGTAGAGAGCGTAAAAAGCCGAGTTTCGCAGATCGAGAAACAGATTAAAGATTCTGGTTTGGGTGAGTCTTTTTTAAGTTTTCTGTAAGAACTTTCAGATTGAAAAATTATAAAAAATTAAAAACGCTCATTGGCTTTTTTTTAATTTTGGTTACCTCTGCTTAATTGTAGACCGAGTTACAGTTATTGAATCCCATTCTCAGTCTATCAGGAGAGCCAATGAGATTCTTACTGACTCGGATAAGCGAATCAAGGTGAGTAATTGCTTATTCTTATAGATTACTACAAATCTCGCATGCCGAGATCATAAAATTTTAAGTTTGACTCAATTAATGTTTAGAACTTGGAGGCGGCCTCATATAATGGGGTTCTCATCTGGAAGATCAAGGATTATAAGAAAAAGAAGAACGATGCCATTAGAGGGAAACAGATGTCTATTTATAGCAGTCCATTTTATACGGCCAGAAATGGATACAGAATGTGCTTGAGGGTAAGTTCTACATTTATTTTCTTCCTTAATTAGTATTATTTATTATTTTAAGTAATTTATTTAACAATTGGCTGATTTCCACAGAACTGATAATTATGCTCTCATCCGCGATACCAAAATATTATGATTTGGGCTATTCTATGATTGTAAACTTTTTTTGTAACGGAATAATTTTTAAAGAGAATTCTCAAATTGATTCTATTCGTTGTAAGTCCGATTTGGATGATAGAACGTTGTCTGAGTCAGATAATTGTTAACCTCTTGATAACCCCCGAGTTTTATGCCACTTGTAACGAATTTTTGACAAAATTCCAACATGGCAAATTTCGGTGTAATGCCAAGGAATCATCAAGGTATAATTTTACCTCTTACTTTGTTTCCTTGTACGTGTGTTTGATGGATGGGTGAAGCCATTATTTTTTTCTTCTCTATTGGTCATCGGAAGTTTCCTACCAATATGCCTCAGCTGTTGCTAGTTGATATTCCTAACAACAATCACCAATTTCTTGGGTTTTTCCCTGGAAACTATGTAGTGAAAGTTTTGTATCTTGTATTGTAAGTAATCTGACACTGGCGTTGTGTTTTAGGCATACATAAATGGAGACGGATTAGGCCGAGGTAAATGCCTCAGTCTGTTCTTTGTTGTTATGAAAGGAGAGTACGATGAACTGCTGGAGTTTCCCTTTAAACAAAGAGTTACTTTTTCTTTGTTGTGTCTGTCGAATCGGGATTTAAACAAAAGTGAAACCTTCCTGGTAAGTTAAATTTGTATTTGCCATTGGCATTTCCATGTTTGTTATGGAGTTGTCTTCCTTGAAATTCCAAATCTCGTGTCCAAGTTTCGTTCAGGAAAAAATTATGCAATGATTTATTAATTACATAACTTGGGATATTCTAATCTATCTCTCCGTAACTTTTATTGATTTTGACCTTCTGAAACTTTCTCTGGAAAATTTTTTCATCTCTATGAGCCTATCTCCATGACTAAAATTGTACCGATCTTTGTGATTATGTCGATCTTTCACATCTATGGAAGGGGGAGCCTTCAAAAGATCGATTTATTGTCGGTCAAAAGCGGACCGCTAGAATTGTCGCGATCTTTGCTCAAAGATTGACCAAACAGTAATCGATCGACTCTTCTCTTCACCATGGAAGGACTGGCTCGATCTATAAAGCTCTGCTCACGGCAGTTCATCATAATAACTAATATTATTTATTGACATATCATTGAACTGGAGCTGTTAAGTGATAGAAATATTTATTAGCACAGTTTTCTGATAATATCTGCTAATGAATGCAGCCGAATGGTGGAGGCAAAATAATAATAACTGTTATCTTTTTAATTTTTCCTTTTTATTATTTTGTGTAGATATCACAAACGACCTTTTGGTTAGTATACTGGTAGGTCAAAGTTGAAATAATTATCACACCAAAAGTACGTGAAATTTTCCTGGCACATTTGAAACGTAGCTTGGATGAATAGACCAAAGTCATAACTTTTCAAATGTCGACACATGTGATAGATCGTCCCTTTTGTGTCCGGTCATGGAGATTGGCTCTATAAGCGCTGGGACTGAATTTGTATCTTTTTCAGAATTATGTGGAAAATACTTTCCCAGTTCAAAATTTTTAAAATAGGCTTTTACTACGCATAGAGCAAAAGGCATCACTGAGGCAATGAACTTTTGTAAAACTTGAGTATCATGGTATGTTTTGAAACACAATTGTTTTTTATTCATTCTCGTGTCAAAATGTATTTGAAAAAAAAGAAATGTAACAGTCACTGCATCATATTGTACGCTATCAAAAAAATAGTGTTTTTTTAAATCTTAGTTTGTCGATAAATAAATTAAATCATTATTTGAGATAACCATTAAAGTATTATTATAAAAAGCCAGTGTCACTTTTTTGGTGATTTCGCTGTTCCATAATTTTTTTCATTTTTATATTATTGCCCTTTTTGATTAAGCATTAACAATTTATTTTTAGCCTGATCCAGACAGTTCATCTTTCCGACGTCCACAAACGGAGATGAATATAGCCTCAGGATGCCCTCAGTTTGCTCCACACAGCCTCGTAGAGTCCAGTAACTTCCTCATAAACGATGCTATCTACATCAAGGCCGTTGTGGAAACTGGTGGTGCCAAGGTTTGATCACCGGAGGCAACAAACTTGGCAGACAATGGACCAATCCATGTCTTTTACAGTACATCTTGGCCCTCAATGAGCAGCTAACAATCTATCAAATTGGCCAATATTGCAGATCTCTAAACACAAGAATATGTTACACAGCGGCAAGCTTGTAGTAGCAAATGCGGAATGCTTGTACTAGTTGCTTCCAGATGCAAGCTACACCTAACCTCCATGTCTTGGGATGTTATTTTAGAATTAAACAGAGAAACATTTTTTTATCTCCTAATATTGCTCATTACCTATGTATTTAGTTTGTATTATACGTTATAGTAATTATTGTCCTTTTGGTTGACTGACAAAAATATACTTTATTCGCACAATTCATAATAAACAGTAATTGTTTTCCACAAAACCTGGATGCTTAGTTAAAATTATTTTTTTTACCGGATTGTGGCATACTTTCATTACTCGATAACTTTAGGATTTTCCCATCGTCAATAGTATTATTCATTGCAAAAGATTAATTTATAACATAGTGATTGCTCAAAATGTAGAAAATTCTGTAAACCATGCGAATAGTCCTGTGCATCTGTTGAAGTCATTGAGAGTGTTTTTTGTTTTTCCATCTCACAGCTTGCTAATGTAACAATTAAGAAATGTCACAAAACGAAAATAAAGCAGTTTTTGATCTAGAGTTTGTGCTGAGAAAGTGAGCAGTTTCACGCTCTAAAGTCGCTGAATGATTTGTGAGACGGCACAAGTTCCAGACAATACCGAAATGTTAGACAAAGATTAAGTTGCTTCATTGCTTACACAGTCAAAAAGGTTAATAAATACAAATAGCAATAACACCTATTGTGCCTTTTACCGACAAGCATCTGTCGCTATACATATAACTTGGAGTTATTCACCTTCAGATAAAGCAACCTATAAATCAGACTCTTCTGCTTTTTTATAGCTACAGTGCAGAAATGAAAATTCAAAAGCATAAAACCATCTCTAACTAGACTCTTTGGCTATCAGAATAAACTTATATTGCCCATTATAGCTGAAATCTCACCTGTTTTGTGGTTTTGGTCTAAACATCACCAAATACCACTGTTGAATAACATTCTTTCTTTTTTTAATGTTTTGATAATTTTTGTTTTGGGGAATCCTCTCAGGCAAACAAAATGTAACTCTGTAATGGATTTTAACAAACAAGAAAAAAAACAAACCCACTTTCCCTGCCATATCCCATCTGGGCTCAAAGATTCATTCTTCTTATTAAAGTATCCGTACAAGTTGTAAAGTGTCCATACAAATGTCTCTTGATCAAAATATAAACACGGGCAGCTAACGATAATATATATTACACAGCTATATAATATATGTTTCACAGTGATTTAATATGTTTGAAAGCAGGTGGATGTAGGTAGAGCAATATCTCATCTCCAAGTCAACTGTGTATGCTATATCACAGTTGTGTAGCATGTATGCTATACCACAGTTGTGTAGCATGTATGCTATATCACAGTTGCGTAGCATGTATGCTATACCACAGTTGCAGCATGTATGCTATATCACAGTTGTGTAGCATGTATGCTATATCACAGTTGTGTAGCATGTATGCTATATCACAGTTGCGTAGCATGTATGCTATATCACAGTTGTGTAGCATGTATGCTATACCACAGTTGTATAGCATGTATGCTATACCACAGTTGTATAGCATGTATGCTATACCACAGTTGTGTAGCATGTATGCTGTACCACAGTTGTGCAGCATGTATGCCATATCACAGTTGTGTAGCATGTATGCCATATCACAGTTGTGTAGCATGTATGCTATATCACAGTTGTGTAGCATGTATGCTATATCACAGTTGTGTAGCATGTATGCTATACCACAGTTGTATAGCATGTATGCTATACCACAGTTGTATAGCATGTATGCTATACCACAGTTGTGTAGCATGTATGCTGTACCACAGTTGTGCAGCATGTATGCTATATCACAGTTGTGCAGCATGTAAGCTATATCACAGTTGTGTAGCATGTATGCTATATCACAGTTGCGTAGCATGTATGCTATATCACAGTTGTGCAGCATGTATGCTATATCACAGTTGTGCAGCATGTATGCTATATCACAGTTGCGTAGCATGTATGCTATATCACAGTTGTGCAGCATGTATGCTATATCACAGTTGTGTAGCACGTATGCTATATCACAGTTGTATAGCATGTATGCTATATCACAGTTGCGTAGCATGTATGCTACATCACAGTTGTGCAGCATGTATGCTATATCACAGTTGTGTAGCATGTATGCCATATCACAGTTTTGCAGCATGTAAGCTATATCACAGTTGTGTAGCACGTATGCTATATCACAGTTGTGCAGCATGTAAGCTATATCACAGTTGTGTAGCATGTATGCTATATCACAGTTGCGTAGCATGTATGCTATACCACAGTTGTATAGCATGTATGCTATACCACAGTTGCAGTATGTATGCTATATCACAGTTGTGCAGCATGTATGCTATATCACAGTTGTGTAGCATGTATGCTATACCACAGTTGTATAGCATGTATGCTATACCACAGTTGTATAGCATGTATGCTATACCACAGTTGTGTAGCATGTATGCTGTACCACAGTTGTGCAACATGTATGCCATATCACAGTTGTGTAGCATGTATGCTATATCACAGTTGTGTAGCATGTATGCTATACCACAGTTGTATAGCATGTATGCTATACCACAGTTGTATAGCATGTATGCTATACCACAGTTGTGTAGCATGTATGCTGTACCACAGTTGTGCAGCATGTATGCCATATCACAGTTGTGTAGCATGTATGCCATATCACAGTTGTGTAGCATGTATGCTATATCACAGTTGTGTAGCATGTATGCTATATCACAGTTGTATAGCATGTATGCTATACCACAGTTGCATAGCATGTATGCTATATCACAGTTGCGTAGCATGTATGCTATATCACAGTTGTAGCATGTATGCTACATCACAGTTGCGTAGCATGTATGCTATATCACAGTTGTGCAGCATGTATGCTATATCACAGTTGTGCAGCATGTATGCTATATCACAGTTGCGTAGCATGTATGCTATATCACAGTTGTGCAGCATGTATGCTATATCACAGTTGTGTAGCACGTATGCTATATCACAGTTGTATAGCATGTATGCTATATCACAGTTGCGTAGCATCTATGCTACATCACAGTTGTGCAGCATGTATGCTATATCACAGTTGTGTAGCATGTATGCCATATCACAGTTTTGCAGCATGTAAGCTATATCACAGATGATACATTTTGATAACTTGATAACCACTTTTGTTTGTTTGAGACAGGTTAGTTAGAGTGTTTAAGGAGATAGAGAAGTAGGTTCTAGCCTACTATAAGCTAGATTCAGAGTTGTGATAGCACAGCGAACAGAGAGTTCACTTGAAGAGTAGATAGAAGTAACCAGCAGTCCCTTGCACTGTGCATATCTAGGTCGGATAAGTTGTGCAGTTTGCTTACGTTGTAGAACCATTTAGAAATGTTGATGTATCTATTTGGTAGAGACTGTCAAACACACATATGCCAGATTTTTTACATTAGAGCCATGGCCTTTGAAAACTTCTAAAGCATTCCAAACATATTTTGTACAATACAATAAAATATTTCACTCTATAAAATGTAGTAACTAGCCAAGTTTGACTAAGGTCAGGGATATGTGATACTACATTTCAATACCTATAAAAAAAACTTTCAATAAGTGTCATTGTAATTGGTACAAACCATTTTGCGAGGGTTTCATTAGAGTCCACGCTCGTAGATAGGCTCTAGAGTAAAGTAACATCGTAGATTATCTCAGTGTATTTGCAATAAACAAAGAAGCTGCATAGCGCCAATTTATCTAGTTTAAATAAATAAGCATGGGCTCAGCATTCCCATAAAGCTTTCAATATTTACTTAGTTATACAAGTTGACCTAAGAGAAAGCTTCCACCAACATTTCATTGGCACCACCTCCTTAGCCTGTTCAGCTGTCTCTTGACATTTGACGTTTCAATTAACATTACTGTTTGTAACATGAAGTAATGAGGTTTATATGCATTAAGTCTTGTGTACTGTTGCTTTTAGCATTTTTTGAAAGATTTGGCAATAACATTTTGAGCTGAGGTCTACCAGTTGTTGGAGAAGACAATTCCCTCTCCTCATAAAAAATAGTAGTCGGTTAAAATAAATACTCATCTGTATTTCTTCAAAGTTGTCTGCTCATTTACGGACGTGGAGAGATAAGTCCGTAGTTTCGTGAAACCGTACAACAGAACCTTGACCTGACGAGAGTACTTCCTTTCAGAAAAGTGAACGGTAAAATCTAAACCACCAAGTTCAAGTTAAGCCAAATTGGTAAGCAGGGCCGTAGCCAGGATTTATTATCAGAGGAGGCAATCACCCACACAGGGCCGGGGGTCCAGGGGGCCGCCAAGGCCCCTGGCGGGGTCCGGGGCAGCGCCCCGGCCGCCAAAGCAATTTTACAGGTTTTACAATAAAAAGACAAAAAATCAAAGCATCTGCAAGAGGTTATATTATGAACAAATTTTGATTGATTTGAAACATCTATGAGCCAAGTTTATATGAATACATGGCATGTATGTACATATGAGATATTTGTATGCCCACACAGGTGAGACAACTTTCTAGCATTGTTGTTTAATTACATACCAATAAATGAACTTAAGCTGAGAGAGGAAAAAGCTGTGGAACCTCATATTACATAGGTAATTCAAGATCGATTGCTCTATTCTGCAGTCATGAACCCGTTGCAATTAATTGGTTCCATCTTTCTCGCCAATAAAAATAACTTGCAATGATGGTCATGTTAGACAAAGTTGAATGCACTTTGACTGGCAATACCAGTAGCAATAAGTTTTTGTTACTAAGTGTATTTGTGAGCAATGTCTGCTAGTATAATTATCTTTTTCTTCCTTGCTGATAGCTATTTATCACAGGTGCCAGTACCCCATAGAGAGTGCCAGGATGTATGTAAGTTTACTACTTTGCAATTGCTAGGTGTCCCATAAAAATAACGTTTCTCTCTAAATTTTGTGTTGATGGTAGTGGTAGTTGCAGTAATAATAAGAACTATAATAATCGTTTAGTTACCAGTGGTAACAAATTTATTGCTATTATTAATGAAAATAACAAAATGGCAGGAAAATAATAAATAATGAAAACGTCAAATAACTCAAGCAAAGAAGGGAAGTAGTAATTAACATGATTGTAAGATGTAGGTATATGGAAATAGTGCAACAATTCTCCTACCACCACTACTCAAGTATAAAAGAATGAATAGAGTAGCTTATTAAGTTGTGTGTTGCTGTAAAATAATTTTTATTTATTATAATGATGATAATCATCATTTTTTTCATAAGTTTTATAATAATATAATATCAATATTATTGTTAGCTGTGAAAAATAATAATAGCAGGAATAAAAAATTATTATTATTTACATTATTATTAATTATAGTAATAGATTTATATAATGGAGCTGCTCAGTGAATTAAATAGGATAACAACTTTATCTCAGAGTCATTATAATAACAATTCAATAAATAGTATCATTACTTTTTTGCAGTTTTATGTTAATGTTATATTATTTTTACACATTAAATAATATATTATTTTATATGATAAGTAAGTCATACATATGTACAGGAATTTGTGTCTGGGTGGTAGCCACCTGTACACCTTCCCGACGCGTTCTGCCTCTACCCTAAGTCAGCGTACAATAATGTGTTATTATTGTTAGAGTGCATGCATTGGTTTGTGCAGTTATGAGTGCGGCCGAATCTGGGGTGGAATGATTGCTGGCAGTTTACAATAATTATATTATAATTATTGGCTGCATCCGAACATGGCTATTTTCGACAATAATTGTGCTGTAATTATTGTTTAGTTTATAGTTTGTTGCGAACTGTTGCCACCGACAATAATTTGCTGGAATTATTGTTTAGTTTAGAGTTTGTTGCGAACTTTGACACCGACAATAATCGTGCTGGAATTATTGTTTGTCTACTTCGACTCAGTCGAGATCGACAATAATTGCACTGGAATTATTGGTGCGTTGTCTTGTCCCGAACTCTGGAGTCCAAATTTATTGTGAGCCGAACTATCAGGGCACCAGATGCTTTGCGTCGTACTTCTCACCGTGGTGAGGGAATACGCAGTGATAGGGCGAACCGTTCTCACTTTCCGCCAAGCCTCGTGCTTGCCAATAGTCGACCAGGTCAGCGCTTGTAGTTATGTTGCTTCTAGCTGTGCTTGCTTCTTGAGAGAGAGAATCTTCTGAGAGCCAGGCTAACTCTGAACTTTATTGCTCAAACATAGATATTTATACAAAGTAGGCGGGTAAAATCTGGTAAAGCCACGCCTGGGTAAAATCTGGTACAAGCCACGCCTTGTAAGCACCAAAATGCAATTGTATAATAAAAACCGTGGAAAAAGTATAAAATATAACAATAATAATTATTTGGGCAGATCATAGAACTGTTTTAGATAGACGCTTGTAGCACAGGTAACAATAGAACTAGGACAAAACATAGACAAGCATAAGCGAGTACATATTGAGATAATGTGTAGACAGTGAGTTAATATCGAGCCAATGCGTAGACGGTGAGATAATACTGAGTCAAAGGCTTAGGCCAAGTACGAGTAGTAAATAATAAATGTTTGACAAGTACTGGCGTCCCTCACACATATAGATATATATAACTACAAACGATAGTAGTTGGTGTTAGTGTTATTTATTATCATCATTATTATAATAATAATAACAATAATAATAATAATAATTAACTGTTATTAATAAAATAATATTCAATGGTAATAATAAATAATAATTAGTAGTAGGTGTACAAAATAATGATTAAAAAAACTAAAAGAAAATATTGAACTAAATTAAATAACTATCTGTTGTTAATATCGACAAATAAAACTAAATAAAAAAATATAAAAACTAGAGAAAAAGTTATATTAAAGGAATTAGATGAGTACCTACCTAGCTTTTTATTTTCTTGAGTCCATATAATAATAATTATTTATTAATATCAATCACTAGTAGTAGATTATTACTAATTATTTTTTACTAGTTCTCATTATTTAAAAAAAAACACCTTTGCACTGTACCCTGAACTCTCTGCAGTGGGAAGTGCTAACCATAACTAAAAATAAAATGCAGCAGACAACAGTAGTCATCCAGAAAAATTGAAATATACCTTGAAAAAAATATTTGGCAAAAAGATTATTGCAGTAGTAATAAGCATGCACAGGAAATGGGATGTTGTAGTTTGAGAGTCTAATGTATGATTGGGTTTTTATGATAAGCAACGTGATTACAGTTACAGTATTAGAACTAGTGCTACGTGCGTGCAATAACGGTAATCCCTGTGGAAATACCAAGTACTGCTAAAAGGGTGAATTTTTTGGGAAAATCCGTTTTCTGAGTTGGAAATTCCCATTTTTGCCTAAAATTTCAGACGAGGCAAGAGCCTCGTCTTGCCTCAATGTGGCTACGGCCCTGGTAAGTATCAGATTAGGTTACACAACTTGGCTGGGCCTGGCTATGTTTAGCAAATGAATAAGTGTTAAACTACTACTAGTAGTAATCACAGTGGTTGTTAGTTGGTAGCGTGAAATGACAGAGTTATCAATCAGGAAATAAAATAATAAATTAAATAATAATAATAATAATAATAATTAATTATAATAATATAATTAATAATAATAATAATAGTTAATACTAATCCTATTAGTTAATTGATGAATTAATTAATAATTAATACATACATACATTGATCAATTATCACTACCTACTTTAATAATTATAATACTGTTATTATGCTAATAAATAATAATAATATTGAAGTAAAATTATGCCGATTCTCTAACAAGACCGAAATCGGGCCCAGTAGTTGGTTAGTAGTCTGTGAATGAAAAGACCGAAAACAGGACCAGTTGATAGTCTGTCTCTAGGTGGACCGAAAGCAGGCCCGGTAGATAGTTGAAGGACCGAAAACAGGCCCAGTTGATAGTCTGCAGGTGGACCGAAAACAGGCCCGGTAGATAGCTGAAGGACCGAAAACAGGCCCAGTTGATAGTCTGTCTGCAGCCTCAGGTGGACCGAAAGCAGGCCCAGTAGATAGTTGAAGGAATGAAAACAGGCCCAGTTGATAGTCTGTCTGCAGATGGACCGAAAGCAAGCCCGGTAGATAGTTGAAGGACCGGAAACAGGCCTAGTTGATATTTTTAAACTCTTATTATGATTTAACTTGCCGTGTAATTAATTGCCACCTCTAGTAGCAGTAATATAGGCAGAGGTTTACTTAACAACGAACTAATAGCCTCTGTTAACTTCCAGTGTCAATGGACTTGCCCGGCTAAACTAGTGTTAGTGCAGTGACTACTATGAGACATAGATTTTTTTAACTGCCACGTAGTAGAGTGGGTGCAGAGGCCTATTTAGCTACAAGCTCTATCTCCGATTGATTCCAGCGCAATGGGGTCCCGGCAGAGTAGTTTCGCTTTAGCGATGCAACCGGAAATAGCATGGTCGATCGTATAACTTATCATTAGAAATCACGACTTGCTTGACTATTATTTAAATTTTAGACAGTTTAGGCCATTGATATAACAAAATTTATGCAGTTTAGGAAGCTCAAGGAATCAATATAGCCTTTGAACTATTTTTATTTTTAATATTTTGTTTCATTCACTTGTTAAAAATTAATTAAATATTATGCTCGTGTGTAGAGCAATAGCTTTGTATTTCGCGGCTCATTGAGCTTGCCAACACAAATTAACTCCCTTGTTATGAGCCAGGTCCTGGCAGAATATTTTGGTGATCTGTCGAGCACGGGCCAAAAACATTCCGTGGCCGTGTTCACTTGCTATAGGACTGTCCTAATTTCAAATCATTGGCCGCCATTGCATTAGTTGGAATCATCATCAAGTGTGATTATGAAAGCCTCACCCTATCTTGTTTGAAGGAATTGCTAAAAAAAAACAAAAATGTACGGACAACTGAACGCAAGAAGGAGCTGATTGACAGGTTATAATTATTATTAGTATAGTTTAGTAATAATAACGGTTGGAACAACGAACAACAAGAACAATTATAATAATTATTATAATAACAACAATAATAATAATAATTAATGGCATATAGTTATAATTTTATTATCTTTTAATTTCAACTGTTGCGGTTGTTGTTATTTAAATAATTAATATTATTGATGTATCTTATTATTTTATCTATTATTTTTTATTTTATAATAATAAATTATTATTATTTTATAATGATAAATTGTAAGATGACTTATGTTAGCGGCGCATCGTCAGTTCTATACACCTCCAAACCTATCAGCTGCCGTGAATAGAAAAAAAAGTCCTTCAGTATCGGATAAAATGAAGCGACTTTCGTTTTAACAGTGCTATCGATGGAAAGCATGCTTCCGGTTCTTTTGATAATAGCTCCGCAGAAAAATCTGCCGGGACCCCATTACTAATTTATAAACTTGCCCGGCTAAACTAGTGTTTATGCAGTTACTGCTATGAGACGTAGATCTTATAACTGCCACGTAGTAGAGTGGGTGCAGAGGCTTACAGTTGAGAGAAGCAGAATTGTTTAAAGTATGAGCACAACTTTATTCACTGGCAACTCTGGCACAAATAAAAATAATTCAAGCTTATATAGTAGTGATACTCAAAATTATGTCCCTGACTGGACAAAATTTTAATATGTTTGTACACAACCTCTGACAGTAAATATTTGCACCAGAACTGATTAAACAATAGTTATTACAATTTGTAAACAGCCACATCACAAATTATTTGTAACATATAATAATGATTAAATGACAATATTTAATAGAAATAATTACAACAATGGGAAATTATACAACAATGCAAAGGGTAGATTACATTAGACAGATTTTATGCAGCGCTCGCTTTTGATGACTTATATTACCAGTCTGTACACTTTTATGCTATATAGCTACTGACACAACTTAGCAGCAACAGTGCTCAGCGGCTACCATTAGCAGCAACATGTTCTTTTGCTATGAGTGCAGCTCGTCGCGCAGAGGTCTCCAGCAGTTGGCAAAGCGAGAGCGAGTCCACCGAAGGAGAGGTCGTTGTGTAGCCTGTGATGTCCGCTTCACCTCTTAAGAGAGGAAGGCTGAGCATAAGCGCCTCTTCCACAACGGCCCTTTTCAGGGCCACCAACCATTACTAATGAGTTGAATTGTTCTTGTCCTTGGTTTGTGTCAATATTCCAGCGCAGATTTACTTCAATATTAATAATAATAATGATAAATAATACTAACTTGATAATAATTTTTAATAATAGTAATAAATAAATTAGTTAAACTAAAAAAAATAATGATACTTATAATACACAATAATAATTCAATAAATAATAATACTTATTATTATTTTTTTTATAATGATAATAATAGCTAGCACAAGTGCAATTTTTATTTTGACAATTTTTTCTCGAATAAAGCATCAGCTTTTAGAAAATTTGTTGTCCGTCCATTGTTGCAAAAATTGTTTGTGTCGCACCATTGGTTGTTTCAGAAAAAAATAATTGAGAAAAAGTACCTTTGGTTGAGAAAAGCAATGTTTTGTGGTCACACTATCAAGCATTGCTGACAATGGTATTGTTACAGTGAAGCAAAATCAGTGACCCTTGATAATGCATGGCGGAAAGTAGCTAATAGTGTGTATAGAAGTTTTTTTTATTTACTTGAATATGTCTCTCCAGTAAAATTACTTTTTGTCCACATAATGTGATTGCTCTATGATAATTAGTATACCACTGGGTCGGTAAAATAACAGAGATTTTGAATGACATATACTGAAATCTTAAGGACCCATGGCGCAACAGGAAATTGCAGATTTACAATGCGTTCTCAACCCCTTATTTTTTCAAGTCCGCAGCTGTGTAGGCGGTGCAATGATTGGCCAAGCCAACGCAGTAAAGTGTTTCCGTTTTATATCTTTTTCAATTTGTTGCTAGCAGCTTCTGGCTACAAGTTATTAAAAAAATTAGCCACGCGGGAATATTTCGAAAATTGAAAACACGTACGGGACAAATTTACATATAGATCCTTTGTATTAAACGCTACGCTCGCATGAGTTTTGTACACGCTTAATTATTAGTTATAATAAGTAATCATAATAATTATTATCATTATTAATTATAGTGACTTTTGTGATTATTCGATTAATTAATCAATTAGTAATACAGATGAGATACATATTACAGATTAGATATAATCTCTATGACTAATATGTATTATTGTTTGGGTTACTTGTTTTCTTATGATTATTATTGTTCCTTTTTTCCCCCACTCTTGCTGAGAAGTTCAAGTTGCTAAGAAGGTACGAGATGTACTCATCAGAAATTTATAGTGTTGATTTGGTTAGGTACTGGCAAGCCTGCTATTTAATGAAATATTTTTAGAGTTACAAAACTTGCAGTGTGCATGTTCCCCGGTTGCCAACCGCAAACGTTAAACGAACATTCGAGATTGCCACATCTCCATAACCTTCATTAGAAGTTGGAGATCATTCGACAAGTAAGTATTCGAAGGCCTTTATTGCTCATTATTGCTCATTACCTGTTGGATAACTCTGTGTCTAATGATAAAAACTACACGTTTGTTTATATGATTGTATGTGGCAAAGCGTTTTAATATATTAATCATAGGTTTTGCGAATGACAGCAGTTTTTAGTGAATTTCAGTCATTTGGACCGGAAGAACTTTGCGAATTAGCTGATGTTATTCAATGTTAAGCTGGTAGGTTTTCTCAAAAGTAGAGCTTGTTTCTTGTGATTTGATATCAAAATGGAGAGTCTCTCATTGAGTATCAGTCTGATAGAGGACATTAAGTTCATTTGTATTCTCAGAGGTTATTCGGAGAGTTGCCTTGTCAATCAGCTACTGATAAAAAAAACCTCACAAATGCATTTGCTCTATAACTTCTTAACTGTTTGTCCAAAATGAATAGTTTCTCTTCATCAAACCGCATATCCATAATGGTAGATTTTTTCAACAAAATAGTTATGCTGTACTGTTGCTAATTGATATGGTAATGTTTGTGGATATTGCTTTATGCTAAAAACAGCTCCTGAAGTAATTTTTATTTTCCAATCTATATTTATTTTTATTGTAAATTACAGCCAATTATTTGCAATTTTGAAGAAACATTCTTAAAAAAAAAACAATTTGTTAGTGATAGTCTTCACAGAATGCTGCTTATAGGCATTTTACTACTCAATAACTTCATTAATTAAAAGTCTACTGAAGTGTTTTTGTTTTTTTATCAACAAACAGAAACTTTTTCAAGTCAGTCGCATTTACCGAACATTCTACAGAATATATGCGTCCATGGTAGAAACATGAAAACAGACATTTGATATTTTGGTCATTGCGTTCAAACACTATGGAGAGGACAACTCCTAGTAGTTAAATATATCATGGAGCTGCACAGTCTGTCTCAACATGGCGCCATCACATATCCATATAGCTGTCCATTGTAGTTTTTGTGTCTTCACTTTTGTTGTTGTTTAAAAGGATATGCTTTGCATTGTTGGGAAGACAATTTCCAAAATTATTTAATCGAATCTATTGGCAGCTTCACTAATTACTTTTGACAAATCATAATTTTAATCAAGTACTGTATATTTTACACATTGTGTGAAAACTTCAAATAGTTATTTTTTTCTTTGGATTAATCGACATATTGTTGATAATAATTCTGTGTACAAATTTACCCAATGGCTTGTGTAAGTTTTTTTGTATGTCCTGTCACAGAACATGCAAATCATTTTGGGTCCATCAAGTTTACAAGCATTCCACTAAAATGAAATGTCTGTGGAAATATTGAAGCGGAAGGGCCATTATTTAGTGTTGAAGCTTTTAACGTTTTATGGAGAGGGCAATTCCTAAAACAAATGAGTTTTCATCATTCATTGGGGTATTTTGTCTTATCAAGACCTCATAATACATCCATGATCACGAGCTTCAAGTCGCTTGCTTGGGAAGCTGCCAAGTCCGCTTGTACTCAAAGAGTCCCATTTTCAATCAGTCACTGAGAAGAAAGCTACTCAAAGATGTGTTTTTCTCAATAAATTTTGATCAGTTTTTCCAAGATGTATGAATTTTGTCTTAGAGTGGGTATTGGTATTGCTTCATTCGTTAGTTATAGTTATTAAGTTTATTGTTTTTATTATTTATTGTCTGTGTTGAGTGCTCGTCATTATCACCATCATTAGCATCATAATTGTGATCATTGGTTAAGCTTGCTGTGACTAACTGTTTATTAGTCACCAATAATGGCTATGGTTGCTAAAAGTTCCTTTTCACACCTGAATGATCTTCAAATAGTTTGATGCAGTTTAGTTTGTTTGAGCTTTTTTTTTTACTAGTTTTACTGCTGGGTGGTATGCTTTAACACCAGACCAAATTGAATACTAGCATTTTGGAATTTTGTTTAGTTTGATGGCGAAAAAGTTTTTTTATTGGCCGTGACTCCATCTGTATAAGGAATTGCACTTGACTTGTTAGTTGACTAATATTGGATGGACAGTTACTGACCACCCTCGTTATTATTAGATTTCTCACAACAAGCATCATTCTTAAAGGGCTTATCACACCTAATTTGAAAATGATTTGATTTAATTTTCACTTTTTGAGGTTAAATTGTGCTCAGAAAAATTATCTGGAGTTGCCCTCTCACCAGTAAGACGATTCCTATAAACAGAGTCAGCGCTCGTCAACACGCAATTTTTTCCCGAAGACACAACAAATTATACAGAGTTATAAAGCTGGTTTTCAAAAAATTGGCTTGTTTTCATAGAAGTAGGGCCTCCTAAATATTGGCTTTGTGCAGAGACTCTTTTGATTGCAAAAAATGATATTGCAACAATTTTTAATTTTTTTTGAGCTGTTTTTCTCAAGTCAGCACGTTGTTTTATCTTTGGTATGCTCGCTATTATGTATTAACCGGCACTCACGTGATAGTGTTTGTGATCAAAATCAAAAGACTTAATAACATTAGTATAATTTTACAATAATACCAGGTAAAAAAAAAAACATTGCCGAAATTGTATTTCCAACGTTGATTTTTTACAACAACGATAATAATTAAATCTGAAATACCGGCTATCTTTCCAAGAAAAAAATATTAAAAAGCCCTAGATGATAATAAATAAGATTTTTAAAAAGTAGTTTTAAACTGAAAAAGTAACAGAAATGGTACAAACTACTTGCTGGAATATAATATATAATATCATTATGCAGATAGTCCCTCCTGTCAAACGTGTTGTCATAGACCTCCATAGACCTCTACATAACTATTGCACTTTGTTTGCCGCAAGTGAGTTTTCTCAACGGTTTTATAATGCTAGGTGAAAAAAGAGCTCTACACACAAAGTGCGTGTTAAAAAGCCCGTCCTAAGCCCTTTAAAGAAATTAACCAGATCGATGTTTCATGTCATGGACACTGTCATGCAATGCCAAATGTTGAACTGGAGGCTCTTTAGTCATACCTTTGATACAGGTAGCTTTGAATAGCAGCACAGTGGTTTGAAGTAAAATTTTCACACAAATCAGTATGTTTTTTTTTCCAAACAAAAGTCACATTTGCATAATTATTCTCGAAATCATAAATTTTAGTCTGTCTTGTTGCGTCCAAGTTGTGTTTTGTTTGCCGTTGCTACATAGAGTTGCTTTAGTAGAAAAATTTTTATATTGTGTAGAGCTTGTTTCAATTCACATATTAATATTTCCCTGCTATAGTAACATTACCATCAGCATGTCGTATCTCACGCGCCGTTTGTAGTAGCGATGATGTCAACCTTTTGTGTTTCGTTGCTAGTGTTACCAACATGATACAGCAAGTTTTCATGGAGCAGTATTCTCTGTTCTTTTCAATTATCATAGAAAAAGTTTTTCTGTTTGTGCATTCAATGCAGTACTACTCAGTCTTGTGGTGACTACTGTTTGTGCATTCAATGCAGTACTACTCAGTCTTGTGGTGACTACTGTTTGTGCATTCAATGCAGTACTACTCAGTTTTGTGGTGACTACTGTTTGTGCATTCAATGCAGTACTACTCAGTCTTGTGGTGACTACTGTTTGTGCATTCAATGCAGTACTACTCAGTTTTGTGGTGACTACTGTTTGTGCATTCAATGCAGTACTACTCAGTCTTGTGGTGACTACTGTTTGTGCATTCAAAGCAGTACTACTCAGTCTTGTGGTGACTACTGTTTGTGCATTCAATGCAGTACTACTCAGTTTTGTGGTGACTACTGTTTGTGCATTCAAAGCAGTACTACTCAGTCTTGTGGTGACAACTGAGCTATAATATAATGTAGGTAAACTAATATAAAAAAGTTCAGTTATGTTATCAAAAACAAGGTGATCCATTATTTCAGTAGGTAAATGAGACGGTATGATATTATTCCATTTGTAGTCAAAGTTGTGTCCCCATTTGTTGACCAGGTAGTCAAATTTGTACCAAAGCTATCAAATTTGTTTTCCACACCCGTCCAGTTGTTATTGTGGTATTTGATAATCGGCCCAGTTCCCTAGAAAGGTTTTTTACTGCACCGTTGAAGTATTGGACCCAGATGTACAGAAAAATATTCATTGTTCGTAAAAGACTAATTTTATGATGACTGAGTACTAGATTTTACTAAACACAAAAAAGGTGATCCCTCAAACACAAAGACTAGTGTTCCATGTAAACACACTTTTTAACAAGCAGACTTTTTGTCAACTAGAACTAATATATTTTTGTTCGATTGTGTGATGTGTGTTTTTAGTATGAGTATGACAGCCGTGAGGTCCGCGTACTCAACAATCGGTGAGTTGCTTCAATCTAAGCTTTAGCATATAAAATATGTAGACAACTGCATTAAAGTTTTCATAGTTGTTAAAAAAAATGGCTCAGTCAGACTAAACAACATTCAAATGCTGCCGTTGAAGCTGTGTGCAGGTTTTTTTATACTGAAAAAGCTACCATGACGGAAATTTTCTCTCTTGTGGTTATGTTTGTTTTCTGCTTCTTTCTTCAATAGGTTTCTATTGAATATTGTGTTAAAGGGTGTCATTCACACTTTTCTGAATTGAAAAAATAACTACATAGCTGTGTCCAACATACTCTCTTTGACTATGCTACCAATTTTTAAAATTGTAGACCTACTGGAGCCTTCACAATAGGCTGGCAAGTAACATCATCTCTAGCTGCCACTTGAAAAACAATATTTTGCAAACCCTATGAAACGTGACGTCACGCCGCTGGTGCGCATTTGTTATTGTCACGTGAGCCGCTATATGTTTAATGTAATGGCCACCGATGTAACGCGTAAAACACCCACTAATAGGCGCCAGTTTAAAAGAGATTATAGCCAGTTTTAAACACTTAATTGATCAAATCATCTCATGGGGCTTGTTCTTCAACACCCACAAATTGACGCTATTATGTTGACTTGTTGTGTACTCAGCCTGAATTGGCACAATTTAACTTATTAGTGGCAGTATTAACGGCACTGAGTGGCAGTGGCGGGTGATTTAGTGTCAAGGTCATTTTGTTATATCCTTGACTTGGTCACTAGCAACAGTATCTATCAATTATTGTTGTTGGTTCTTATCTCGTTATCATGAACAAAGAACAACAGTGATGATGATGCTTCATATAATCATCATCATTGAAAAGAACTTTTATTTATTAATAAAATACAATAATGGTAAATATTTATAATAATAATATTATTAATTAATTATTTCAATCAATTCATTGGCTGCTCATTTTTTTTTTTAATGGAGTCAGTGTGTGTATGTAATTGACTTACACGTTACAAATAAGAGATACTTGTCTAGTGGCGGGCGAGTAATTGATCCTAAATTAGTTGATTTGCTGTTGCGGCAGTTGATATTAGCTCACTCGCTAGACTAGTTGTAAAGCATTCACTGAGCAAGCACGGGTAGCCAAGCATGCCGCGCTAGTAATCACATACTTGGGCAATAAGCTATGGACTTTAGCACCGAGGTTATTGATCGGACCCCCAAATGGTTTGTTGGTCTATTGGCTAACCAAAAGTAATTAATTACGACTCGCTATAAAAACAAATGCACACCAGCGGCGTGACGTCACGCTTCATAGGGTTTGCTGAAGATGGTTTTTCAAGTGGCAGCTGGAGATGATGTTACTTGCCAGCCTATTGTGAAGGCTCCAGTAGGTCTACAATTTCAAAAATTGGTAGCATAGTCAAAGAGAGTATGCTGAACACAGCTATGTAATTATTTTTTCAATTGAGAAATGTGTGAATGACACCCTTTAAAATATAGGAGTCCTCTTTTATGGCCAAGATGCATGTCGCTTGTATATAATATATGTCTCAAAATCTTGTACGTATGCAGGCACTCATTAATCTGTTTGTATGTAGATTACATAACTAACTTCAACTACACCTGTATCACATATTAAAGAAGGCTATGAATCACATGGTTTGGCTTACTTTTTTTTAACTTGGCTTCATTTCAATATTTAATATTTCGTACCAGTGCAGGCTGCAGCTAGTTTGGACATGGTGCAAACTTTTCCTCATACGCCGTGATTTAACCACAACGTAACAACACAACATAACAACACAACACTTGCCCTAGACGCCATATACTGCTAAGAATTTTTCCGGGTGCATAACTCTTTGTATCTGTGAATAACCAACTGAATGTTTTTTGCACTCATTATTTCATTGACGTACCACATATTATGAGATTCTCTTTGTTTTCCTTGTCCCAGACCAAACATATGCCAAGAAGAAAATTAGATATAGATGCAAATTCTTACGGGCTTCAATAGGAAGCAACAACTGTGCCCATGGGAAAGTATTTTTGGTGTACATACTTGCTCTTATCTTCCAACCTTGCATTGAACATTTTATGATTCAGTCATTCTATTACATTAGAACTGCACCGCCCATAACTAATGAATACAACACTAGCCGATCGTGTTATTCTTAAAAACAACTGATATTATTGAAAGACTTCACATAATTCATGAAGTCTTATCTATTTGTGATATTTTGAATATTGGGCAAGGCTAGAAACTAGCAAACTGCCAATAAAGCATTTCAACTTTTGTTTTACTTGAAATAGCTGAAGGGTTTGGTATTGTTCACATTTTTGCATTGACGGGTTGGATAAAATCAGTATTTGACGTAAAGTTAGTGAGATTTTGTGAGTGTATGGTTAGAAAACTATGTTTGTTAACTAGCGCAGCATGTAGGCAGGAAGCAATGATAAGTGTTGTATTAATAATACTATTTAATAAGATTCTATCAAATTAGTCTGCATAGATTTAAAAAGTTTCTTATTTATAAAAATTTAATATAGGGTTCTTAAATTTTAACTAAAGAACTTTTATCCACCGTTTTAAAAAGTATTCTTTATATTTGAATAAAATTCATCACACCGATAAAACTTGGTTTTCACAAGTCAACTGTACAAAAAATATATTAGGAAGTTGGGCAAAATTATAAGCAGCCTCGGGAAAGACAACTTCATTTTGGAAATTTGCCAAAATAAGTATATTTACACTATTTTAAAAAATATACATTTTTCTTGACATACAACAAGTATCATTTGAATGTTAGTTATTCAAATAGTTTGGAACGGCAAAAAAAAGAATTTTTCCACCCACTTGAGAAGTGTGTGCCAATTTATTAAATCATGGCTCATAGATTATGATGTTGTTAGCATCTCGACCAAAACACTGAATAATCATCAGCTTAGAAGGGTAAAAACCACCTCCTATAGTACAACTATAGCCTTTGGTTAGATTTCCTGCTTGATTTGGTCTTAGATAGCAAGCTGTTTTAATGATTTGACTGAACATCAAAGATATCAGTTTGTGTTGAATATGATAAACATGACTCACTGCAAGCATAAACAGCTGTGTCATTCTGCTGATAACCAAGAAATAAACCTTTGAAATCCATTGAGCAAACTTGGCGAAATAAAGGGAGTCTCACCAAAACTATGCAATTGGACCCAGCAAAAAAGTTTGCTTGCCGAAATCAACAAAGTTATTAGCAAAATACTACTCGGAACTTCCTTAACTTTAAGAAATGAGATATTTAGAAGTCTAAAGCGACTTGGCTCCTATTGCATTTACAATAGCAGTTCCCCATTAAAAAAAAAATACAGAAATATCAATCAGCTGGTTAACGAAGGAGCATCAAAAATTATCAGCGACACAAAAGCTAATTGGGCGAAAGAATTGTACCAATGCACCAGAAAAATAAAATTTCAGCAAAAGAATGCTGTGTGCTTGTACTATAGGCATATCATAGTTGTGGCTCCTACTAGCAGTTGAAAAAGTCTTTTGATCTCAACTCTGACCAGTGTGAACTGAATCAAACCAAAAAATTAACATCATGAATCAATAACAATCGTCTGTCAAAAAAAAATGAGTCGCTTTATTGCCAATTAGCATGTTACATTGATTATCTACATTTTTCATTTTTCTCTATCAGAAAAATAAAAAGCAAGGATAGAATGTTTTTTTTTCCTGATTGAAATTGTTTTCCAAAGTTTAGGATCAAATTTGAAAGCATTTATGTTTTAAACTACAGACATTGTGCCAAAACAACAACTTACACACATCACTATATAATGTTTCTCCCCTATTTTGATGCATTCAAAAGTGCAAGTTTTTGCTGCTCATCTGCTACCATATTTTCCGTTTTGAACTTGCTGAAATTGTAAAATTATCAGCCAGTTGATCCATATATGAGCCTGACATTATGAAATGTCTCGATTTTTATGAGAACTCATGTTGATGAGCCTGGACTTTTTACCATTTAAAAGCAAATCAGCAATAAGGAATTACTAGCAGTTATTATTGATGTAGAATTGTTCATTGATTTAAACCAATCAAGACAAGTGCACGGGTCATCATGAAGAAAGAAGACATGATTTTGGATGTAAAACCAAAAATTTGCTTTACGGCTGAAATATTTGGTTATGATTATCGTTTTGTGTGCAAAATTTGCTTAGCAAAATGTCCAAGCAGGGAACTCTTTCAAATGGCAATAAGATTTTGCAAGTTTTCAATTAGTAAAATGCTATTTTGACAAATTAACTGTGCTTATAAAGGTGAAAGCGATGTTATCAAGGAAATATGAACAAGCTGAATCAAGCGATATCATCAACAAAGCCAACTGAAACGAACTGCCACAATCGCGAAGCAAACATGGTAAAACATAAAAACTAAAGATATAGAAAGCTTTCGCCAGAGCAGTTGTAAGCAAGATGGAATCTGAAATTGTCAAATATTTCACAACAGTTGGACTACAAATCTGAATTACTGGTTTCTCAAATAAAAAACAAAAACATGCGACGATGTGAGATGAACACGGACAAAAAAGATGTAAAGGAAAAAATGTACATTTCACTAAAGTGGTTTTGGCAACTTGGGCTGCAAAATTATTAGAGATCGCAACAGGAAATAAAGGTAAATGTAATGATGGATAACTTAGTTTCTGCTTATCACTTGATAACCAAGGTTCACCAACTAATATTTGTTATTCCTATCGCCAAATGTTGAAGCAACAGTCAGTTTGTGACCCACTTGACATATTTTTGACATCAAGTTTGGCTGTGTCATTTTGCCATTGTATCAATTGAGTTTTAAGCCTTTGTAGAGAATTTTTGTGCCAGGAAAACTGTCTTCTTAGTATTTTAGACGTTTTATCATTAAAATATTGGTTATGATTATTGTTTTGTATGCAAAATTTCTTTAGCAACATGTAAATGCGGATTATTTTTAGATAACATTAAAATTGATCAGACTTTGTAAGTTTTCAATTAGTGAGATGCACTTTTGACGAATGAAATGTGCAGTTATCAGGGAGGTAGGAAGCAGCTGAATCAAGCAGTATCATCAACAAAACCAACTGGAAAGAACAACGCCACAAATGCAGAGCAAACATGGTAAAACTCAAAAAACTATAGATACAGAATTTTCTTGCCGTACTATTTATAAACAAAATGGAATCTGAAGTTGCTGTAAAATATTCCACAACTTATGACTACAACTCATAAATTCCAAATACTGGCTTTTCAAACGAAAAAAAAAACAAACAAATTGATTTGAGATAAACAGCAGAAACACCAATAAAGACTCAAAAAATAGATGCCGGGAAAGCTGCTTTGACAACATAAACTATCAACTTGCTAGATATTGCTTGCAGCAAGAAGTAAAATGTAAAAGTACTGATGAAAACAAAACTTGTTTGCTGCTTACAACTTGAGAACACCAACTTGGAGATGGAGTTTACAAAGCTTTACCAAATAATATTTGCTACTCCTATAGCTGAATAATGAAACGAAGAAGGAGTTTCACAAGCACTTGGCATACTTTTTGGCACCAACTTTGATTGTGTCATTTAGGCATTGTATGAAATAGATTTCTGTGCCAGAAAAGTGTTTTATTAGGTTCTCAAAAAATAGAAAACGTTAAAACTTTTTTTCGATAAAGAAAA
Source organism: Cryptosula pallasiana (assembly GCA_945261195.1). NCBI lineage: Eukaryota > Metazoa > Bryozoa > Gymnolaemata > Cheilostomatida > Cryptosulidae > Cryptosula > Cryptosula pallasiana. The sequence continues at coordinate 32,847,109 of OX183131.1, forward strand.
TAGTGTTAATCATTATAAGATTTGATGCCCTGTAATTTTGTTGACAAAAAAAACACCTGGAAATATCTCTGCATATTAGCCCACTACATGCAACTACATTTAAATGACGGCTTGCCATTTATTCTAAAAAAAACTTAAGGCAAGTTGGTAATAATTGGCAAATAAATTGTATGTGAAAAAAAAAACTCAATCTTACAGTGATAACAAGCTGAGGTTCAGATAAAAAACTAAATGTATCTTTTCCCGCTCCAATATTTTTTTCTCACTTTTGTTGCCTGCTTAATTGCTGTCACTTTTAATGTATTAAAAAAAAAATCAAAAAGTTACAAATTCTCAAAAAACTAGCAGTCAACTGTATGATATGCAATAATACTACGAATAAAATATATCATTCTTCTGTATAGAATATCAAAAATATCAAAGTTTGTGTAGAAAAACATTTTGAGAACCAAGTGTCAGTCTTTGTTGTACTCCATTCCAAAAGGAGATGAACATAGTCTCAGCATGCCCATTGCTAAACCCACCATTGCTGTTTCTTTTAGTTTTCATTCTAAGTTTTGCAACAGTAGCCTCGGTTATTATATATTTTAGGGATTGGCACACTCGCTACCAGCTGAATTGAACTCATATTCAGGTCTGACTACTGTCAAATTTTCAACTGCCAGCAAATGAATAGTCGCCACGTGAAAACATATAATTTGCTTAAGTATCAACAATTCAATCAATTTGTCCAATATTTCGTCTTATTCGCTGAAATACTCTTCATTACACTATGGCTGTTAACTGCTGATTAAAAACAGGATAATGACATTTTTTTTCATTCAATAGTGCAGGATAGCAGACTTTGTCGCACTGCTCAACAAGCACACCAGTTTATCTATTTGTTATTTTCACTTGTAGTAAGGATTAGTTGTATTTCTCCCCTGTTTTGATTCATTCAAAGGTTGCTGCTCATTTGCTACCATGTTGTTAGTTTTTGAACTTGCTGAAATTGCAAAATTTTCAGCCAGTTTATCGATCTATGAGCCTAACACTATGAACTGTCTTGAATTTTATGAGAAATCATGTTGATGAGCCTGCATTTTTAATCACTTGAAAGCAAAACATCAATAATAGATTGCTAACAGTTGTTATTGGTGTAGAGTTGCTCATTGATTTGAAACCGATCCAAATAACTGCAAGAGTCATCATAAAGAAAGAAGAGATGATTTGGGATTTAAAACAAAAAAATTGCTTTACAGCTGAAATATTTGTTTACGATTATTGTTTTGTGTGCAAAATTTGCTTAGCAAAATGTCCAAACAGGGAACTCTTTCAAATGGCAACAAGATTTTACAAGTTTTCAGTTAGTAAGATGCTATTTTGAAAAACTAACTGTGCTTGTACAAATGAAAGCGATGTTATCGAGTAAATATGAACAAGCTAAATCAAGCGATATCATCAATAAAACCAACTGGAACGAACTGCCACAATCGCGGAGCAAACATGGTAAAACTTAAAAACTAAAGATATAGAAAGCTTTCACCAGAACAGTTGTCAGCAAGATGGTATCTATAATTGGTGAACATTTCGCAACAGCTGGACTACAAATTCTGGATTCTGAATTACTGGTGCTTCAAATAGAAAAAAGCACGGGATGATGTGAGTTAAACAGACACAAACACCTAATAAGGAAAAAGAATACATTTCACTGAAGTAGTTTTGGCAACTTGGGCTGATAAATTATTAGAAATCACGACAGGAATTAAAAGGTAAAAGTCGTGATGAAAAATTTGGTTGTTGCTTATCACTTGATAACCTCAACTTATCTTTAATATAAAGGTCACTCCTCCAGCCAAACGATGAAGCAAACAATCAGTTTGAGAACTACATGGCATATTTTTGGCATCAAGTATGTCTCTGTCATTTTACTTTTGTATTAATTGAGGTTAATGCCTTTTGAGAGAGTTTTTGTGTCAGGGAAGATGTCTTTCTAGTCTTTTAAACATGTTTTATAATTAAAATATTTGTTAATGATTATTTTTTTTGCAAAATTCACTTGGCAACATGTAAAAGCTGTCTAATTTTTCAAATAGCGATAAACTTGATCAAACTTGGTAAGTTTTCAATCAGTGTGATGCAATTTTGACTAATTAAATGTGCTGTTAGGGAAAGCTATGTTGTCAAGGAAGTAGAAAACAGCTGAATCAAGCAGTATCATCAACAAATACAGCTGAAAAAAAATGTGGCAAGTTCAGAGCAAACATCGTAAAACTCAAAAAAAGTTAAAGATACAGAATTTTCTTACCACAACAGTTGTTAAAAAAATGGAATTGAAATTTTTTGCAAAAAATTCCATCACAGTTTGATTACAACTTATAGATTCTAAATCACTGTGATTTCCGCACGGAAAAGTAAACTCAATTGACATGAAGTAAACACAGTAAAAAATTAATAAAAAGTCAAAAATCGATGCCAGAAAAGTTGTTTTGGCAACATAGTATATAAAACTGTTAGATATTGCTTGCTGCAGGAAGTAAAATGTAAAAATAATGATGAAAAAGGATTGTTCGCTGCTCACAACTTGAGATCCACAACTTAGCTATAGAGTGTACAAAGCTTGAGCAAATAATATTTGTTACTTCTATAGCTAAATAGTGGAACAAGGGGTTTCACAAGCACTTGGCATAAGTTTTAGCACCAACTTTGGCTGTGTCATTTTAGCATTGTATGAATTAGATTTCTGTGCCAGGAAATTGTTTTATTAGGTTCTCGAAAACAGGAAGCGTTATAAACTTCTTCTGATCAAGAAAATGGTGTCAATAATAATAAGATTGGGCGCCCTAATTTATTTCTGACAAAAAACACCTGGAAATATCTCTGCATGTTAGACAACTACATGCAACTGCATTTAAATGATGACTCGATATTTATTTCATGAAACAGTTCTGAAAAAAATTAAGGGCAAATTTGAATTGTATTATTTCAGCTGTAAAAAACCCTCAATCTTGCAACAATAACAAGCTGAGTTTTAAACAAAAAAATAAATGTATCTTTTTCTTGCTCCAATACTTTGTCTTAGCTTTTGTTGTCCGTTTAATGACTTAATCACTGCTAATGCACCTTTCATCAAATTAATTAGAAAACAGCAAGAAAATAGCAGTCAGCTGTATGATATATGATAATAATAAAAATAATATAAATCATTCTTCTGCATGGAACATCAAAAATGTTAAAGTTTGTGAAGAAAAAATTTTGAAAAGCAAATGTCGGTCTTTGCTATATTCCTTCTTTTCAGAAGGAGATGAACATAGTCTCAGCATGCCCATTGCTAAACCCACCATTGCTGTTTCTCTTAGTTTTCACTCCAAGTTTTGTCTTATAGTATCAACTGCAACAGTAGCCTCAGTTACTAGATATTTTAGGGATTGGCACACTCGCTACCAGCTGAAGTGAACTCTTACTTAGGTCTGACCTCTGCCAAATTTTCAACTGCCACCGAATGAATAGCTGCCACGTAAAAAGATATGCAATTTGCTTGGATATCGATATCAACAATTTGATTAATTTCTGTAATATTTTCATAGTCTTAGTTACTTAAATATGCTTAATTTACACTATGGCTGTTAATTCCCGAATATAGAAAAATGAGAATAACCATTTTTTTCAATCAATATTGCAGGATAGCAGACTTGGTCATATGGCTCAACAAACACACCATTTTTTTTATTTGTTAGTCATCTCACTTATAATAGTGATTAGTGTAACAGTAAACCACAACTCTATGGCAATATCACGTGTTGGACAAAAACAACACTATACAAGCAAAACAAAGCTTGCTAACTGACAGGAAGCTGAACTTGGTAAAGATTTTCTCTGGCTATACAGTTGATTCTATGAATAGGAAAGGTAGTTTTTAGACTCGCATCAGTACGTTTGAATTTTGATGCCCATTGCCCCCATAGGACATGATATTCTTATGAGCGTTTTGTATTGTTGTTAGTAGAATCAACTCCCAAATTCGATCAGTTGTTTAGGGTGCTTTAGGATACCCTATGCGTAGGGATCAACGATAGGATAAAACGACACCATTCGGAAACTCCATCGTTGAGTGTCACAAAAAAACATGGCGGTAATGGTCAATTTGGGCTCAAGATGCGAAGTGACGAGGTAGGTAGCGTCGTTGAAGGTAGAGAATTGTCTCTCCAACCAGCAATTTCAACACCCATCTTATTACCATTGTGTTCTCCCCATTTTAAGTCATGACAATACATTATAGCGTTTAAAAAATATAACAAACGATAATATCATCTTAATTAAGTTCTGTTTGTAAAGAATGCAAAGTGTGATTGCTTCAGCTATAGAGTTTCCATAGACATTGTTGGAAATAAATATATATGTTAATGGGTTAAAGCGCGAAAAACTTCCGTTAAACGACATACATTGATGAGGCCTCAACAACTATTCAATGACTAGCCTACGCGTAGTAGGGTATTCAAAAGCACCCTTATATAAAGGTCAACCAACTTTTGCATTGGCCGCTGACCTGACGCACCTCAGCCAAATTTTTAGGGTCTGGACTTTGGTGCAGTAGATACAGTCATTACCATTAGTGAATAGATATTGCTAACATGAGCATGAATTGTAGAGATGTAAATTGTTTGAATCAGTTCCGGGTTTGTTCACTATGCTCTACGAGTTGTAATCTTTGAGCGAATTTGGTTTTGTCATTATTTTAGTGCACGACTTAATTTTTCTCTAGGCATATTTTTTCTATCAAACCACTTATCCGTATGATTTCATTATTTCACCAAACAAAAATTTATGGTTTTAAATTGTTTTTCTTTGGTTGTACTTCATTTCTAATTTATGGGTCATCGAGCCACTTCCCCATTCTTGCAAAATATGAACAATTATATTGGGTTTGAGGTTATGCAATAGTGAACTATAATTTTACTCTAGGCTTCTCCTGACAGTCGGACATCATTCTCTCGCATATGCTTTGTTGGACATGAATAGCATTTGCCTGTTTTTCAATGACTGTATTTATTGCAGATATCATAGCGCATGATTAAAAGTACCAGTAAACATGTGCCCAGCTATGACCGCCTAAATATTGACACAGTCTCATTCCAAGGAATGCCTACTTAATGACACGTCTCAGCAAAGAATTTCTTTGTTCGAAAACGGGGAAAAACAACGGTGATTCATAAGACCCCTCGATTAGCTAATGATGTTTTACTTCCCATTTTTTAACCCCAGGTTGGAATGATGTGTATTCATGTGCTGGAATGATGTGTATTCATGTGCTGGAATGATGTGTATTCATGTGCTGGAATGATGTGTATTCATGTGCTGGAATGATGTGTATTCATGTGCTGGAATGATGTGTATTCATGTGCTGGAATGATGTGTATTCATGTGCTGGAATGATGTGTATTCATGTGCTGGAATGATGTGTATTCATGTGCTGGAATGATGTGTATTCATGTGCTGGAATGATGTGTATTCATGTGCTGGAATGATGTGTATTCATGTGCTGGAATGATGTGTATTCATGTGCTGGAATGATGTGTATTCATGTGCTGGGATGATGTGTATTTATGTGCTGGAATGATGTGTATTCATGTGCTGGAATGATGTGTATTCATGTGCTGGAATGATGTGTATTCATGTGCTGGAATGATGTGTATTCATGTGCTGGAATGATGTGTATTCATGTGCTGGAATGATGTGTATTCATGTGCTGAAATGATGTGTATTCATGTACTGGAATGATGTGTATTCATGTGCTGGAATGATGTGTATTCATGTGCTGGAATGATGTGTATTCATGTGTGAAATGATGTGTATTCATGTGCTGGAATGATGTGTATTCATGTGCTGGAATGATGTGTATTCATGTGCTGGAATGATGTGTATTCATGTGCTGGAATGATGTGTATTCATGTGCTGAAATGATTTGTATTCATGTGCTGGAATGATGTGTATTCATGTGCTGGAATGGTGTGTATTCATGTGCTGGAATGATGTGTATTCATGTGCTGGAATGATGTGTATTCATGTGCTGGAATGATGTGTATTCATGTACTGGAATGATGTGTATTCATGTGCTGGAATGGTGTGTATTTATGTGCTGGGATGATGTGAAAGCAAAAAAATCAACTACAGCTGTATGAGGCTCTTGGCACCCATATGATAGTCTTTCATTGCAAATACAAAATATTTGCTCATTGCAACTAAAATGTTGAGTTTTTATTTTAGAAAAATCAATAATAAACAAGTATACACAAAGCAATATCTACGAGAAATAAGATTTTTTTTGCCAGTATGGGTTATTTAAAGTTACCTTTGACTATGAATACGTCCTGCAACTAAAATGTAACCCCTTTGGCTGGATTAGGTAAGTTACAACAATAATAGACCCATTTGAACATCAAGCTCTTGGTTTTTGCTATTTAATAGAATTTTTGGCAAATTATGAGGTAGTTATTATCCACATACTATTTTTGAGCAGCTAATAAATGCATAGACAAATGTTATGGAACATAAAAACTTATTAAATTAATGAAATGTTTTATAGCTGAGGTGCACATAATAAACACTACTATCATTTCGTCACTAGAACGCAGCATAAGAGAAATATTTGTTCGGCGTTTTTAGACTGTACTCCTCACCGTAGAAGGTACTTGACTGTTTTGAATGCTGGACCGACTAATACTGATTTTTTACCACATTTTTCGTCTAACAATGACAGGTTTTGTCAATGCAATAATAATGAATCATTCACGAACAAAACAAAATTACTCAGCGTAAATGGTAATGCAATTAATCAATGTATTGAATAAAACTATAAGATTTTTAAATAGAAATATAGTTGGTTGCTCGGTCGTGTGTTGGCTCATTGTTCTGTTGTACACTATGGACTACCTAAGAATTTGAACGCTGTTAGATGAAATTATCTAAACTTGAAAAAATAGCTTGAAACTATTATCGCGTTCTGGATTATTGATAAAAATACAGAACTTGGGAGAGATCAGTGATGGCGATCAATATTTTTCTATTTAGAGAAGTGCAATTCATTCTCACTAGCTTTTCCTACACAAAGTTGTTCAACTTTCATCTTGTGGAATGTTAATCTGCATGCATACAGTAAATGGTTGATTTTTTATTATGGATAAATTGCAATTTTGAAGAATCAGCTTTGACAGTTGTGGCGAATTTCTGTGTTACAGCTACTCAGAGCTTCATTTCATCTGTTTGCTATCATTATATCTTAGAGAATGTATTATGGGCAAGTAAATTTCTATGAATACGTGAAAGCGCATCGATCAAATCAGGGGCGTATATTACCGGGTCCGACTGACGACTCCTCGTGAGTCAAATTTCAGTCGTGGTTCATTAGTGAAAAGTCGTGGGTCAGTATCATAGAAACAAATTTGAATTGATTATCTCTCTGTGGCAATAGTAAAACTCAATTGATAAATACAATTGTTCATCTTTTATATGATTGTCGCCTTATTATTAGTTTTAAGTCTATGATGTAAAAAGAGCTACAATTTTACCTCATGTGCCAAAGAAATCCTAGTAGTTTAAAAGTGTCCTCTATGTTTGAGGAATTGCACTCTTGTTTATTATCAGTCTTACTACTTTCAAATTAAAAAGACTAATTCCCCTTTTGCATTATCCTGTGAGCCAGCAGCTTTGCGTGTAATGTTGAGCAGAAGAATGAATTTGAATGATGCTAAGAGTAGGCCAACATCTTCTTGGCTAGATAAATAATGCCTGATAGAAAGATGCTCATTGATTTTATAAATAAGGATTGAAATCTCAAACTTCTATTATTATGATTGGAAATATCTAACAGAGTAAGGAAGACTGACTAAATATTTTTTAAAATTATTATTTCAATCAATCATCATCCCCACTGTCTGTTGTAATAATAATAATAATAAATAATAATAAATGATGATAATAATAAATAATAATTATTAATATACTAGTGTGTTGTTATTCTTTTATTATTGTTATTATTATTATTATTATATAATATTATATAATAATTTATTATTATTATTGTTATGATTTTTATTATAATAATTACATCTTATAATAAATCATATATATATATAAATAAATAGGATTATTATATTATTATATGTGTGTTCAATAATATGATTATTAAACATATGAATAAATAAGTGTTTATTTTATAATATTATTGTTAAACATAAATAATGCATCCATATTTAACGTTATTATTATAATATTATTATCTTATTAATAATTTTTTAATTTCCTCTTTATCACTGGTATTTTTATTTTTCATTTACTAAATTTTTATTTTGTATTACCATCAACTAATGAATATTTAATAAAATAATAAAATTATTATTATGACCTTATTATTGATCATACTTTTTGTTATTGCTCTGTTATTACCATAATTATAATTAATGCTAATTATTATTATTATTAATGAATGAATAATAATACTACTGTAACTTAAAATAATGATATTGTTTTTTATTATTATTTGTAGTTTATATTAATTAATTATTATTATAATTATTGTTGTTATGATAACGGTTATTTATATTATTTATATATTTGGTTACATAATAACCACTATTTTTGTTTGTTTTTAAGTTTTATTGATAATAACCGGCCAGTGTCACGTAGTTCAAATATTTTGGATCGACAGTTATGAGTAAGAACAAAAGGATAACGAGATAAATACCAGGATTTCCAATGCTTCAATCTCCTTTGGCCGACTCAAGTCAAAGGTGTGCTACAACAATGATCTGACATTCAAAACAAAATGCTCGGTTTATCGGGCAATTGCTCTTTCATCTCTATTATATGGAGCTGAGATCTGGTCAGGCTAGCTGCTCACACTCAAAACCTATATGATGATACACCTACGTCAGATTCTGATTCTTAATGTGAAATGGCGGGACTTCATCTCGAATGAGGAGATTCTAGCCCAGGCCAACCTACCTAGTATGTATGAACTCCTCATTCAAAGAAACCTGAGATGAGTTGGATCTGTGCACAGAATAGAGAACAATAGGCTACCCAAACAGATCCTTTATTCACCACTCAAAGAAGGGGCCTGAGGTATTGGCACACCGAGACTGAGATTCAAAGACACTGTAAAACGGAACCTCAAGGACAAGAAGATCCGGTTGGAAGCTGGCAATCTCAGCAAAAACCAAAGTCAGTGGAAAGGTCTGGTTCACCAGAGGTGATCTTCGGAGACAAAGAACAGCTGATGATGATGGTGATGATCAATAATAATAATTTTGATGATTTGTTCACTATCTATTTACTATTTATCTACTACTGCTATCAGTTTATTATCATCGTTGATTATTATTATTTATATTATTAATCTATTATCATAGATTATTTTATAAAATCATGTATATGATGGTAATCTTGTGATGATGACGATAGTAATTGCATGAAATTCAAGTTTATTTAACTTGCATAATAATAGTTAGTGTCACTACCGTTCATCACTGCTAATACTGACTTTTAAACTAAATGTTCACATTACTGCTTTCCAAATTAATACTAGTTGTTGATTGCAATGTTGTTATTTATTATCATTAGTCATTAACGCAAATGCATATAAAGACAAACTTATTCAAGTGATGTGTACTTCTGCTTGTGGTGCTAAGCAATTTAGTGCTAGTTTGAAAGTGTTTTGCATGTACTGCATTTTTGCACCTGAATCGCCATTTCCATGCATCTGAGACACAGTATTTTCAAAGTTTTCCGCTAGCGCGGGGCATATGCGGGGGAGGGGTGCCCTGCACCCCACCCCTCCCCCGCACCCCCTCCCCTCCCTCCCAACAATAGTAGTGAGTTAAATTTTTGAGAACCTACGCCCCTGGATCAAATCTATATAAACATATGAAGATAATAGTTAAAAAATAAAACGCACTATCTTACCTCTGTTGTTGCGACTAGCCAACTAATAGCTCCGTTTTTGTTTGCTTTTGTAGCGTAGTGTGATCTATTCAGCGCGATCAGCATTTCATTGTATACATTGCAGTCATTTGACAAAATGTGTTGTTTCCTGGTCAAGTTAGTTAGAGTTAGTTAGTTAGTTAGTGGGTGAAGCTACATAATGTCTGTGTTCGCTACTGTTGTTATGCTATGGATTTTTGCAAACCACAAATAAACAGCTATCAAGTTAGATAAGCCTGTGGTTAATGTGGCCATTGGGCTAATTACTTTCAACAAAAAACTTACTTCCTGGATAAAAGTTATTATTCTTCCTAAAAACGTTTTCTAGGAAACAGGTGCCTAGGGCTTGGTTTGGACATCGACATAAGTCCCTGATCTAAGTTACTTCATTCACCTTACCTTGATTGGCATTTTTGTTGTTGTTGACAAAATATGCATAGTGCATTCGCTTCAATTGATTCATCAATGACGTTTTGATTGAACACAGTACATTGTCCGTCTCCATGTTTCTATGAGTGAATCAGATCAAAGATAGGAAACAAATATTTACTTGAGAGATACCATAGCCAGTAGCCTCTAGACTCTTCTGGGTTTTTGTCAATCTAGATTCTAAACTAGCAGTTCGTTCGTCACAGTTTTTTGTTTGTTTAAAGCGCTGTGATTGGCTGTCTATTGTGAATCACCCTTTTATGCTTGAATAGGCTCCCTACGTCAATGTGTGATAACAAGGGAAATCCAATATGCTAATTGGTAATTTCCATGAGTTACATGATGCAAAACGTTCGTGAAAGCATTATAAGGACTATTTGGATTTTCCCAGAGTTTCCATTTTCCTTTCAGCCTTTCAATAAAACTGTTGGTCTCAATTTTTAACACTCAGTGAGACACGAGTTGTAAGTAAAATAGGGCTTTTTGACCATCAGCTCAAGTGAGTTTACAAACAGTAAGTTAATGGTTTGTAGTTATGTCGTCACTACTGTACACGCAGTAGGTACCACTTTTTCTTTTGGTTACTCTAATTTGGTTGCTGCTGTAGATAACAACTAAAAAATGAAGACCAAAGCCAATGGACTAGACTTAACTAGCATGGAAACGGATGAAGACTATAAAAGGTTTGTGACAAAGAGACGCTTTCTTCTAGTTTGTATGCCTTGATGGTCTTGGTTATTGTTTTGGTCATTAATTGTTTTTGTGTTACAGTGTTCCATCTAAGGGGAAAGCTAGCGAGTGCGAGGAAAAAAGACCCAACTTTGTGAATGAAGAAGCGTTACGTCAGATGTACCCTTGCTCTATCTGCTCAGATGTTGTGATCAGGCCCCACCAGACCCCATGTGGATGCAGGTAATATTGACGTTAATAAATGGCCTATAGACATCAGTGGCGGCTGTGGTTGATGGTTGCTAACTTGTAATAAGGTATCAATGTTGCCTTAATGATTGATCTTTGATTTTTCGTCAATTTAGTTTTCTTGTTCTCATATTGTTTGTATTACCCTTTCTAATCGGTTTTGATTTTTTTTGACTCGCCATCTTGACAAACTTTTAGTACTAGTAAGATGTTCCTACATCAACTTCCTCATCATTGTAGAGCTTGTGAATCATGTCTCACCAAATTATTCGGCGACCGAGAACACATCCTGCCATGTCCAATGTCACATGACGAGATGGACGAAGATGACATAGAAGAGTGTCAGAGCATAGGTCTACACAAAGCAAGCATTACACAAGATCATGCTGTCTCCAACACTCTCCTCAAACAAAAGTGTTATTGCGCTCACAGAGGTTACGGGTGTGAGGAAAGGATTCCACTGAGGAGGCTAAAGGTAGACATAATAAGGCTTTGATTATTGACTTATTGACATGACCGCTGGTTGTGAACAATCGGTGAAAATGACTAGTTTCGTTCAAAATCTTTCAAGTCAAATGGGAACCGTTATTGTATTTGTTTTGCTGTCCATCATTTATAGGATCATGAAGCAAGTTGTGCATTCACGCCACAACAATGTCCAAACAAAGGTTGTCCAGAAATCTTTGCCGCTGCTGACCAAGCAAAACATTTAGAGAGCTGCTTATATGTAGAGGTCAAATGTAGTTATTGTCACCAGTTATACCTAAAAAAAAATTTGGAGGTAAGAACATTCTCTGTTAATAATTTTTGATATTGTGTAAAACAGAGCTTTTGATTGTTATATAATCAATAAAATTGAATGTTTTATCTTCTAGAGTCATGTTGAAGAATGTGATTTGGCGGATACACAATGCGCAATATGTGGAAAGTCATTCGATCTACGAAAAATGGTAAGTTGCTCCGTTTTATTTAAAATAAACTGGCCGTTATACCTGATACATTGCGCCAGTTGTGTTTGATCACATGATCTGCTTTTTAATAGATCGAAATCACTTGGCTGTGGCTATTTGCTGTTTTCTGGGTTTTTTTTTTCCACCAAGTGAGACAGTTTTCTGGAAAAATGTAATTTATTATTTATAGTTTTTTGTCGTTGTTTGTTTTTAGTTGGTTGTACATCAGAGAATCAGTGTCAATTGTGTGACCAAAGCAGGCAAGTGTTATTACCACGACTTCTGCAGATTTGAGACAGATGATGTGCAAAAATTACGGCATCACTTGAAAAATGGAAGAGACGAGCATTTAGAGTGTTTGACTTTGACCGTCCACAACGCCAACCAGTCTTCAGAATCATCGGAGGAAAAAGTAAGTAGTAGTGGGTAGACAATCACTCGTTTTGGCCTTTATTTCTGTATTATCATTTCTTTTTCAACTTTTGTTCTAATTTGTTTTTATGTACATTTTGTAGCGAGAACAGCAGGTAAAGGTAGCAATAAGCTCAAGAGTAAAGCCTCTCGAGGTAGGTCAATTATATGTTATACGATGATTTAAAATTTGTTGTTACAATTGGTTTTTAAAAAAGGCACATAGCAATTATAATTAATATATAATAATAATAATGTTTTATAGAAAGTAACAGCAGAACTCACAATGAAAATGATAAAGTACGGTAAACAAATGGAGGCTTCTACTACCAACGGTGAAGCACTTCAGGATGCTATGAAAGTCGTAAATAATACTACACAGGAAGTGGACAATGTAAAGAGTAGAGTTTCGCATATAGAGAGACAGATTAAAGATTCTGGTTTGGGTGAGTTTTGTCTTACCTTGTCGTACCTGAGAAAGATCTCTTTTTTACTAGAAGGAAGAAGCCATTGTTTGTTTTAATTTTTGTAGACCGAGTAACTGTTATTGAGTCTCACACTCAGTCTATAAAGAGATGCAATGACCAGCTCACAGATATTGAAAAGCGAGTGAGGGTAAGTTTCTAATCAGAACTTCCTGTAACATTATGTGGCAATCAGAGACGCAGAAGAACTGTTGTGGTGTGTAACATTTTTTTATATTTAAACAAAAATAATTCCCAGCAGGTCGTTTTGTTACAACAATTCTATTCGGACAATTGTTATTGACAATTTGTTATGCTGAAATGATTTTTTAGAACCTCGAGACCATCTCTTACGACGGAACTATATTCTGGAAGATTCAAGACTACAAAAGGAGAAAAAGTGACGCAGTGAGAGGGAAACAGATGTCTATTTATAGTCATCCCTTCTTTACATCTAGAAATGGCTACAGAATGTGCTTGAGGGTAAGTCATGTAAAGTAATAATAACCATTCATTTAAAAAACATCAAAAAAAGTTTTTGCTTCGATTACTTGAGCGAGTTTTTAAAAAAAAACTAAGATTTATTGCTTGGTTGTATGAAATGGTATTTGCAAAAATCTGATGACTAACACTTCAAGGATGTGTTGTAACCTGCTTGTTAGGGATGTTAAATCTCTCCCTTTCTCTCTTGATAGGCATATTTGAATGGAGACGGACTTGGAAGAGGAAAATGTTTGAGTCTGTTCTTTGTTGTTATGAGGGGAGAATACGATGAACTTCTGCAGTTTCCTTTCAAGCAAAGAGTTACCTTCACTTTGTTATGTCCGTCCAATCCAGAGCTGAATAAAAGTGAATCCTTCCTGGTAAGTTATCTTTAGTTTGTATTGTCATTTATAAGTTGACTTTCATTACGGTTCACTTTCACTGATGGAACTTTTTGCTTTTTTATTTATTCACTTACTAAAAATTGTTCAGTTTCTAACTCTCATTTTCATTATTATTGTCTCCAACTCAGTAACTCATCATGTAAGAAAAATATTCTAGGTTTGACTTAAAGGCTAAGGGACATCACGCCTTCTGTATGTCTCTCGATATGTTTGCTCTCACTTTCGTGACTGATTTTTGCGCTCTCTTCGATAGCTCGTCCTTACTTCCTCTAGATATCTTGCATATATTAGGTATATTCGCCTGCACTCCTGTCATTGTTATAAATACTTAAGTTGGGAAGTTCCATATCTACTGATCGCATATCATAAAGATGAATGTACACAAACTGGATACGGGTTGAGAAGATTTCTAATCAATTGTACCGAAGTTTATTTGACTATCGAATCAGAAGCTACAACTGCGTTAACTTGAGTTGTTGTCACATCCATGTCTAACCACTGATAAATAATTATGATTGAAGTTTATAATTCTTAGTTGTTTCTTTAATAATTAATTTCACTGATATAATAATTTATAGTGTTTTGCTTGTCGTAAGTAATACTCAGTCATCAGTTTGATGGATATTTAGCGACTACCTGGGAGTGCAAACACACTCAGCTTCAGGATGCAGATTGTATTTTGGCCTTTTTCACTCAGTAAATTATAATTTATTGTTATTAGCATTTTTGTTGTTATCTATTACAGCCAGATCCAGAGAGTTCCTCATTTAGACGTCCACAAACGGAGATGAATATAGCCTCAGGGTGTCCACAGTTTGCTCCACACAGCCTGGTAGAGTCCAGTAACTTTCTGATTGATGACTGTATTTACATAAAGGCTGTAGTAGAACCCGGTGGTGATAAGATATTGTAAAGATTATTACCGCATTATCTAGTATAGTTACAGCGTTACTTACTCTCACTGCTACCATACATACTGAACAACCCTGCATACCTCCGTCACTATTCAGACGTTAAATTATTTATTACTAAAAAAATATTTGTAGCTACCAAACAACAAGTCTCTTTATATCATATGATGCTAGTGTTTGTTTCCATATTTATTTTTATAGGTTTGGTATAAAGACATATTATAATATTTGTCATTTAAAGTTGCTGTGTTTATTTTCATATTGCTCAATTTGCTTTTAATCGATAACAAAGTCTAACTGATTGGAATTTCTTCAAAAATTTCCATAACGTGTAATCTGTTTTATTTACAGTGGTGAATTGGTACAAAATAAATATATTATATAAGATATTACACCAATATTGTATTGTAATTTATTTTCATCAACATTTTAACAGCAAAAGAAAGTAATAATATTAGCTAGTGATGAGTGCCGATGCGTACAATAGCAAGGCTAGTCGAGGTGCAGACTAGTGACTCAATAGTTTTGTGTTGTTCCATCGACTCAGAATTTATATTGTTTTGAGACAAATGGCTTACGTGCAAGTAAGTAATTGATTTGTCAAATATATGCACTCATGAGTTTGGCTCATTCATGCTTCCACATTTGTTGGTACTGTGTTCGACTGTTAATGGCTCCTCCCTTCTAGTTTTTAAGTCTTACTTAAAACGACTTCAGGATGTCTACATTGTTAGCTATTTGAAAACATTAGATTCCATAAAACAGTTGAAATGATGCATTGCTGTCTTCCATAACTTTTATCTCAACACTCTGTGTGGATGTCATAGGTTTTCATAAATAGCTAATCTATAGCCAGACTTGATAAAACTCCACAGTTTTTGACCCAACTCTTTCACCACTTCCACATTTTTTTCAAGTTCCAAATCTATTCCAGTTTCCTACTGTCATGTCAATAACCCTTGCACAACTAGGCCTCTAGGTGAGCCCTGTCGGCTACTGTACCACTGTGTTTGATTTTCACCCAGCCCTCCCCCCCCCCTTCCTCAGTGTATTTGTTGTGCCTATTACCATCCTGTGATCCCATTTTGATATCACTGACCCCCATCTCCCTCTTTGCCGGTCTAAGCACTTTTGTATTGTCATCCAACCGTTTTGGCCTACTTTTTATTGTTCATTGTGGACGCAAGCAATAGACCACTACCTGGAAGGGAAAGCAACAGGTGTGCAATTAACTCGTTCTTTTCAGCTATACACATCTTTATCCCCATCCAGGCAACTCCTCTGGATACCACCCACCACTACTGCAGACACTAATAGAATGTTCTGTTTTCTTGCTAAATCAAGAAGTTGCCCGCTCCTGGTTGAGTTACCTCCACCTATTACCAATTCAAGAGTAATGCTACATGTACATCTACCGATTACCTACCGATTTGCCCTTACCGATTGGAGATGACGTCAAGGAGTTTCCCCTATTTTTTTCTCTACTTGCCATTCTCACGCAATACCGGTGAAACTCGCTACATCTTTTTCATAGTTGCCATAAAGTGATTTCAAACAACAAAGACGGGACGCTAAAAAACGATTCTTCATCTAAAAATAATGGCACTTGAGAAACAGTTTTGTTGGAAACATCAAAACCGCGAACGCTGATATGATTGGTCAAACCACAAATTGTCTACCGATTTTTTGACCACGAGCAAAACCTACCGATAGCCTCAAATAAAATGCTACCGATTATTTTATTACGTCACACAGGAAACGGATGCAAGGAAATCCTCAATCGGTAAGGCAAATCGGGAGCTATTCGGTAGATGTACATGGGGTATAATGAGTCAAAATTGATTCAAATAGCCATTTGTAGCATTTGTTGAGAGATTATATTTTGGAGTGTGCAAGGGGAAACAAATAATTGGAGACCTCTACAATATGCTATGTAGGTTCATTTGCAAAAATAATGATCTTTTTTGTTGCGTCATTTTTTGATGAGTGGTTTACATCAAACAATAAAAAAAACAAATAATTATTATCTATATTGGTTGGAAAACCAAAAAAAGTTCTTGATAAAAACCAACTTGTCAAATGCTCAACGCTTTTAATTTTCGATTGTAAATATGATTTGATATGCCTAATTATTCCAAACACAAATATTTGCGTTTATGTTGTTTACACCTACAATATATTAAGTAAGAGCATCGCCTAGTTTCAGAATAATCTGCCCACGCACTTCCTAGCTAGTCATAAACAAGAGGCTTCAATGCCTGATTATATTACATCACGGTTCATTGCCCGATTTTCCATAATGATTCATTTTTGGGAAAACCCACTTGGTTGCAACTGTTTTCCAGTATCGAGCGATCATCCTCAGTTCAGGGTCAGTAAATGTTTACCAGCTGTGTGGTTGCGTGCCTTTGACAATAAAACAGATTCTCACGAAATAGTTGGCATGATGTGTCTGACTGTGTTTTCCAATGATTAATTTTGAATATCTTTTCCATGACCAACTTGTGCCAGAAATTAGTGCTGATGACAGGTACATTTATAGCACAGTTTTGTCTCTTGTAGTCTCATCTCCAGAACCAACACAATTTTCATTATATTGTTTTTACATTATTTTGGCAGCAATAAACTGGTAAATTTCAACATTAACTTGGTATGCCTAGGTTTTTAGACACAATATTTGCAGTTTAACATATATTTTTCGAAGATATAGCAAATACACAGCTTTTAAAATTACCACTATCAGAAATGAAAAAGAAATTTGGAAATGATAAAATAGTATTATAAAATTGTATTTTGTATTGTAATAATGGGGATATATATGGACCATAGATCACTTACGACAAGCAATCAGCTAAATCTAGTGCTTTTTTTTTATATTTAGTGGTTACCGTATTGAATAAGTTGCAAAAATAGATCAATTAGTTTCTGATGCCCATGTTGAGAACAATTTAATGTTTCTTCCAATTTTTTGTGGAAAATAATGAAATTCTGGATCAACTCCTTAATTTTAGAACTTTTATTTGTTGTATCGTTTCTATGGATAACAACAAGCTTCTTGATCTTTAAACTGTCATTGTTCAACTGGTCAGAGTTTGTGATGATACTTAACGCTTGATGGTCCTATATTTATTGGTGCTAAATCTTTTTGTAAAATACAATTACTGCAACTACGAGAAGTTTGAGCACTTGTAAAATATACTGGAGTCCAAAAGATCTTGTCAATTTGGTAGCACCGGTAAAAAGCACTTCATGCACTGGTAAATTGCCTGTGTTTGGTTCTAATTTCTTTCATTTTTCGTTGTCTATTTCCTGAAAGTTTTAAGCTGTCTAAAAACTCTTCTAGTAGTTATGCATCTGGGCAATGCTCAGGTATTCTACAGGTGGATGTATATCCCAAAAGTTAACACATGTACATTTACGTTTTGGATATAAATGCAGTCTTGATAGGAGATGGAATTTTTCATTAGTCAGCACACTAAATGTATTCATTCATAAATGAAAAAGCTATTTTATATTAATGGTACTGGAGTTAGAAAGTAGAAACAATGGCTACTGCAAGTGGAATAAGGAAGTACTTCTCTCTATTGCTTACATCAGTTAATTTTTATTTATCAAAATCATTAAACACTCATCAATGCTTAAACCACATGTACATATACCAATTAGCTCCCGATTTGCTTCACCGGTTGTGTGATTTTGCAGCTTCTGTTTGCGGATAAATCGCCAAGCGATCGGTAGGATGTTTTTTTAGGCAATTGGCAGGTTTTTATCCACATCAAAAAGTCAAGAGACAGTTTTTGAGTTGACCGATTATATCATTGCTCACAGTTTTAATGTTTCCAATAAAAATGTTTCTCAAGCGCTCTTATTTATGCAAAGAGAGTCGTTTTTAAGCGTCCTGTCTTTGTTGTTTGAAAGCACTTAATGGCTTACTATGAAATCAAATATAGCGAATTGGGCTGGTATTGCATGAGAACGGCAAGGGGAAAAAATAGGGGAAATACCCTGTCCCTGTCTTCATCTCCAAACGGTAACTAATCGGTATATGTACTGTAGCATTATACTACTCTATCTTGCATCTTCAACGATGAATAATAAGGTCTGATAACATTCATGTATGAGGCTGAGTCACACGCTACTCATTTGGGAAAACCCTGATGAATTTGTAACTGCCTCGGTTTTTTTCATCTTATAGTTTTGGAAAACTTATAACTTACCACTTTTGGAATAACTATCGGAAAAATTATTTTCAAGCCACAACATGCTAATCATTCGTTGTGTCAAGTAAGTTCATCCGTAGTTTTAAAATAAATTTTCATTTTGTTGCAGTTATACCACCGTTATTATACTACTACACAATATTTGTAGATAGCAAATCCGCAAAGATGAAAGAAAAGGCTGATGGATCAAGCTCGACACGAATGGATGTAGACGACTACCAATTAAGGTTTGTAGAAAAGTTAACTCTTTCACTATTGTGATTGTCGAGATTGATATGATATAGAATGTTGAATTGATTGTTTGATGACTTGGTATTTACTCCATTGCAGCGAGGCATCAATAGCTGAAGCTGAAAAGTCTGAAGATCGTCGACCAAATTTTGTGAATCGAGCAAAACTGCTCGTGTTGTACATTTGTGCTATCTGCTCAGATGTTCTATTGAAACCTCACCAAACACCGTGTGGATGCAGGTAAATGGTAATAGGCTGGTCATGTGACCAAAAATGTTGAAGAAGTTTTACCATTTTAGTGCACAAGATTACCAGTATGAGTTGTAAAGTGAAACTGACCGATAAGCTTTGCATTGTGATTGGGTAAACAGTCTCCTAGACTCCTGATCAAAAATTTGTAGTTCAAGGGTACATTGTTTTGCTGCGAAAACAGGAAACGCACGCTTTTGGTTGCAGTAGGATAAACTGTTTTTTTTTTTAAAAATTTGGGGAATATTCATGGTCTAGTTGTACGGCTCAGAAGGCGACAAGTGCTTATATAGACTCACTTCTATGACAGCTTGTATGTCAATACTTCTGGTTTGAGTCAACCTACAAATAGAAGAAACATGCGCAGATGATTGCCAAACATGGTTACTGGTTCAGGCTGTGGGTTTGTACAGTTGATCATTCGTTGTTTTATAAATGTTAATGGAGTGGCTGGTATTAAAGCAAAAAGATACTAATTAAAATCATTGAACTTGTAACATAAATAGTTAATGCTAAGAATTAGGTACACATTTAAAGCAATTCCGTAATTTTTTACGATTAAAATCAATTTAACATTAGATAATTAAAAACCTTTTCTTCATCATGTTCCATACCAGAAACTATTATTGGTCATTCCATTTTTTGTTCTCGCTTGTATAAGTATAAATGTTTCCTTCGAAATTATAGAGTTTGCGAACCATGTGTCTCCAAACTATTCGGAGACCGCGACCATATCCTGCCATGTCCAATGCCTCATGACGATTTAGATGAGGATGACTTGGAAGAATGCCAGCGCATTGGCCTACACAAGACGAGTATCACACCAGATCATGCTGTCATCAATTTCCTACTGAAAGAGAGATGTTTTTGTAGCAACCAAAGTTATGGCTGTGATCAGAGAGTTCCCTTGAGAAAGCTGAAGGTAAAATGCAGTCTTATTGAAATTGAAGTTTATGGAATCTTTTATTTGGAATTAAATTGATCATTTAATTCTTTCATTAAACAATCGTGCAAAAATAAAATGGGTTCTGCTATCGTCACTAAATCATTCTGCTCATTGCTTTTAAGTTTTAAATAAATTATTACTAAATTGAAAAAAATTTGATTTACGTTTGCATTATCATTTTATATTCAAATTTGATCAATGCTAAAATCTGTTTTTAATTCTTGGGATGCCTGAGAAAAGTTATAGATTGATTACTCTGTATTTATATCACTTTTATTATATCATCGAAAGTATGGATGAAGTTTTTCTTATAGCACATTATAAACTGAAAAATGCCATTTAAAATCTGTCTTATTAGAGAAAAACGTGCAACCTGTGCAAAAAATTTATTACTGGGGAAGCCCAAAAAATAATTATTGCGGGCTTATATGAAACAATGGACAAAATCTGGAAATCTCTGTAATTAATTGGGGTCTCCCCACTGTTTGAAAATTTTCTCAGGCTGCGCGTTTTTCTCTATTATGATTCATGAATTGAAACTTTTTTTTTTTACGTTTACAAATTTACAACCTCTGCTACATTTGTAGGAGCATGAAATGAGATGTGACTTCAGGCCACGGCGATGTACCAATACAGGCTGCACTGAAGTGTTTGCTGCTTTACAACTATCTGAACATTTGGAACGCTGCCAGTACGTTGATACCAAGTGCAGCTTTTGTCATCAGACATTCCTGCGCAAGGATATAGAAGTGAGTTTTTCTATTTAAATTAAGTTTGTGATACTCAAAGAATAATATGTTTAGGTAATTTAATTCAATATTTACTTCGTTTCAGAATCATATGGGAGAATGCGATAGAGCGGAAACGCAATGTCAAGTATGTAAAAGATCGTTTGAGAAACGAAAGCTGGTAAGTTTGTGGCTTGTACAGGTTGAAGGGCCAAAGGCTATATTAACTACTGTAATGTTTCTTTTTTGTTTAGTGTTTGCTGAAAACCAATGAACAGCAAAAGACAGGGTGTCAGCGCCACATATTTTAACCAGTCAGCTTGGCACCTCGATTTTTTATTTCAAGTATTGCTGCTGAAAATGTTAAAATCAATCTGCTTTACTCCATGTTACTTAGTGAAAAGGACGTTAATGTTTTTCCTTGTTTTATGAAAAAATTCTGAAATCATACTACTAGTAAATGAATAAAAATTGAAAATATTTTTTTCAAAAAATACTTGGTAAGCTGGTCAAGTATGCCAATCTTCTACTATTTGTCAATAATTTTTAAATTTTTTATGTTGAAAATATGCAAACACCCAAGTTAGTTGGTTTGCTTGTGAATCAAGTGCCAACCTTGTTTATTGAAACTGACAATTTACTCATCAACTGGGTAATAATAAGAAGGCAGCACTTCTACGAGTGTCTATACTGGCAGCGTAGCTATATTGATCTCACACTTCTGCAGCGGCTCGGGCTTTGCAGAAGTCGCCTCAATTCGTACCTGACACTCAGGTCTAGTTTTTCTTATTTTAGTTTGATTTTTCCAACAATAATGGTTCAAAATATTTCTCAACCATTTCTCAGAAAATTATGAAAATCTCTTCAAATCATTATTGCCAAAACTAATTATGTTAGAATGTAGGAAAAAAATGGATTTTATTTATTTAAAAATTTTTCGTTCACAGTAACCGTAATAGATAAAAATCATAATAAGCTAGATAGATATGTAAATATTTTTTCTAAATTTCAGTTGATTACACACCAGAGCATCAGCGCGAGTTGTTTGACGAAGCCAGGAAAGTGTTATTACTCCAGTTACTGCGGATTTAAAAGTGAAAGTGTGGAGACTTTGCGACAACATCTGAGAGATAATGTGAATGAACACGCTGAGTCTTTGGCTCTCAGCGTCTACAATGCAACACAGGACGACACATCAGCTCAGCTAAATGTGAGCAGAAAATGTCAAATACAGCTGAATGTTCTACAATATGTCACTCATTGCTGCTATTTTCGTCTCATTGTGTCTTTTAGTGGAAGCAGCAAGTAAAGAAGACAATTAGCGACAGAGTTAAACCGTTAGAGGTAAAGGCTTAAATGTTATACTTGAGGCAACTCCATCTTTCATTCGTAATTTTGTGGATTATCTCCAACAAATTACATGTGTGCAATTTTGATTGGTCAGAAAGTAACAGCAGAACTCACAATGAAAATGATAAAGTACGTTACTCAAATGGAAGCTTCTACCACCAACGGTGAAGCACTTCAGGATGCTATGAAAGTAGTAAATAATACTACACAGGAAGTGGACAATGTAAAGAGTAGAGTTTCGCATATAGAGAGACAGATTAAAGATTCTGGTTTGGGTGAGTTTTGTCTTATCTTGTCGTACCTGAGAAAAGATCTCTTTTCTTTACTAGAAGGAAGAAGGCATTATTTATTATTTTAATTTTTGTAGACCGAGTAACTGTTATTGAGTCTCACACTCAGTCTATAAAGAGATGCAATGACCAGCTCACAGATATTGAAAAGCGAGTGAGGGTAAGTTTCCTGCCTTGTTAGCTTCTAAACTTTTAGAGAATTATGTAAATAACAAGAATACAAGAGTTCGGTAATGTTACCTGAGTCTGTGTGGCCGGAAGCCCAAACCAGCCCAGCCAAGGCTTCAGCTTTTCTCTAGTGTGGCTTGCAGCTTAGCTGTAGAAACAAAGACGCAATTTATTGTTGTTTATGTGATTAGTAACAAACAACCTATGTTCGCCAAACAAAATGTGATAATAATAATCAGATAGCAATAAACTTAATCAAAAAATAGCGTGCTTGGAACTCGTGGGTCAACAAAAATTAGCTCACTGAATAAAAAATAATCAAAGAGCATTTATTTGTCTTTTGTAGGTCGTGAATGAAACTAAATGCTAAATAAGTTATAACAAGCGAGTCTAATTTGCTCATTCAGTAGACCAGTTTTATATTCTCTAAAGCATTGTGGGATAACTACGATCGCAGGAAATATACTGAATAAAAATAACAAAGTTAAAATGATGTTTTTTTTGTTGAAAAAAATGAGCTATTCGGCAATCCATAAGAATTTATTGAACAGTTACGAAGTTTAAATTAATGCTCTGTTTCTTGTTTGAGGTATTGAATTACCAACATCTATTATTTCTTGTATTTTTTTTTGACGAATATGTCGCGAATATTATTATTGTTTCTTTCGTTTGCACAGTAACCATGCAGTTACCAATTCTCTCCATCATGCAAAGCTATTAGTGAACTCAATCAATTACAAACGGATGTAAACATTTTTCAGAACCTCGAGACAATTTCCGATGATGGAACTATTACATGGAAGATTCAAGACTATAAAAGGAGAAAAAGTGATGCAGTGAGAGGGAGACAAATGTCTATTTATAGTCAGCCTTTCTTTACATCTAGAAATGGCTACAGAATGTGTTTGAGGGTAAAATGAATTAGCTTAATGCACTAGTAGCTTATTCTTATCGGTACTATTGTTTAAAAAGTTTTTAATACTGAGCAATGATCAAGTTTTTTTTGCAAAACCTTTCTTTACAAAGACTCAAAACTGTAATCCTCCATAGTTTGTCAACAAATTATTCTTTTCTCATTTTAGGTATATTTGAATGGAGATGGACTCGGAAGAGGCAAATGTTTGAGTGTATTCTTTGTTCTGATGAGGGGAGAGTATGATGAACTTCTGCAGTTTCCTTTCAAGCAAAGAGTTACATTTTACTTGATAAATACCTTCAATCCGGAGCAGAACAAGACTGAATCTTTTGTTGTAGGTTACCTTCAATACTTAACTTACTAGGAAACTCTTGTGAATGTTGCAACTAACAACACAACAGTTTAAAATTCTAATTAGGTAATAGTATTTCAAATAAAATAACAATGATCCAAAACCTCAATTCATAAAAATGAATCGTAAAATTTAAAGGAACTTTGTAACTTTTCTTTCATTTACTGGTATTTATTATTATTAATTATTTCTGCCTAACCAATATTATTATGCTGTAATTATGTTATCATTGTATTATTATTGCCATCATTTATTATTACCAATGTTTATATTACCAGCTATTATAAAGTATTATATTAAAGGGTACATTTAAAACTAATATTATGTATTACAGCCAGATCCAGAGAGTTCCTCATTCAGACGTCCACAGACAGAGATGAATATAGCCTCAGGTTGTCCACAGTTTGCTCCCCACAGTCTGGTAGAGTCCAAGGGCTTTCTGGTTGATGACTGTATTTATATAAAGGCTGTAGTAGAACCCGGTGGTGACAAAATACAATAGTGGAGATTGTGACTCGGTGCAGAGAAATGTCCTACGGATTACTGCGAACTTGTTTATCAGCTATTTTAGAGACTTCTACTTTATACTCGCTGTGAAATGCTAAAACAATGCAAAACAAGATCTTAATCATTTTATCTACATCGCTTTTTTAGTTACTTATTTCTTATCTCACAAGCTTGATTAGCTCAACATCTACCTGTATTATATTATTCACCTCTTCACTGACTATGTCAGGGTTTTGTGCCTTTTTTGGTTCTGCATCAACTTTTCTTTAGTTGTCTACTAATTGATAATAAAATCAAATAAAACATTTGCTTTTTTGGAGTATTATTTTATCAAAATGGTCTTTGCAAATAATTTATATCACATAATCACGTTTTTAGTATTAAAAAAGATGCGAAATGAATATGAGCCACTTTAGCAAAAACGTTGTGTTTGCTTCTGCAAGGCAGTAGCTATGGTTACTGTTTCTTCTCTGCATTTGCCTTCAGTTTTGTTTGTATCAATTTGATTTAGTCAAAGTTCTTTGCATGATGTGAGTGTGAATATACATACTAGAAACTGAAACAAAAAATTCAAAATCAGTTTAAGAAACGCCCATTAATGTAGTAAATTTTCAAAATCATGCAAAATATGTGTCAATAGAGTCTGACTTACAAATAGCACAAGATCAAAGTTAGTTAGCAATATGAATTAGCAATCAATTGTTGAATGGCCCAATCAGGTTCATTTTTCAGACTGACCAATCACATTATAGCTGTTGGGTAAACTAAAAATTCCAGAAGCTCTGGATTTCCATTCTTTCATCATTTGATTGGTTGAGATATGGGCAGGGGTGGATGTAGGCAGCCATTAGGTAATATTTTGCAGGAACTACAATTAATTTAAAAGTTCATTTAAATATCTTCACTCTTGGTAGACTTTATTACAAAATGTGCACAATGCTCAGCTTGGCAAACAATTCGTATATGATTTACGAGTTTTTGTTTTCGTTTACATTTTGCATCCTAGTTATGTATTTGCTATACATACACCCCTGCTCCTAGTATTTATCAATGCAAACAGTGGTAGGTATAAAAACCGGGAGTATAGAACAATCAAACTCTTTCAGTTCTAGAGCTTGGAGTGTAAGGTTGGTAGAGTACAATTTGTGTAGTCACTTTGGGAAAACCCAATATCAGTATCTGTGGAATTTTCCACAGATACTGATATTGGTATTGTCAATAATCAATAGTAATCACTTGGAAACTTCCACTGTGTTTGTGTCCAGTATAGATATGCAGTTACTAAACCGAGCCCTACAGATAACCTGTACTATTTCTTGGTTGCTATGGGCTAATAATAATACAATGAATCACTCACTGCTGCGTTCGTTTGGCGTTTACTGGAAGGTTCCACGTCAATAAGGATAACCATCGATAATCGATTTTCCCAGTGAATCAAGAGATTGCATTATGCTGAATGGAGTTTTATTTGCTACAAATATGTATCAATACATGAAAAGAGTCACACTTACTGTTTTTTTTTGCTTACATCAAGCAAGGAATTTTTTTGTCGACTGATCAAACTGTTGATTGAGGTGAAAGTAGGCTTAGAAGAAAAGCATTTGACGTTAAAACTTCTTCAACCTTTTTTAGTTTCATTTGTAACTCATAAAACTCAAATATGTTTCTTGTTTAGCTGTGACAAATTCTTTAGTATTGTTTGTTATTTACGAATGAATAGTAATAAAACAGACAGTTCTCATGTCTATGTTTCAGATTTGTTAATAAGCGCCATGTTGTTTTTTATTTCCAAGGCTTTCCTCAGCTCCAGGATTTATTTACCCAAAGATGCCGGAAATGATTGGAATCAGGATTGTCAACCTTCAGAAAAGAATGAAGGTACGTTCCTTATTTGCTTGAGCTGGTTAGTTTTTTATAGGCAGTGCAAATATTCAAATCATTTAGTGATGTTTGTGCTGTTTGCATTGATCCGCATTTATCCTTTGTTGATTGGCCGATGGTTTTACGGTTTTTGCAATGTCACGTCATGTATCTATTTAATGCTTTACAAAATTAGAGCTTTTGGAAAAAGACAAACGCTTGCTGTAAAGTGTGATATGTTATTGAAATATCCAAAACATTGACCTTGAAGTATAAAATATAATCTAAGGTTACTCATATTTAAGATATAAGCATTTCAATTTTTGGCTGATTCAGAATTTGGAGGAAGTTTCTTACAATGGTAATTTTATCTGGAAGATTGGTGAGTACACACAGAAAAGAATTGCTGCCGTCGCTGGATTCACTCCATATCTGGAGAGCTCACCATTTTTTACTGACAAATTTGGATACAAGATGTGCCTGCAAGTGAGTTTCCGTTTTAATAGCTCAACTCCAAAAATGTTCTCAAACAACGTCCAGTATAGATTTATTTCATGACATTTTATTTGATTTACACTACCGCCAAACTAAGTTGTTCTCTAATCATTTATTTAGTGTTCAGTTTCATTCATGACCCACAAACGGTATCAATAACGACTTGTTGATTTTTTTTCAGTAAGCAACATTTTGTTGAAAGTTGAGTGATCTAAACAAAATTATTGTTTATTGAGTACTTAATTGCAAACTGTTTGACAAAGGTGGCGACTACTTTAATTTATTCCTGCCGAGTTGGAAAATGAAGGAAACTGAGTTTTTTATGGTGAAATAATGGTATGAGTTTCATTAATTTTAGTAACTATTCAATATTAACTGATGAGTGTTAGATGTGCCAAGAAAATAGCTTAAAATGGATAAAACAATAACATGTGTAAGGCCATAATTAAACAATGCACTAATTAGTGGCTAAACTGTTAATTTTTTTTATTTTAGTGTTCAAAAGTTATTTTAGAGCACTACTTGTTTTGATTTGCTTCAAACGCATTCAAAAATATTTCAAAAATTTTTTTTTCATCATTTATCATAAGTGGCATATCGCCCTACACAAGCTTGTCTCTGTGTACTAAAGGCATATCTGAATGGTGAAGGGGCAGCAGAGGAGACCTCGCTGACCCTAAAGTTTGTCCTGATGCAAGGAGAGTTTGATGAGCTTTTAAAGTTTCCATTCCAGCAGGCTGTGACACTTAAACTCTTGGCTCCCCAACACCCAGAGCTTAACATCCAGCGGCCATTTATGGTGAGCGCATTTATGGCGTTCTAGGGAGCCTATTCTAGATATGAAAAGTCTCACACTAATACATAACTAACTGAAAACTTTTGCGAAAACTCGGACTATCTTTACAACCAGTAATCCAACCAACAGTGGTTTATGGGTTGGATTACCAAAGTATTGTATGCCAATGTTAGATGCATTTAGTTCAAAACATCCATTTATACTTCACGTTTCATAAAGCTTCATGCCATGCCCATTGCTAGTTCCTTGCCATTCGACTCCACGTTTACCACCATTGCAGTTTGTATCCCTTTTGTAATTGCATGTGACTTATAGCAAAGTAGCAAGTATTATTTTCACAAATATTAGCTTTTCCACAACTTTAGTGAAACTAGTTTTTGCCACATGATAGAACTTTTTTGGAGATCTTGGAACTTTTTTGTGTTTAAGCAGATTGAAACAGTTTAGCAAAGACTTCTGACTGAAGGAAAGTGATTATGGAAGGTTGATCAATGCCAAGACGCCGATACATGAATTTTCTTGCAGTTGAACAACTGTATACTTTTCCTTTTAGGTTACTTCACCATTTCTTTTGGAAAATGGTTGAAAACCGAACTTCACTTCCAGAATTTTTGGAAAGCATAGGATAAGTTGTTGCATGATACATGCATGTGCAAAGTAGTAAACTAGTTTCTAGAGCTTTCAGCTTGCAGCTGTAGTGCAATAATTCAACGTTGGAGAAATAGACTAGTGAGGTGGCAGTTGTAGGTTTAAAAAGTGCTTTGCTGCCGTAGTTGCTTCTTCAGTTGCATGCTTTGCGCTGATAATACAATTTACATTATTAGATAACAAAGATTTCTGTTTGCTTTATTACTCAAAATAAAACAACAATTGCGTTGCCACTCATTGCAACTGCTTTACCATATAATAAACATTCCTCCATGTGGTTTTGTCTCACTAAAAATCCTGTAAGGCAAGTGTTTTTTAGAAAAGACAACTACTAAATTTGTTTTGATTAAACTCATTTCTCAACTAAGCTAACTTTACAGTAGTTAATGTGTAATGATAACAGCGTGCTACGTATCATAAATGTGTAATTTGGTTAAGGAATGAAAAGCCATCTATTTTACATATTTGTTGGCGTCCAAGAAGTACTTTGAAACGAAGTCATATTTTCGAATTTTTTTTTGTTTACAATATCCAAATTGGTATACTTGTTTGATTCTTAGATGTTAGTTTGCTGCTAAAGGTATGTAGATTGTGACATTCTTGCTGTCCCTTTTTTCTCTCTTTATTTGTCACCCGATACTCTATCTGTCTACCTAGCCCTTTGTCTCTGGTGTTTAATTTGCGTCTTATAAGATGTGCTGGTCAGGTCAGGTCAGGTCTGGTCAGGTCAGGTCAGGTCAGGTCAGGTCAGGTCAGGTCTGGTCAGGTCAGGTCTGGTCTGGTCAGGTCTGGTCTGGTCAGGTCTGGTCAGGTCTGGTCAGGTCTGGTCAGGTCAGGTCTGGTCAGGTCAGGTCTGTTCAGGTCTGGTCTGGTCAGGTCAGGTCTGGTCAGGTCTGGTCAGGTCTGGTCTGGTCTGGTCAGGTCTGGTCAGGTCAGGTCTGGTCAGATCAGGTCTGGTCTGGTCAGGTCAGGTCTGGTCATGATTTTATTTGTTTCATACTAAAACTTAGAAGTCACAAATTCAAGAAAATTATAGAAATGATCAGAAATTCTTTTTCCATTGTTAGTTCACTTTGCGTTATAAATATTAACATCAAGTTTTGGTGTTGTGTCTGCTTGTAGCCTGATGCAGGAAGCATATGCTTCCAAAAGCCGGAGCATGAGAGAAATGTACCGTGGAAATGCTCGCAGTTTGTTTCTCACAGCCAGCTGGAGTCGGCTGATTATCTCAGAAACAACTGCATCTACATCCAGGCATTGGTAGAGCTGAATGAAAACAGCAAACCATCTGTTAAATAATAAAGACACTGCACCAACAAATATAAAAATTTGTTATCGGTATTTTCGGTTTTTTTCTTGAGTGTATTAACATTAGCATGAAAAGTATCTCAATCTTCTTAATAATTTAAAAAAAAAATCTCTTTCTCATTTTCCGCTTTCCGATGCGTGCAATCGCTTTCAGATATTTGAGGTTTAATAATGTGATCTGATGTGTAAGAATATTGGCGATCGTGACATAACAAAACAAAAAAATTGATTGCTTTGGTATTAAACTAATTTCTTAAATCATCACAGAGTTTGGAAATACAGTCCGAAAGTAATGGCTCACAAAATGGAAAAAGCTGGCAGTTTTTTACAATCTACCAGCATTTCCAAAATACAGAAAACTGCTCAGTTTCGACAACTCTTTCTCATTTATTAGCAGTTTTTGGAATTTTATGGCGAAGCCAACCCCAAAAAATTGGACCAGTATAAAAATAATTTCAACGTTTCAAACTGCTCGGTAAAAATTTAAACTTTGCACGCCCGAACTAAGTGGAGAAAAAAAACAAAACCCACTTGAAATTATTATTTTCATGCCTAAACTCTGCTAAATCAATCACTGCTGTTAATAACAATACGGGTACCCTTTGACATGAGGATCTAGGATAGGCAAATGAGAAATCTCTGGTTCAAGCTAACAACTTATAAACCTAACCAGAATTTCTATCGCCTGAAACATATATCTATCGATAGAAACATATATCTATCGATAGAAACATATATCTATCGATAGAAACATATATCTATCGATAGAAACATATATCTATCGATAGAAACATATATCTATCGATAGAAACATATATCTATCGATAGAAACATATATCTATCGATAGAAACATATATCTATCGATAGAAACATATTTCTATCGATAGAAACATATATCTATCGATAGAAACATATATCTATCGATAGAAACATATATCTATCGATAGAAACATATTTCTATCGATAGAAACATATATCTATCGATAGAAACATATATCTATCGATAGAAACATATATCTATCGATAGAAACGTATATGGTTGTTCAAATTAACAATGGCTTTGTTCTTTAAGATATTACAGGAGACAGCTGAAAGTTTGCATTAAAACTGAGCTGCCCACCGTCACTCAAACAATGCTATTATCTGTAGGTTGTAAATGCTGCTGCACACAAAATGAATGACTAGTGAGTCTGGTTTGTCTACTTTAATACAACGATTCCACGTTACCAAAGCAATAATTAGTACCACGGCCCCTTTCGTCTTTTTGAAATGATAAAGTTTCTAATTTTGGCGGCGATTACATTTGTTTAATTGGTGACATTAAAGTATTCAGATTTTTTGTTCCTTTCGATGACATAATGAATTATAAGAATTTTGTTTTTACTTTGTCTAATGAACAGATCGTAAATACTCTTGCATTTAATTTTAAAAAAAAGTTACTATTTTGCCTGCAGTAACCACACAAATGACATTCCTAAGCTTCTGTACAAGCTTTAAAAGAATTACTTTCTACTTGCCTTGACTGCTCAGTATTCACTGACCTCTCTGTATGCATTGACTTCTCAGTATGTATTGACTTCATCAAAAGTTTCACAATCCATGTTTTCTACAAGAAGCTTTAGACCCAACAGCCATTTTGTCTGAGCTGAAATTTTTCGCAAAGTTGCGCATATTTTTGTTAACTGAAGATTTTACAATTTTATCTCTTGATTTTTTTACATTTTGAAAAAAAATCAGCAGATAAATTGAAAACTTCTAAATGCTATTTTCAGATTTATATAACATTATATATTACATAACATTATATATACACTTTTAAGTTAGTTTTATCTGCTGTCTGTCACTCAACATACACAACACCTGTACTCTTATATAATATTTTGTAATAACCTTTTCTACTTTTCATGTAATACGCACTGGTATATTTCAGCAATAAATATATTTTATTCTTACCACTTTCTACAAGCTTAAATAACCTTGCTTCTTTTCTCCTATTATTGAGTGGTTTGCCCTGTCTAGTACCTCATGTGGTTGGCGATACAAAAAATGAACTTTTAAATGACCGAGCATATAACTCTTTTATAGGGATAAGAAATATTATTAGATAATGATGCAAAATGAGTACTAGCTAACTAATTATTAGATTTATAAATTGATATATAAAGCTTTACATTACACAGTCGGTCAATCAGAACCTAGAAGTTTGTGTCTCTTATATCCACAGCTCAATGAAAACTCGGGCAGCATTTTTAAAACTTTCTCTGGTCTCAAAAGCATCCCAAAGATTGCAATAGTGTAAGTAATCATTGCAAACAATTAGGTTTTGCTATAGCCATTTGTCTTTTCATTTTGTTGGAATGCGTGCCTCAAAGTTGCAACTTTGTATATGCAGCTACATGATAACTATTTATGTTTCGCTGCTATGAAAGTTACTCTTTTTTATTTTTTACTAGCAACAATAATATGTTATTATTATTGAGTTAGTGAATGTATTTAGAGTTGTCTGTTCTACATGGGACGACTTCCATGTACGCCTTGGAAACGAATATCTCTCATCAGTGACCCATCGACATGTGAACCATCAAAAGAAGCTGCAGATTTTTGCGAAAGTAAGATTTTGTGGTTCTGTTGAAGGTAATTAAGATGATCCCATCAGTATTAAAAGACTCTGTCCACTAACGAGGTTATTGTACATCTGACTCATCAAGTAACCAGCAATCTACTTTTAAAATAACATTTCAAATTGGGCCATAATTTGTATGGGACATCATAGTTGTAACTGAAGCCACAGTGGTGGGATAAGGTGAAGTGTTACTGTTCTAGCCCTAGGAGCGGTGTATTTTCTCGTTCCTTTCACCTCTTCTCTGTCCTCCTTTCCTTCTCTCTATTTCCATTTTTCCGCTCTCTTTCTTGCAGATAGCACAAACAGCTGACTTCTCTTCATCGCTGGCTAACAAGTGGTATTCTTTTAGAAACATCTGTGAAGTCACCATCACAATGTTATGGTACAACACAAAAATAATTCCAGTACCTGTTTGGAGAAACAACAGGAATGTCACTGGTTACTTTACATATGTTATTGGCATGGAGTATCAGCTCATTGTACTTTCACTAGTCCCATTCACTGAGATCATTTTGCTAAAAAGTTTTTTATGGCTTGCATTACCCAAACTGTAGAAAGTCATCAAGTTAAATAAAACTAAGGAAACTGTTTACAATTGCAAAAATAATTTCTGCAACCTGAGAAATAGAAAGTCATTTGTAAACGAAGCAAATATGCGACTGAAAATTTGATGTGTATTAGCGATGTTAATCCAATGTTATGTACATGTGTGGGCGTCCAGGCATGAAAGTTAAATGCCTGTTCAATAAAGAGCTTTTGTGTATAAAGCAAGTTCTCAACTGAAAAATTAGTTCATATGGTAGAGCCAATCAAATGTTATGTCAAATGTTGAATAGTTCTCCAAGCAAGGCATCCAGACATCTTTGTTATCTCCAGTAACAAAGTACAGCTATCCTATCTGACAGCATTAGGACTGAATTGGAAATAGATTTTTTCTCCCATGCAAAGATCCCTAGAAATGGAAAGTCCCTTTATAGAATGAGGATGACTATTGCTCAGTTACTAAGGTGGAGATAATTTCACATATCAGTAGTGAAAGTTGATAATTTTCAGAGTGGATTTAAAACATTGGCAAAATCTTCATCACACCAACCACATCAGTGTGTATAAATATACCTTTACCATAATTTCAGCAACCATGCCACGTGCTCAATAAAGAATTAGCCATCACTAATGAAGACCTTATCC
Source organism: Cryptosula pallasiana (assembly GCA_945261195.1). NCBI lineage: Eukaryota > Metazoa > Bryozoa > Gymnolaemata > Cheilostomatida > Cryptosulidae > Cryptosula > Cryptosula pallasiana. The sequence goes on from OX183131.1 coordinate 32,880,912, forward strand.
ACCTTCCGTTGAGGATAAAGGTGAATGACAGACTCAAAGCTGAGTGCATGTGGGAGTCGTGGAAAGAAAATAAATTGGTTTTTTGGCTTGATTTTATGCCAAAAAATTTGACAATGATAAGGACTCAAACGGAGTCACCGCACAAGACAATACACTAGCCCTATTGACAATCATAGGATGAGCGCAAAACTCCAAAAACTACTAAGGACGACTTTTATAAACCAATTGCTTGCGTTTTTGTCAAATAAAACTGCTGCACAATGACATAATGTTGTAGTGGATTTTTACGATCACATTATCTGCACTGAAGTCCCCTGACAACTGCAGAGTGTCAGGCATGCATTAATTGTGCCTGGCACTGCTAGACTCTAGGAAGGCATATATTAACACTACTGGCCAAGCAGGCAACCCTACCAGCCATGCAGCAGTCACTAACCGTCCCTGCAGCAGTCACTAACCGTCCCTGCAGCAGTCACTAACCGTCCCTGCAGTGACACTACCGGCCCTGCAGCTACTCTATACCGGGTTGGTGAGGAGAGAATGGGCATAGCCTGAGAGACTAGACTAGCTTCAAAAAAAGCAGAAGCCCAAGTTTGTAACTTAACCATCATCAGATTCGCCAGAAGTCATGGTCCATAAGCTATAACACCCCAGGAACTCTAACTATATTACACCATCACTTCCTGGGCTATGACTCAGCAGAATTACACTTGAAGTTCCACCCTTCACTTCTGAGCTCCTTGTTTATTTAACAACATTTTAGCCAATTTCATACCTTACTAATTATAACTTGTCTGTTGATCTGTATGTTTACTTCCTGCTGATTGTGATTTGTTATGTCTATAATTAGGTCAATGACTTCTTGTACCTCTGCCGATAAAAGGCAGAGTTTTATTGACACTCTTTGCATTTGTATCAGGATACTGCTTGTGATTGCCTCCAAGTAGTAATATACTTTGTCACTACTATTTTACACTCGGTGCTGTGAAATAATAAAATGGTGATTACTCTGAAGCATTGAGTCTGAGCCGTGGGCTCTGTTACAGTTGTGGAGTTGGAGATACTCCTCTGTTGAAGTTGATTGATAAGTAACTTTTGTGTATTGCTTCTTAATCTCATGTTATAGTTGATTGGTTTGAAAACAACTATCAATCATCACGAGAGAAGAAATTAAATGTTGCCTGTTGTTTCTCTAACACAACAAAACAGCTAAAAGTGCATCATTCTTATATAGACATAGCACATAATAATTAATATATGGCTACTGACGCTATTATCAATAAAAATTGGAGTTGTCTTTTCTTTTAAGAAGGAAGACAACTTCCATATAGAAGTGTCCATTGTCGTACGATGGTTGTGTCACAGACAGATGTCATGCTTTTCTCAATGTTTTGATTTCTTTCTTTACTGACATCACAAGTTGTACCTCTGATCCATTGCATTTCACTCCTGCAATTAATCAAGAATGTAAACAGAAGGTCATGCACATTAATTAGTTTGTGAAAATCTTTTGACCATAAGAATTTCTTTAATTAGAATTTATAATTTAAGTTTTGCTAAGAATAAATTCTGTGTGACCAAAAATGACTACCTATCTTTAATTATGAAAAGGAAATGCCAAAGTAATAAAGAAATTTTTCAACTATTAATGAAAGTATTTGCGACTCATGTTCATCGAACAAAATGCAATAAAAATAATCAGATCGGCAATAAATTTAATCAATAGATAATCATTTTGTCCGGAACTCGAGGATTACAAAAAAGTAATAAAAAATAAACAATGAGCATTCGTTAATTTTTTTCGTAGGTCACAAATGAAACTGAACAATAAATAAATCATACCAGGTGAGTCTAATTTGTTCATTTTCATAAACCGGTCCTGCTGCCCTAAAAATATTACAAAATAATTACCATCGCCAAAAATATACTAAATACAAAGGCTGACTTTACAGGCTATTGTTGTTTATAAAAATGCTATTTTTAGTTTTTCTTGATTATTTAAAAATTGGGAGTTATCTTCTTTGTGATTTGTTTGACAATCTATAACAGTTTATTGAATAATTATGAAGTTCTAAACTAATGTTCCGTTCCATAAAGCGATGTATTGAATTACGAACACTTACTAGTTTTTGTCCTTTGTTCGATGAACATATGGTTAATACAGTTAATATATTTTGAGACACAAAGCAATAAACAATAACTTGGCACCATTGTTAACATGAAAAACTAGCATCAAATATGTTTAAAAGTTTTATCTATGTCAAAGATTGTCCTGCCTGCAGGGTTGATAATTCTTGCTTCCATTTTTTTTTCCTCAGTTTTTGTTTCCTCAATGATAGAGTTATCTTTACGGAAATGTTGGAGCAACTCCAAAAATGAATTACCTGAAAAGTAAACGCACTTTTAATCAATTTACAGAAAAATCAAATCGACATTTTAAAGAGGCTTTCTCATTTTTGATGAGCCAATTGATTAGAAAAATGTCTAAGAATAAGCCAGAATTCCCTTCTTTTAATCTGTAGCACAAAGTTGTATCAAAATGCAGTAGTGCAATATTTTTAAGTGAAGTTATTGTGAATGCTTCACTTCACTGCAATCGATACAAACAGGGTGCATTGTTAAAAATTAATAAATCATGAAATTTTTCATTCAGAAACCAAATTAGTTGTCAATCGAATACATTAGCAGCCTGTACGTCACATTTCAGATTATTTGGTTTTTCTGATGCAATGAAAAATTTTCTTCAGCTGTTGGCCATTTGCTTAGTCTTTACAAAATTTTTATAAATAATCATCCATTTTCTTTTAATTTATCTACCGTTTTTGCCAAAGTATTTTATCGTCAAACAATCTAATCATCAAACTTACTCGTGAAAACTGGCATAACGTTTCTTTGGTTTGGAGCATCATTTTGTTTTGAGGATGCAGATATTGTAGATGGTCGTTTATTTTGGTGAAAAGAAAGTTCATGAATAGTCTGGTGAGGAGCAGAACTTTTCTGTTTTGATGTTCCAAAATTAAAAAGTTGTGTCACGGCTTTGGATGTTGTTTGCTGTCTTGCAGTATCTCTATGTTTGAGATCTACAGCGACAGCTGGGCTTTCTGTAGCGGTGGTTAGCTGTTGAATAAGACAGTTACAGCTTGATGCATGAGTTGTTGGGACTTCAGCTGTAGTCGGTGCTTTTTTTGTTGTAGTAAGTTGTGCTAGGTGACTGGCTGGGTTGTTGGGACGGTGAGCTGCGTGGAGATGATCAAACGATGAGTCCAGGTTGACTGGTTTGGTGGTTTGTGCAGCAGATGTATGGCTGGCATTGTTGGTACCATTGCTAGCTTTGGCTGAAGAGAAAGCAGCAATACTGGCTTCAGTTGGTTGATGAACAAGTAGCAATTTTTCAATGCTCAAACTATTTGCTACAGTTTTATTTCCGGCATTAGAGACAATTCCTTGCTTCAAAGTACTTTTTGATGCATTGTTTGGAAAAAGCAGAAAATAAGTCTGGTTTAAATGTAGAGATTTGTGCTGAAGCACAGCTGTATGCGACTGAGGATGTGGGATGTTCTTGTCAATGATATTCTCAGATGAACTCACTACTTTATTGTTTGGTGTAACTGATATTCCAGAAGCAATCGCTCGAAAAAATTTTGGGTTGAAGATTGATGTTTTAGAGCCATGATGGGAAGTTGATGCAATGACAGTAGACTCAGTGGCCAAATTGAGATTTGTTATGTAGTTAGAGTTGGCAGCTTGTATGTCGGTTGTGTATGGAATTGGAACCCTTGGTTTAGCCGGTTGTGATGTGGATAGACCGCTGGATAGAAGCTCATAAATATTCTTCATGTTTGCTGATACAGTTGTTGTCTCTGCTGGTAAATGTAAACCATTGGTTGATTCCAGAGCAGAGGAATCAAAGATCTTCTTCGTTGAAGGCATTCGAGAAAGGGCAAGCTTTGACTTTATTATTGAAGCTGTGGTAGTGTGTGTTTTTGTAGGTTGCGGTTTCATTATTGTGGCTTGTGCTGCTGTTGCAATAGCATGTGAGTTTGTAGCTGTTGTGGTAAGAACTGGGGTTGTTGTAGTGGTAGCAGTAAGGGCTGGTGTGGTGGTGGTGGTAGGTGTTGTTGTAGTGGTTGTGGTAGTGGTTGGTGTTGTTGTAGTGGTTGGTGTTGTTGTAGTGGTTGTGGTAGTGGTTGGTGTTGTTGTAGTTGTTGTAGTTGTTGGTGTTGTTGTAGTTGTTGGTGTTGTTGTAGTGGTTGGTGTTGTTGTAGTTGTTGGTGTTGTTGGAGTGGTTGTGGTTGTTGGTGTTGTTGTAGTGGTTGGTGTTGTTGTAGTTGTTGTAGTTGTTGGTGTTGTTGGAGTGGTTGTGGTAGTGGTTGGTGTAGTTGTAGTGGTTGGTGTTGTTGTAGTTGTTGGTGTTGTTGTAGTTGTTGGTGTTGTTGTAGTGGTGGGTGTTGTTGTAGTGGTTGGTGTTGTTGTAGTTGTTGTAGTTGTTGGTGTTGTTGGAGTGGTTGTGGTAGTGGTTGGTGTAGTTGTAGTGGTTGGTGTTGTTGTAGTTGTTGGTGTTGTTGTAGTTGTTGGTGTTGTTGTAGTGGTGGGTGTTGTTGTAGTTGTTGTAGTGGTTGGTGTTGTTGTAGTGGTAGGTGTTGTTGTAGTGGTTGGTGTTGTTGTAGTTGTTGGTGTTGTTGTAGTTGCTGGTGTTGTTGTAGTGGTTGGTATTGTTGTAGTGGTTGGTGTTGTTGTAGTGGTTGGTGTTGTTGTAGTGGTTGGTGTTGTTGTAGTGGTTGGTGTTGTTGTAGTGGTTGGTGTAGTTGAAGTGGTTGGTGTTGTTGTAGTGGTTGGTGTTGTTGTAGTGGTTGGTGTTGTTGTAGTGGTTGGTGTTGTTGTAGTGGTTGGTGTTGTTGTAGTTGTTGGTGTTGTTGCAGTGGTTGGTGTTGTTGCAGTTGTTGGTGTTGTTGTAGTTGCTGGTGTTGTTGTAGTTGCTGGTGTTGTTGTAGTGGTTGGTGTTGTTGGTGTTGTTGTAGTTGTTGGTGTTGTTGTAGTGGTTGGTGTTGTTGGTGTTGTTGTAGTTGTTGGTGTTGTTGTAGTTGTTGTGGTAGTGGTTGGTGTTGTTGTAGTGGTTGGTATTGTTGTAGTGGTTGGTGTTGTTGTAGTGGTTGGTGTTGTTGTAGTGGTTGGTGTTGTTGTAGTGGTTTGTGTGGTTGTAGTGGATGGGGCATTAGCTGTTGCTGATGTGGTTGTAGTTTGATTTTGCTTTGTTTCTGCTGATGAAAAAGAAACTGCTGATGAAGGTGTTCTTTCACCAAGAATATTAGTCGTCATATCTTGAGCACTAATGGTCTTGATTTGAGCGGAATTTTGCGAGCTTTTTCCAGTTTTATCTGTGACCTGCAACCTGCTCAGTTCACAAACATCGCCTACAATATATCAACTTAATAAATTTCCTTTGACAGCTGAGGCGCATTAGAGCAAACAACTGCTCAGGTGAATAGAGTGAAACCGCAAAAGGTAAAGCAGAAATGCAATAGCAAAAGGAGAGGCAAGAACAAATAAAATTCAGAAAACAGTAAGAATAAAAGTATATAAAAGTCAAAGAATCAAGTAGAAAGAAAATTATTGCAAAGAATCAACCAAAAGTGCACAAATACTAAGTTTATTTGCCTGTATTATTTATATGTTTATCATCCTTACATTTGCATGTGCTCAGCCTTTTTGGCAGTAGGTAATTATTAGTAATCAAATAATGGACTTTTATGAAAGACCCCACCCAGATTGTGATCGTGACTTGCTGCGTGCCAAAAGTATTTAATAAGTCAAAATTTTTGTTTTTATACTTTATTTCGTTGATGCGTTTTCAATTTTCTGCTAATCAATTTTTGATCTTAAACTATCATTGGCTTTTGTTGCTTTACAAGCTTTTAGGTCAGCATGTAACATAATTTGTGAAGGCACCAAATAATTTAGTACATTTCATGATTTTTGGTGCTCCTGGCAATTTTTTTCTGATTTATCTTATATTATTCTCATTAAGTTTTTTATGAAATGTTTTATTGAGTTCAATATCAATTTTTTTGTGAATCTATTCTTTAAAACTAGAATAAAAAGGACATGTTGCAAGACAATTATTCATGCTGTCGACTGTTGCAGAGCAATGAATATCAAAATACTGCAATTTCATAATAATAGATTAATAAAATAACTTTTATTTTTGCAAGAACCAGCCGCGCAAAATTGTGACAAATCTATTAATAGGTGGTTCTCTATGAAACTTCAGCTAACTGCAAATTGTATTATTCCATAAAACAAAAATAACTTGAATTTTTTTTTCATCAAAACCTACCAATATTTTTACAGCTTCATCGGTTGTATAAAATTTGACAAATTCTTCCAAAAAAATTTTCATAACATTTTTATGCAAACCATTTATTCTTCATTTATAATTGTTTTCATGAAAGTAATAATAAAAAATCAATTTATCTAACAAAAAATTGATTACTGGAATAGAATTCTCTTTTCACACAAAATACATGAGTTCCCATTAGCGATTAAACAAAATTTCTTTTTAAAAGATTCATCCTAATTCTTGCTGTCGTTTACATACCAGTGGACTCATCACATGTGGCTTCTTTCTCACAAATAGCTACCGCCTTGTGGCGGGATTGGCATTTATCCGGTCGAAGGGATCCACTCAGAGTAAGTCGCGCGTGACAATGGATGCTTTTAAATCTGAATTTGAACTTTTTTACAGGTGACTGGTCAATCTGTCAGAGAAGTTCATTGGTTGTTTGGTTTCTATAAACTCCCAGCCAGCCGTAGCGATATGGTGTGACTAAGAAGAATAAGAGGAAATTCTGTAACAAGGTTGTCACAAGACAAAATTAGGAGTTATGTTCTCGTAATTTATGCTTACAATTGATAATTTGAGCAAGCACTTTCCTACACTCATTGCTCTCTAGCTTCGCAAGTGTAGAGTTCAACGCCTCACATCTGTGCAGTGCTGTTTCATAATCAAAGTTCCCAGGTACCGCTCTGGAAATATCAATATTACCTGGTTGTTTCATCACTCTTTCCAGTTTGCAATCCGTTTAAAACAAAATATTTCACAACTGCTTATAATTTAAAAATAAAAAACTAATATTATCAAATGCAAAACTAAGAAAAAAATTTTCTGTATTTTTGAGTTTCGAGTAAATTTCTCGGGAGTTTTGTGTTGTTGTACGCTAATAATTATACAAGGAAATAATAAAAGTTTTGGTATGAAAGATTGTGCGAATGGCTAAATAAAAAATCGAGCCATGCTAATTCTATGCTCACAAAGCTTTTTGCAAAAACAAAAGAAAGCAAAAATAAAAATGTTATTAGGTTTAGCGAGCGCTGAACAAAAGCCGAAGGTTTCACTTACGTAAAGCATCGTTCTTCCTTCAGCTGCCAATCCTGCTAACATACATGGGCAAAGGCAGCGGCTAGTAGAGTCAGCATAAAACTGGTACCTTCAACAGATAGAGTAAACTAAGCTTGTCATTTTATACATCAAGTTTGAGGCTTGCAGAAAGCTGTGAATATCCAGTTTAAAAACATTAAAACTCTTTATTGCTAATTGCTGCCTGGCTTTTGAAAATAATATTTGAATGGAGCGAAAAAATGTGATTTTATGTAAAGTTTTTATCCACGTTTTTGCTAGCGAAAGAAATGAGTCAACAGCAACTAGCTAACAAACTCTCTCAACAAATAACCTGTTATAAAGTGCAACATAATACATTATGAACATCGCTAGACAACAATTGGGGTGCAAAATATACCAAAACAAACAGCAAAATAAACACATTTTATAAACTGCCTACTCACCGATGATCATTGTGGTGTACTTGAGAGCTATGAATTGATATATAAATAATATTAATGATAATGCACTTTATATATCCAGACAGTTTGGGTGGACACTTATCCACCCAGTATTGTTGTCTGCGAAGGCTCGTTCATTTGTTTGATGTTTATTTGGCTTTCATTATTAATCTACTCCCCAAATGAACTCTTACAGTCAGCAAACCCTTGAAGCAGCGGTGTCAATGTTCATTTGGCAAACAGTAACTATTTTGCAGTGAAAATCATTTGAAACCTGCCTAGCAAAGTTCAATTTTGTTTGTCAATTTAAGTAATTTTTCTCACTTTCTACAACAAGTGAAGTTTACAGATCAACAATCAGATATTTCAGCTTTTGGATGAATTTACCGATTGCAAAACTCAAACAATTGCATAACTCAAACAATTGCATAACTCAAACAATTGCATAACTCAAACAACTACATAAATCAAACAGCTGCATAACTCAAACAATTGGATAACTCAAACAACTACATGAATCAAACAATTGCATAACTCAAACAATTGGATAACGCAAACAGCTACATAAATCAAACAACGGCATAACTCAAAGTGAACAAATACTACAAGTCATTAGTCAGCCATTGACTCTAGTTAATTCAAAGGAGTTCATTGGTTTTTATTGCAGGAGTCAAACTGTTTTAATATGTATGTGGGTCTGCTTATATTTCCTATGAAAATGGAAACATACCTGTTTGTCAACCGCTCATCACCAAATAAATTTCATAAAACAGCAAGTACCTAATCATTAGTTACAAAAACGGTTAAAATAGCGGCTGTTTTTTAAAATAAAGGTCACTGGTGATGAAATTTTCAGGGCAAAAAAATGCATAATGTTGGGGCGCATAAAAATTTTTAGTTTGATAAATAAATAATTAAAACTGAGCTATTTCTGTCAAATTGTAAAACTTGATCGCTTATTGATTTTGTTTGTATTTTGCAAATTTTCGCACATCTGTGAACAATTGATCGAGCAAACCTTAAGCTTTTGTGAAAAGAAACTTTAAAACCAAGGTTATTGATGAAGGAGTTTCCTTTCAATCTAGCGATCCAAAATGAGCTATAAGATTGATTATATAACCTTGATTACATCAAAGGACAAATATAAACAAAATTATCTTCAACAGTTTTCACAGATTGTAATTCAAAAATTTAATGGTAGGCCTAACACAAATACTACTGCCATTTCAATAAATCTTTTGAGAAGCCAAAGGCTTTGCCTTGATTCCACTGCCTAATGGTTTTTCTCTTGGGTAACGCCTTTCAAATTGGTATAACATAGGAGTAATGGTATAAGCAAATCAAAGAGAAGTTGTTTTCTCTTGTCATTGTACCTACATTTTGGTACAAAATTATGATGTACAGAGACACTTTATTGTTTTGGTGCTTCTTCAGCGGAAAATTTATTTGAACTAACATTGCTTTTAATGTGTAAATTTAAATTTAACACAAAAATAGTTTCGCTTGGATATAACACTCAGTAGTATCTGTACGGCAAGTTCTACTTTCGCATTTGTTTTACATTAGTTTACATTTAGCTGCCAATAGTTTCTTTTCCTTTTTCTTTTTGTGTTGGTTTGCTCTTTTCCTCATTTTATCGCTCATCATTTTCTTGAAACTCTGGTAGTTTCTCAGCAAATAAAGTAGAAAAATAAAATATAAAAACTACAAAACTCGAAAAAATTTTCAGTTTTTTAACTTTTCAAATGATTTGGAGTTATCCTTTCATGGCAGATATTGCTCACTAATCTACAGCTAGATAGCCTGAGTTTCATCAGTGACCTTTGCGGTCGCTTATGCAGCTCAAAATTCAATTCCAGATGAAGACAGTTAAAACAGGTTGTTATGATATTTTTTTGTACAAGAAAACGTTTGAGATTAAATCGATTACGTTTGGCAAATTGAAGCTAGATCTGATTTTTTTCGATTACGCATGCTTCATAGAGAACTTTATAATTGTTATACAGTTTTAACTGCAGCTACAGGCTGGTTAGAGCTTAGTTTAATCAATCACATCAGAGTTTAACCCACAGGGATTAGATGCTGCTGGAAAAATACTGAAAATGAACATTTGTGAAATAATAGGGCTGTCAAAGATTAAGAATTTTTGATCTTAATCTTAATCTTTTCCATTAATCTTAAATTAATCTTATTTTTTAATCTTATGTACTCATGTGATACAAATGCAATGATGGGACAGTGAAGTCATCATCCATCTACCTGCATGCTTGTAGAATGAGATAGCAAACCTCAATTTGGATTTTTCAGTCCAGGAACAAATAACAAATATAATATCACAATAGTGTAATATCACAATGATAAACAAATATGTATGAATGTATTTATGTATGCAATTGTGAAAAAAACTTTTTTTGAATGAAGAACTGAAAAGGAAGGAAAAAAACTAAAACTAGTTGCTATTTAAAATTTTGATATTTACAGTACATGTTCAGGTAGGTACAAAGTGTAGGCACACATGATTGGAAGAAAATAAGTTTGCTGGATACACAAGTTAACGGAAACTTGAATATCGAATGTGAACAAAAAATATACTTTTATCTTTGGCATAGAAAACTATTATTTTTTTATTTTCTCACAAAACTGCTACTCTCGACAAACCTCTATGGAAAAAAAGAGAAAACCCTTGGATATACCAGGATATATAATAAAAACATCACAAATGAACTTGCTTTAGGTATTTTTGACAATCTGGTTAATTGATCGTGATATATTTTGGCGGTGTAGCTCAATAGCTTATAGATAAAAAAATAGCTTTGATTAGAATAATAAATAAATAAAATCGCGAAAATCTAGTAAAAAATAATTGTTTATTGTAGTTATTCAATATTATTGTTATAATTAATAGATACTACACTAAAAAAAATCATATGCCCGTTAAGTTTCAGTTTTTAAATAATAATTATAACATGTTATCAATTAAATGTATTGTTTGTGCTGAATAATAACAACAATAAAAATAAAAAAAACAGTTCGATAAAGAAATATAATTGTTTATTCTTAGAATGAATTAAGACAGTAATATGAAAATTGTTTTAAAGGATAAACCATATTACAACGTATTACATGATGTTATTATTATATAAGATATTTTGTTAACTATTATTATTGGTCACTTTTACATATCTATTATAGTTTTTTGTTATTATTATTATTACCAACAATCATCATTTTGTTAGGAAGCTTTAATTATTATTTATTTATTTATAACATTCCAGGTGTTTTATAAACATTTCTGAGCAGAAAACTTTCTATTGGATGGAGAAAAATGAGATTTATTGTAGCAAAGTGTGTACCAAAGTAATGATGACAATATGGATCCCTAAAATAAAACAGATCTCAAAACTAGTCTCGTTTAGAATCATAACAACATTCAAAGTCTCTTCATTGCACTCCAATTGACAGAAAAATAATAGCCTGAGAACTAGTGATAGTTAACTCGTTTTGCAACAACACTCACCTACAAATGTCTTCATTCACATCAAGTTAAATTGACTTGTTCAAAGTGAAAAGATTGACATTTTCATAATTTTTCTTCAGGATAGCATGATTGAAATTTAGTGACAAAGATGAGGTTATGTGACAAAAAGGCATCTCCCTCTTCATGTAGACAAACTGATAGATGTGTTCAGCATAATAAACAGTATTATAGTGACGTAACTGGGGTTTCTTTTTATCAGATTAATTGAGTCATAAAAGTTTAATCTTTTTGATCTTAAAAATCAATTAATCTGGTTAATCTTTAAAATAACTCAATTAATTGACAGCCTTATGAAATAATAAACTTTATAAAGAAATACCATGTATAGATTAAAAATGGTTGATCAAGTTTTAAATTTGAAGGCTTTCGAGTGAAATTTTTTTACAGCTCTAAGAAAAAATGCTTTTGCTGATTTTGTAGAAGTAAAAATTTTTATCAAAGTAACCGATCCTTGAAACCTCATCAAAGCAAGTAAAATAATTTTTTGTATCAATCTTATTCGAAAAAAGGCACTTTTAACAATCCTGTTGGGGTTCAGAACTAGGTCAACTGTAACAAAAGCTAGTAAACTCTGCAGAGACAATAAAAATTACTTTTTTGTCACGATGCAATAAACATAAGTAACCAGATTTCTTATTCTACCAGCATATTCTAGAAGAGCTAGATGCAGCGATTTCACATGTTGTTTTGAACTTTGTGAGAGAACATCTAGCAAACCAACAATTTTTTTGCAACAAAAATGATGAAAGTTGATTCGCTATGATAATGACTGATTGTCGGTTCCATTACAGTTGAGAAACAACAACGCTTTCTTCACTATTGTCCACCCAAAACTTGGAAGGAAGGCTATTTTTGTGGTCACAACTGTATGGAATACTCACATACATTTCTGGTAAAATACACCAGACATTAGTGACAGTGATTGGCAGGTGGTTCTACAGTGCACATGACACCGTCCAAAAGACTTCACAATCGCTAGTCCAATCAACTGATACAGACGCTATTTATTAGGACTGATTATTTTGTAATGCTGGAAGAAAAGCATATTCTAGCTATTTTAAATTTATGTTTAATTGATAACTTGTTGAGGTTGACATTAGCTTATTAACAGTTGCTCCAGGCTATTTGTGGGTTGCAAATTGGTCATTTGCAGAAAAATTTCCATAAATCATCTCAAGGTATTTTTATTATCATTCCATTTTGGATGTGAGAATGGTGAAGTCAAAACAATAAAATAAAAGAAGCTATGGTAATAATAGCGCAGGCTGAAAATGTTGTTAAAGTTTATGTAAAAGAGAACAACTCCAAACCAATGACGGAGTTGTCTCCCTTCAGTAAGCTGTTGGCTATTACAGCAACTCTTTCTCTTTATACAAACTAGAGAACGTCTCAAAGGCTTTGAAAGTGTAAGTCTAACGCCTGTTCCTTGAGTTTTTATTTTTTTATGTTTTACGTTTATTCCTTTGTCTCAATGCTCTACCAGCGTATAAGGAGATAGCTCTGATTATTTTAGCTAATTAATCAAACAGTATTATGTGTTTTCTAATAACAAAAATTCAGAGAGCATGTTGCAGCTGACAAATTATTGTGAGGAAAAGAGCATTCGCTGTCTCCATGACGATGTGCTGATGTTCTATTTCCAAACTTGTAAAATAATTTTATTAATCCATAATTATTATTTTTTTTTTAATAAGGAATAATGTCTCCTAAAATAATGGCGAAAATATTTTATCTCGAATAAAACTTAAAAATCAGCTTCTTTTTAGTCTGGCTATTTTACTGTTTCACTCAATTTATTTCTTTTATTCTCGCAATAATCGTGTAGGAAGAAATCTTGGATAGCTTCATTTGTGTTGGTTTTATCAGAACACAACGGTTGCCATGTCATGCTACAGTTTTCTGATAAAATAGCCAACTGCAGTGTGTTTTAGGAACTTTTCCATGCATGTGTTAAGCACGGTGTGATAATTTATGTATACATCATGCCATGCTATTCGGTGGGAAGTCAATAAATAGGATTGTTCTATTGCGTTTTATAAAGTTATTGAACTGTGAGAAAATGCTATATTTAACCATTTAGTTTCATTGTACCTACAAGACCTTTTTGATTAAAGCTGCTCAACTCATTACGGTCTGCTGTCTGCGGTCAGCATTGATGTCACAACAAAGCTTAGAATAACAATCGCCAAAAGAAAAACCTAATGGAAAGTGTTTTGCTATTAAGTGCAAAATCAAAAAGACTGGAAAAGCTGCAAATATTACAAGTTTTATATTAGTTTCTCACTGCAATGCAAATCATTTTTCTATTCAGTAACAAAACTAATCACATCTATCGATTGTTAACTTTGAAGAAACCAGTTTTCTTTCAGTAGATTTTCCAAAACTATTCAATCGCTACCAAATTAGGCTTGTGGAAGATTACCCATAATGCTTCAACGCCTTCGCTTCAACGCTTCAACGCCTATTGGAATTTTGCCCATGCGTAAAATGCGTGGCCATTTGAAATTAGACTGAGAAGCTTAGTGCAAGCAGTGAGGGCAGTGATCTGTCCAGCCCATTCACAAATAGAATCAATTTTTGGGCTATTGTGTAAATTTTACTTAGAAATATGTCACGCTACACACAGCATAGGAAAATTTCCACTGAGCGACAGAAACAAAGCTTGACCTGTTAATGAGATTAACGAGTCCACTGTCAACAGCTTGCACTCTCTCGGTGCAACCTCCTGCTTTGCAAAACTCAGCACTCTGTAGGTAAACGGCAGCTACTAAAGTTGTCATGAATTTTGTTTAAAAAAAAAAGAAAAAGCGCTGCGAAAAAATATTTGAAGGTTGACAATTTGGTGGGACAATTTTTTCATTTTTAGTAATTTTTTGAGCAAGCAAAACAGTAGCAACTTCCTTCTCAAAAAAAGAAATATCTCTAAACAAACAAAGCAATATATTTTGCTAACTAAAAAGCTGTCGCTTAAAAACATTATTTTATTACCAAAACTGACAAGAATGTAAAAAATTTAAGCAGTTATGTAACAGTTTAGTCCCAAAGCTCTATCAAGAGATTTTGGTTAGCCTCGCACTAGAAATAGCTAAGAACGCAACTTTATTGGCTGGCCCTTGAGGGGATTAGCCAATAAACTTGAAGTAGTACAAGCCACGCTTCTGGAGCATGTATATCTGTATGGCATTCATTCAATCAATCTCATTGCTTATCGCTCAAGCATACTGATAGCAAGCATTTCATTGACCCAGCGTCCACAAAACTACACAGAAAAAATGTCTCACTCACATCATCATCATCATGGAAGAAAAATGAATTTTGCGGCTGGACCCAGTGCTCTACCAGTGGAGGTGAGAAAGTTTTTACCTGTTCGTACTAATGTAGTCTTAATGCGAAACCCGCTTGCCTTATGAAATATTGCATCATCCATCATCGATGATGCAATACTTTATAAGGCAAGCGGGGTTTCGCAATGACAGTTGCTTGAGGTTGCTAATAGATTTGTGCCAGAGTGGGTTTCAAGAAGTGCTACTTTTGAAGAGCGAACTAAATGAATTTTGAGTTTACGCTGACTTTATGCCCTGAAAGTTGTTATTTATCTTAATAATGTTATTTAGCCCTCTGCAGGATATGCTCTATCTACTTGCAATCAGTGTCGATGACTGACTAAAGTTTCTTCACCAGTTATTTTGCAGTTGTTGTAAAAACTTTTACCTGTATTTATTTTATATTGTTGTAGTACTATTTTAAAATGATTTTATGTTAAATGACCCCACCCCCCCTCCCCCCCCCCTTCCCCCCCCCCTTTAGTGAAAATTTATATCTAAATAAATCTGCTGTCAGATTTGATATCTGCTACTACATACAGTATTGGTGAGGAAAATATTTGTGTGGTCAAGTAAGGAAATAATAACCTGAGATCTTGAGTTATGGTAAAAAATTGTAGGAAGGTCATTGGCACTGTATTAGTAATCATCGTGATGATCAGTGCGGTTTTGTGATGTACTCAGTTTAGCTTTTTATGAGATTTTGTAATCTCCTTGTTTCCATCCAACTCGTCAATACAGCTTCACCGTTTTTTTACTCTTGCGGGAAGAAATAGAGCCCTTAGCAAATTTAATTAACTAACCAAATATTGATCAGCGATGGAATCGGTTTTTGCAAGCTGAAAAAAAAATTATAATGAACTCAAGTTTCTTTAAAACACCTTTTTTTGTCAAAATTTATGAAAGATGTGTTTGTGTTGTCAGTTTTGTTTATAGTCAGAAAACCAACAAAACTGAGAAGTTGCCCTGCGGGTGGGGTGGGGTAGGGTGGGGGTGGGCTATATTTAGCGCAGCCATGCATTATAAATAATTGATACTCTTGGCTGAATACGGAAAGCCGGTTTCATTACACGATAAAGAGAAAATGCTCTGGGTATTTTCCATCGATACGTCAAGCGTGCTGCAAGGAATGGAATTTTCCATCTAGATAGTAAACATGTGGCACCATTTTATTGATTACCATTCAGCGATATAATGGGTCTAGGGATACAGAGGCTAAGCCATTAATTATCACTAAGACTAGGGCTTTGGCCCCGAGTGAAGCAAATCAACAACTCAGTTTCAACCTTTGATCACGTTCACGATTAGTACCATAGCCTGCTAATCTATTTTATAACGAAACGTACGCAACTTGCTTTCACCAAGTACATTATATACCATTGTGATACTTTTAGGTATTGCACAAAGCGCAGGCAGAGATGATGAACTTCAACGGCACTGGACTTGGAGTTATGGGTACGGTCTATAACACTAATTATGTAACAATATCTTGTATCAAGTTTGTTCAAGCCTGTTTATTTCACTATAAGCATTTTAAATTCTAATGATTCCATTATGGTCTTTCAGAAATGAGTCACAGATCACCGGAATTTGGAGCCATATTGAATCAGGCCATTTCGAATCTCATTGAGCTATTGTAAGTATTTTTGGTCGCCCATTTTAATTTTGATTTTGTCAAAATTCATCTTTGATTCTATTGTTACATTAATTTTCCACCTGTCTTGTCATGAGAAATGCAACGACTCTCAAATTATTACCAAGTAAGTCGCCAAGTTTAAAAAAATAGGTGATTTCAATATTACTATTTTTAGTCGCCACAAGTTGAAACAAAACAATAATCCCAAAATTGGATTGCTTGTTTTATTTTTTCAACTAACATCTTGGCTACATCTAGAGCATTGAACTTTGGTTTTACTAAAGAAAATTAATTAATAAACAGATACGGCCGATGAGTATTTTGTCTCAACCGGACCTATATATATTATTATATATTAGATGATCATGTACAAATTATTTATATTACAGAAACATTCCAGCCAACTACAAGGTCTTGTTTATGCAAGGCGGCGGAACTGGCCAGTTCGCTGCCGTTGCTATGAATCTAATGAGGCTGAAGCCTGAGCACACTGCTGACTATTTTGTCACTGGAACCTGGTCACAGAAGGCAGCTAAAGAGGCTGAGAAGTATGGCAAGGTCAACTATGTGCTGCCTCACACCAAATCATTCCGTGGTACGTGCTTGCTGTCACAAAATTATTATCTAGTCAAACATTTTCAAAAACAAGTATGTCGGTCTAAACTAATAAGACTATTTATATAAAATCATTTTTAATCTTTATTGGAAGTTATCTGCTCAATGTTGTGTAAGAGAACATAACTGCACGCAATGATAGGAGAATTTAACCTTCCTTATTTTTTCTGCATGACTGTATTGGAAGCATTATCTTTCATCTTTTTTACCTCTAGATGTTGTATTAGTTGTTGTCTATTTAATAGTTTTTGAGGAGAAGACAACTGCAAAAATCCTTCAGCTTGATGTTTTTTTCTGTAATTCACTTTTTTTTAATATTTAATTTTGGCATTATTTAAATTCAAATAAAAAAGTTTCTGCAGGAATCGTTCATATTTGTTCAACATGGGCTTTTTTTATATTAATGTATAACAAAGAAAATGCTTGCTCAGTGATGTACTATCTAGTTGAAACCACCATATTTGTATCTGGAGAAAACTTTGTAATTTATAACAGCTGATGGTTGACACTATATAACACATTGTAGGCGTGCCACACAGTAATACATGGAACCTAGATCATGAGGCTTCCTACATACATTACTGTGCCAATGAGACAGTACATGGAGTAGAGTTCCACGATATACCCAAAGTAAACAATGACGTTCCTATAGTAGTTGACATGTCTTCAAATATATTGTCTAAAGAGATCGATGTCTCCAAGGTGAGTCATTTTAATTAAATAAACCAAACTGTGATAATTATTTTCAAATTTCGTTTTTGATAAAATAGTCTAAACTTTTTTTCACCAAAGTTTTCCTAATTACGAGTTAGCAATTTCAGAGGTAGAGTTGTCTGCTCTGGCCTGTTTGTGGTCTGTGTACTATCAAGGGTGGGCAACTCTGAATCTTAACAGTAACTTCAATTATTGCTGTATCCTTCCACAGCGATATCTAATTTCTCTGCAATATATACATTATTACTTGCAGTATGGAGTCATCTATTTCGGTGCGCAGAAGAACGTCGGACCTGCAGGCGTGACACTTGTGATCATCAGGGAAGATCTGATTGGTCGGGCTCTACCTCACACCCCGGCTGTTTTAGACTACAAAGTAATTGCTGCCAACAACTCGTTGTTTAACACTCCCCCATGTTACAGGTAATTAATAACAAACGTTCAGCTTTTTTAATTCCTTATACATAGGGACCTATTGTTTAAAAATTGTTATGTTTGTTCAATTATCTCATTTTGTGTTTGTTGCTATTTATAGCATCTACATGTGTGGTCTGGTCTTTGAATGGCTCAAGTCTCAGGGTGGTCTGGCAAGTATGGGAGAGAAATCTGACCTCAAGTCATCAGTATTATACGAGATTATCGACAATTCCGGAGATTTTTATCAGTAAGTAGTCAGTCAAATGCAGTTTTAGGAATCGTCTTCCCTTCATCATTCAATTAAATAAAAATTTTGGGTTTGGGAATTGTCTTCTCTCCATTACTCAGTTGAATATAAGTCATATCAAACACTGGTAAAACAAAGGAAATTTTTCTATTGGTTACAGGACCGCGAGATTTTTGTTTTATTGAGGCAAATTTCAAATCCTATAAAAGACTTGTACTATAAGGAAGAATTTGAAGATTGTTACATTTCTCTCCTCCTCCTGTACTTGTAATGAAAATATACTTCAGTAGTAAGATAATTATACTGAGCACAAAATTATAGCGCTTCGTTGAATTACGATTGTAGATTTTTTGTGGTGAGACATTTCTGTAGATCATTATGTTACCATTGTTAGCAGTAGGCCCAAGTACGTGATGCAAAGTTGACTGCAAATGGTAGCTCGACCACATTACTTGCTACGTCATAACATAATCTATAACAAAACACAATATGTTACAGCTGTGCCATTGATCGTGCACACAGAAGCAGAGTCAATGTCACCTTCAGAATTGGAGGCTCAAATGGTAATGAGAGTTTGGAAAAGAAGTTTCTGGAAGAAGCAGCCAATCTGAACATGATGCAACTGAAGGGTCACAGGTAAGAAATGAATCTGGTATAATTCTAAGGTGCTTGATAGCTGAATGGGCTGGATCTCGAGAAAGAGGCAAAGACTGATTTTCTGCTCCTTTAAATTTTAAAAGCAAAATTTTTTTTTCAAGAAAAAATTTTCTTTTGAATTTTAACGCTTCAAAACGCTACTTTCTCCGTTTATTATGAATGATAATGAAAACATGCTGATGTTATTTTAGATCGGTTGGAGGGATTCGA
This sequence comes from Cryptosula pallasiana, assembly GCA_945261195.1. Classification (NCBI taxonomy): domain Eukaryota; kingdom Metazoa; phylum Bryozoa; class Gymnolaemata; order Cheilostomatida; family Cryptosulidae; genus Cryptosula; species Cryptosula pallasiana. The sequence continues at coordinate 32,900,105 of OX183131.1, forward strand.
GCCTCGTTGTACAATGCAGTACCTGTAGAACACGCTTTAAAACTCGCTGACCATATGAGGGATTTCTACAGAAGGTTTGGGGCGCCTGAGTTGTAACAGTTGAGTATTTAGTCTACTAGCATTGACAGCGTAACACTAGCCATCATTCCGGAAGTCATCCATCATTGTCTGACGGCAAATTCAGCAAACGATTGAGAAATAATTGACTTTGCAGTCAAGTTACAAATGTCACTGTTAACAGGCAAATATTTATTATAATTTTTAGGCAAACAGATCTCAGGGTGCTAGAAAAAGAACAGTATAATTTTTTGAGGTTCATTTTTTACTCTGCGATTTTGAAGTCTTTTGTGCATTAATTGTGCAGCAATTTTATTGCTGCCATTTTTTTCAATTGTATTTGAATGTGAGAATGCGTAGCACTTGAGCAAGCTTGTAGCACTTTTGGTCACTGCAAAGATTTAATTCTTAATTTTAATTTTTTAGCCACTCTTTTTTAATGTAACATGTATATAATGTTTTTTTGCTGTTTTTAAATAAGAATTATTATATAGTTTTTTGTTTGCCTGCTGTTTTGTTTATCCCTACCAAGAGAATGGAAGAAAAAGTACTGCTAATAAAAAAACATTAAATGAAATATTGCAATTGGTTATTCATTTTGTAATAATCTACCGCTAACAATACAACAATGGGCTTCAGAACTCTGGAGAGGCCAAGGTCGAATATCAACAAGCTCAGTGTACCTAGATGTGCAAGTTCATACTTTCCCAATAAGTGATATTGATGACAAACAAAAAAAAACTGAAAAAGAAAATTTATTCTGAGCAGTTTATAATGTAGCTATGTCATGAACGTGTTGTGGTGTTGTGGCAGCAAAGGAACCCTTAGTACGTCACTGCATCAGCAAATGAAGTATCCACAATCGTGTTGCCAGAAGTAATAGTTGTACCGATGAACTAAAAAAAATCATGAAGTCACTTTTTACATCGAATAATCAAATTTCTATTTACAAAAAATTTGTAAACTACAAAATTTAGGGTGAAAAGCTTAGACGCTGTCCCACCCTATTCTGTCTCCTTATCTGTATGCGTGTATACTACATTTTTACTTCATTTTAAAGCTTCTTTTGGGAACCTACAGATGATGAGTGTGACTAATTACTTACGTTTGTACCATTTTGTAGGTAATTTCTGACCATCCGCGTCCAGTATTAATTATAATATGGTAATGTCTAGGTTGGGAGCCTTGCATGTAATGCCAATTTACATTTATATCGGTCTACTACCGTCTTGTAATACAACTACAGTTGTCTACCTGGACTATTCTTTGAGCTTTCTAGTTATTGGCTGAGAATACTAAAACCCACAAAGCTATAGATACTTGTATTGATGTGCTTCCTGGTGAGTGCAGATATGCCTGTAAGCCACTGCATAAAATAGGAAGACAGTAATAAATCACTTTTGATTTATGTTACTGAAATAACATTAGAGCAATTAAATTGAAAAAAAAATCCAGCTGTAGTTGAAAGGAATTTTAGAGTATCCGCTGACTTTGAGTTATTTTGTTTAGAAATATTTTGTTTAGAATATTATAAGAAAGAGAAACAGAATTTTTTTGGTGGAGCAGCTTTTATGGAAGTATATGAGGTGACTTCTGTTTCTACCTTTGCCAAAAGCTTTTTTAAAAAATCAGGTTTATTCAAGAATTGTTCATAAACAAATGAAATGAAAACAAATTTAACAAGGCGGCCATGTTTCAACTGATCAAAGTTCAAAATTGAAAAAATTTAATGAAAGCGACAACAAAAAGCTTTCGACTTGAGAGTTTGCTCAAGAAACTAATTGACTTGAGCTGAGATAAAGATCTTGTTTCCACAGGACTCGATGCATGGTAGTGTCACCTAGACCACTACTAAGGATGTTGTTGCTTAGCAACCAGCGAACTTTGTTTATACGTTCTCAGAGTGGCATATACATTGTAACTCTTCTAGGTTTTCTTTTCACTGATGGTACCTCTGCTGAGTCAAGTCTATGGTTTTGAGTACCAGATTGCTCTAAGGAATTTCCTATGCACTAAAAACTATTTGCATTAATGAAAAAGAGTCTATGACATTTCCAAAAAACTTCAATTCATTTGCTGAGTCTCTACAGTCATTGTAATACTAAAGCAATTTCCATATTCTCTAAAAATATACACTCAGTGTGCCTGAAGTATAGCTGCAGTAGAATAATCAAGTAAGGAAGGGTAAGCTATCCCTCCCGTATCTGATTATTTTGGTTGCTAAGCTAAAAATTACAGATCTCCACCCTATTTTGTAATCATGGCAATGGTTGCCAGATTTTGAAGGATGATATAATGAGTGTTAGTGGAAATGTAAATGAGAGAATTAATTATTTATATCAGTGCTTCAAGGCTGGTAATAGGATGGGCAGTGAGAGCTGCTGAGCATTTTGTAGCAGACGGACAAAGGGGTGGCAAAGTTTGGGTGGTAACAGAGTTTTTATGTAAGAAACAGAAATCTACGAGCCAAAGGTAAGCAATTTTAATTTGTCTTAGTAACTATATACTTGCATATAAATATCGATCGATTTAAAATGCACATTGCTTATAAAAAATTTGAAAATAACTGAATTTACATTATTTTGTTAATTTTGTGCCGTATTACGGTTTTGATTAAAAATCAACTACAATCCAAAATGAAAGTCAATTTATTTTCAGACGTTTTTAGGTATTTGGAATTCTTTCAGAGACTAAACTAAATTCACAAATGATGGAAGCACAAAAGGATAATAAGGGGTTTGAGTTGCAAGACACCAGACCCCCACAATCAGGCAAAGAAAAAGAAAGAAAACAGTCTGTTCCTGCCGAACCACCAAAAGTTCCAGAGAACAGAAATTCCGCAAAGGGTCCACCAAAGCCCTCAAAATCTTCATCACTTCCTGCAAATGGGTCAAAGTCTACATCCTCGGTGGAAAATGGGCTCCATGCCAAGACTAAAGAGGTAGAAGCAGAAGAAAGTGGGATAGCTATAAATATCAGCTACTTCCAGTCGTGGCAAGCTGTGCTGAAAATAATCAAAATGGTAAGAAACGGACGTTCACTGATTTTCTGCCTCAGGCTGTCAATCACCAGTTAATTGTTATGATAGTATGCAATGATGACTTGGGTTTCCGGTGAATCACAGAACCAACTACTAACACCTGTCAGCAAACACCTCGCACCATAATCATACCCCAAAGAACTTTTGGTGTTGTTTAATTAAAACAATAATTAAATGTCAGAATTCACAAAAAAGCTTTAAAGAAAAATACCTTAACTCGCCAACGAAAAAAAAATTGTCTGGATAAACTTGAAAATCTTTTGCTCCAACAAGCTACTTTGTTGAATGAGTAGTGTCATCGCTGTCGCCAAAAACAGCTCAAACTATAAAAGCAATAACTGAAAACTAATAATTATTTTGAGGCTGAAGTAATCAATAAAGTTATAGCAATATATTTTACTTTTCTACGTTTTGCAACCTCGTATTTATTTTCAAAACTCCAGTTTTGTGTAAAAAGCTGTGAATTATGTACGTACACAGGTATGAAGGATTACTCATAGCATAGGTGGAGCAACCTCAATGCTTTATGCTAATTTTATGCCATGTTTGTGCGAAGGGAAGTGGAAGAGATTGTTTGTAGATGAATGACATCTCTTGTCAAGGGGTAGGACTATGAGTCTTTCAGAATGTCAATCTAATCAGCTGTTGCTAATGAAATCAATTATCATAGCAGCATTGCCGATGTATGATTTATACTACTGTCATTATTAATTAAAGTTTGCATTCATCACCAAAGTTTTTGTGATGAAAAGAATATTAATTATTTTTCTAAAAATATCTTTAGCTTTTTTTAAACTGTAATGTTTACATTAAAAATGCTTGGAATCCTCAAATCCTAACTTTGAGTTTTTAACAAAACCATTTTGTTACATGGCTCCTAACATAACTTAGAGAAAAGATCGAGTTGACAAATTTAAAAAACTATAAAACATTTAGTGCTCATTGTCATCAAGTTTCCTAGCCTGCCAACTTCGTGGTTGCCTTTTCATTGTTTGCAAACCATGAACAAAGAATGTTGCATACAGCGGACATCTTGTATGACAAGTCATGTCAGTTAGTCTTTCTACCTCTTTATGGAAATGTGTCAGATATGTAAATTATACCTCGCTCTGAGAGAGGGAAACGTATCAATACTGTACTCTGTGCTCCGGCTGGTTAACAAAGACCTCCAAACAAACTTTAAAACATATGCTATCCGCAATTAATTTTGAGGCTCAAATATAATTAATTAAAACACTTCTTTTGTTTTTTAAATACTTCATTTTGTACCAATTTGATGTCTGCTAATGGCCAACTTCAACATTAATTTAGAACTAAGCTATTTCTCGAACCCAGTGATTTAAATTGTTTCACAAGTATCACCCTTTAATGCTAAAAAAAATCTTCAAACCAAGCCTACATAGTGCAAACTTACAAAGGGAGTGGCTTCATAAATCGTGGTTCAGCCCATCTAAAACTAACTCCACCCAAAATACTTAAGCTCTGTCATGTATGCAGTCAATGCCAGCAATTCGGACAAGTCACTGATATGTTCTGTAGAGCTCATTGTATCATAACAATATTGTAATGGGGAGTGTCAGGTTGACAGAGCTATAACCACCGCACCCATCTCGGTATTTAGGTCAAACAGTCCATTTTCACAGATTTCACGTGTTCAGTGAATATTAACAAAAGTTCCAAAGACGAAAACACCGTTATTTGTAAAGTTCTGATTCTTTGGTTAGACTACAAAAATAGTATTTTGACAGTTTCTAAGTTAAAGTAATGCTCATCCAAGTCAAACCTGGAAAGCTTTCCATAAGCTTCCTTTAATCAAGCTTTTTCGAGAATTGTTGCTACTGAGAAACATGTGAATAGATGCAAAGCAATGAGATGAAGGCTTTGATTAGATAACTTTATTAAATGCATTGCTGATTGAGATAATGCAGCAGTTCTCAAAGATGTATGATGACTGGAGCAGGAAGTCATATTTTTCACGAAAACTCGTGTCAAATAAATAAATTATTAACGATGACTTTAATCTACATCACATCAACATATTCTTCAAAACTCGAGAGAACCAAAGTTAGTTTTATGCTACAGTCTGTAAGCCATTATGACTATTTAGATTCGCTTCTATTGCAGCTCTGCTTCATTTCTATGATCGTAAGCATGTCGGTGCCGATATCAGGACTGGCAAAGATACCAAGGATAGCCAGATACAATTCTATTTGGGAGCGTATGCCGACATTACAGTGTGCGCTGGGAGTGTCAGTCATTGGTCTTGTTTTTGAAATAGCCATCTTTGTAATATACTTTCTGGGGCTCAACAGGCTGGTGTACAAGTTTTTCAGTCCATTTCCATTTGTGGTAAGTGCTAGATGTTACCTATTTATGCCATACCACAAACCTGCATCGGAAATTAGCATTCAAATAGCAAACCAATGCCAAACACGAGTTCGGTATATCCTGTTGATCACATATTGATCTGAAGCACATAAATGCTGTTTTTTTAGAGAAATTTTGAGTTTCCGTTGAATTTTTTCACTAAAAGAGGAAGTTTCGTTTATTTTTGTGGTTTTATTGTTTGTGAGATTTGTCTTCTCTATATATTTTAGTGTATCTGTCATTTTTTACAGTTGATTGCTTCCCACGCCGTTCTTCTCATCCTTGTATTTGTTCTACCAATTATACTTAACGTTCAAGAATGGCACGGACCCGCTATCACAAGTTTTCTGGTAAGTTGGGATTGTCTCCTATTTTTAGGGACAGACAACTCCTAATAATTTGCAAACATTTCAAACCATAATAGTGTATTATGAGTTTAAAATAACAGTTGTTTTCTCTAATGTTCAGTATTAAACATTGAGAGAGCTGATAAATGCATGACTAAAGCTCTCTGAGAAAATTGAACCAACTTCAGCGTACAAACAAAAAATACCAACTCAGCGATGAAGTCAAGTTTCAATTACTTTGTAATTAAAACTCTAGATTTAATCAAAAGCGAGATGATAGATCTCCGTTGCCAGGGAAACAAGTATTTTGATACATTGTAATTACTAGCTGCCACAAAATATATTGTGCTGATGCATATCAATTCTTTTATTTTTTTACCAGGTGTTCAACTTGTTCTCTTTCGCTGGATACACGATGGATGTCTACTTCAACGCAGTATGGCTAACGGGTGGACCTGAACTAGCACGTTTGCCATGCCTCTAGCTACACAGGCCGATGACAGTTTGCTAGCTTTTGCCTAGACTGTGATGTTGGTAATGAAACCTTTCAGATTCTTTGATATAATGATTTTTCAGTAATTAACTTGCAACATCTGCTTGTGCAAAGAGTTTGATTGATGTACCTTTACAGGTGAGGTTGAAGTCATTGCTTAACACCTGTAGATTTTATAATAACCTTTACATTCCACCAATGTCCAGGCAACATCGTATGCAGTATTTATAATGTTTCTGTATTGTACATAAAAGTTTTGTGCATAAATGTTTTATAAAAGACAAAAATATTATCATTATTTGATTAAAACTTTCTGTGTGTTTGAATATTATATGGGCTATTTAGATGCAATTATCTTTGCATGTTACAATAAACACAATACTTCTATTACATCAAAATTTTTGCTGCTTCGTTATTTATCAAAGTATAGAAAAGAGCTTGTGATAACTCTATAGATCAGATAGCTAGTTTTAACTACTAACTTTTTAATGAAAGAGTTTGAGCACAAACGATTTTACTTCAAGCGCTTTAAAACTTGAATGACTTCCTTTCGCTTAAAAGATTTTGGTTAACGACCAAGTACCAGTAGCAGACTCTCCCAGATCACAGCTAGTTCCTGGCTGGATCTCTTCAACCGCTGCCTCTGCACTGCAACAGCAGCTCAGGCCTCCACAGGCCATTCTCTCTACCACCAGTTAGCTCTGAGTTAAATCTCTATTCTCTGCTACCCTCCCACCAGGCCGATGAGTCATCAACGATAACTCTACCGACTAACAATCAACTTTAGCCCACCACCCGTCTGAAAACACAATATTTCACAAGAGTAAAGAGATTTATTGACCTCTCTGAAAGCTAAGGTTCACAAGCAATGGCACGCATAACACAAGATACAAAGGAATTCTGACCAAGTACTGTATATAAGTTTAGATATGCAAATGAATGGGTTGAAAAACTAGTTGAAAATAACCAATCAAATTACGCATAATAAGGTCACAAAATATAAAAGTTTATTGCCAAAAACATCAGCTTGAGTTTTGTGGGTATAATCTAACAGGTTATTCTCTGCCAATCAACAGCCTAATTTTTTTGGTCAACTCTCCAAGATATCTTTGAGAATAACTTGATAAATACAGCACAGATGCAAACTTAAATTAAAAAATGAAAGAAAAAAAATCTCTTTTCCGACCTCAGGACAAATTTTGATAGATTTGAAGAGAGGAAGGGGGGGGGGAGGGAATGCAAATGAGGGTGCTGGTAGGGAGGTGTAGGCTATTCTGTCCTGGGTAAAAGAGAATTATATGGCTGAGGTACTCTCAGGGTAGGAAACAACTCCAAAGCTCTTGCAATAAAATAGTTTATCTTAAAAACAGTCTCTTGCTTCTGGTGGATATTGGGCCAGGTGGATGGGGGTGACTTCCAAGGCAGGATGAGATGTTATGTAGGTGAGTAGAAGGGGAAACATGAGTAGTGAGTGGGGTAGGGGCGGTTGCAGCGGTTTTGTGGTTCTCAGAGGGATTAAGTTTGTGTAGGTACAAACTGTTGTGTGGATCTGTCACAACATCACAAACTAAAAAAGGGTACTTTCAATGGGAAGACATGTAAAGCGAGATAAATAATTATATTATATTACGCTACGTTATATTACACCATATTATACTATATTATATTACAATATATTAAATTATATTATATTATAATGAACCATAAAGAGAAAAAACAGAAAGAAAAAAAATGCAAAGTAATTTTATTTATTTGTGAAAGATATCGCAAACCCTAATATGTCAAGAAACACAAAAGCTGTGAATGTTTACGCATCAGATGGACTAGTCAATCAATTACCATTGCTGTATAAGAAGAAAATTGCTGCCCAAAAATATTTGTTGTTGAATCCATAAGTTTGTACCAAAGTGCACAAAATATTATGTGAATAGCAAGCCTGTTTTATTAGCTAAAATCTCAGAAAGGTTTAACTGGTTAGCATAAAGTATGTAAATTTTATGTAAAAAAATATGCACAGTATTTGTGGTTATTATGAGTTCTCACTTTAAATCTTTTAACCATTGTGTAATTTAAGTATTTGTAAGAAACTCGGAATTATTTTGAAAAAGTGTCAATTTTGAAAAACTTTAGCTTTCGTTTAAGTTTTTGAATAATAGGTTTAAAAAAAGTACTTATCTAAAACTAGTTCAATTAGGAAGGCCTCTGTGATGTTTTCTGTCAATAACGGTGACTCCTGTTTTCTAGAGCTGCCCTTTTGTGCTGACGTAGATGCAGTGACATTTTCAAGAAGCTACCACCCTCCAGCTTATCATCAGCAGCAAACTGTGCACAGTCGTAAGGTTGATTTTTTCTTACAATAATTTTTTAAGACACACTCTGCCTCACCAGGCTGTAAACTGCAAAAAAAGAGTAAAATAACATTTGCATCATGTTTTTAAATGTAGACATTTTGTATCAACCTTTGACTGGCACAAAAATAAAACCCTTCCAGAAACTTTGGTAAGCAATCACATTAAATTTTTTTCATCTCTATTGTATCTTATCTTTATTGTATTTTATCTCTATTGTATTTTATCTCTATTGTATTTTATCTCTATTGTATTTTATCTCTATTGTATTTTATCTCTATTGTATTTTATCTCTATTGTATTTTAGCTATGATAGGCAACTGAAAAATTTGTTAAAAACCAAAATGGTTTGTCGAGCAAAAGGTCAACATTTATATACCTTTATACTTTTGATAATCAATTTTAATAGGACTAGGCATCCTAATACCAGTACTTTGTCTCACCACCAATATCTCTTCATGTATCCCACCCTCATACCGCCCCCCCCCCCTCCTGTTTACCCCTACCCTCTGAAATACTCATCTCCTGCCCTCCTACACAACCTGTTCTCATCCCAGTGATTAACCTTTACCTTCAGGCACAGCTGTGTTTATACAGAAGTTACTAGCAATCTTTTGGAGTTGTCTGCTCCCGGAAATTCACCCTATATAGTAAACTCCTCTCCCTTTTCAATTCATCCTAAAAGAATCCTCACAGCTTTCGTGCAACCACAACCTAACCTTTCTTTTTTAAGCCCCATCCAGAAGTCTACATAAAAACTAAGATACCTGAATTTCTTAGTTGTTTCGTCCTGCGCAGCTTAAAATATTTCTGACGTAAGCACACTCACTTCCTGTCTGGAAGTTGAATAAAAAAATTTAATGAGATCAAATTTTTAATTTCAGCAAAAAGTTTAAAAATCATTTCAGCTCCACCATTCTTTAATGCATAGAGAAGCAGAATTTAAATATCTGAACTAGATCTAAAGATATTTACCGAATCCGATGATGAAACTGATGACAGAGAAAAAAAGCTTCCCGACTGGGCTACCAGTGAACTGACAAAATATCGCAGAGAAGCAAACGAGCCAAACCAAAAGAAGTCTAGTTATTGGTCTACGAACCACTATATTTTTACCACAGGTTTTTTTGTATTTCAATCATATTATTTCAACTTCTTTTTCAACTTTGCTATTTGCAAATTTTACTTTACATGTAGCTGTGGTGGATTTTGGGGGCCTTCAATGCACTAACTGAGCACTGTCACCTGCCAAACTCCTCGTTCACTAGCACAGTAAGGTTGGTAGCATCCGATGGCCTGCTGCCAACAATTACCTCTCTCCTAGAGGCAATACCAGGTGGGTATAATATCTAATGAGAAGTGAAGGAGTGTTCTCTACTCCACAACTAGTAAAGAGCCCTCACTCAAAGCTGTCGAGTGAAATGCATTTATTCTTATCCAAAGGATACGAATAAGTATAAGATCCAATACAGTACTGATTGTACATGGCGAAAGCTCTGCCTTTTATAGGCAGAGCACAGGAAGTTAAACCGTGAAACAACCAATGATACAGTAGTAGGTTATAATACAGCAAATAGGCATACATATATAAATACTGGCAAATGAAATCAAGCACATGGGATTACACGTAACTGGGGAGTCAGAAAAGGATACAAAATCCGTCCTAAGATCCTTGCATTATAATTTATACATAATCGCGCATGAATTTCATTACAATATTAAATATGTTGTTGTTTTATTCTTAAATTTAAGAAAAAGGCTATGATAATTATTTATTTCCAAAATTAATAGAATACTACTGAAACATTGAAAAAAATTATATTATTTCGCATAACAAAATGTCACCAAAAAAAATTGGAAGTTTGAACAAAATCAATCATTCATAGCTCTTATGGTTATATAACATTTTTATTTTATTAAAAAGTGTTAGAAAATGGGGGGAAATCATCAATTTTTGACCAAGGATCTTAGGACAGATCTTGCGACCGTTACTTACTGAACCGGGGCCCAGAAGTGGAGGGCGAAGTCATGGGCTTTCTAGCCAATCATAAGCAGTCCTACTTCCTGTGGTTGGTATTTTGGTCTTTCTAGGCTTGGTTCCTTTACTTCCTTGGATATACAGGTATGTGTCTTGAAGGTATGGCCTTCTGACTCCTCTAGGGCTACTTCCAGGTCCCAGGCAATAGTGATTCACTGCCTGCTGGCCTGGTATGGCTCCCACAGGGTCAGTAGTGACTCATGCAGGTCAGTACAGGGTCAGCATTGACCAATGCAGGGTCAGCATCTTACTGAAGCAGGGTCGGTCATTCCGGTATAGACAAAAACTGGGGTTCTGACCATCCCATTGCTAAATGAGTGATGTCAGAATTGTTTGTAAACAAGTGGGCACATGTTAGTGGTACAAAAACCAACCACAGCTGTAGTTGCTAACACTACCAGTTGTTAGCTCGATTTTTGAGTGCTAACACTGAATATTCACTGAATCCCAATGCACAGATATGCTGGTAAAACTTGTTTTTGTGTTGAAAAATCCAATTGTTCATCAGGCTGGTTGCCTGTGACAAGACCCGATGGTGGCTTGTGGAGAATAGAAAGTGGAGATCTGGCCATCTGATGGTTGTTAGTGTTGACAAAGAGATGCAGATAGTTGTTGGAAATTGCTGAGAAGTACTGGCACACAGGTAGCAGTGCTATAAGACTCCTTATGAACTGTAGTTCCTCAGAAGATGGTAATAGCACAACAGTTACGTTCTTTTCAGCTGGTATCTTAAATATCATAGACACAGTAAACTACAAGTGAAAACAAGTAAGAACAAGGTAGAAAAACAATAAAAATATTCTTTAATTAATTACACAAAAAGATGAAATACAATAATTGGCTCCCAATTTTTCTATAGCTTTGAATAAACGATAAATAGAGAAATTGATACTTTTGCTAATTTATACTTAGAGTTTTTGCTCTAACTCTGATATTGATAACACCATGTAACAACAAGAAGTTATAACAAAAGAAAGAACACGACAGGATAAATAAACAAAACCAAAACTTTGGTGTTTGTCAAGTTATATTCATTTGCATTCACCAAAAAAATCAGCCAACCGGGCAGTTTTATCTCAAAAATAAATATTTTCATATTACAAAAGTTTAACATCAACCTCCCATGACACTGGCATTTGCTCTAAATTTTTAAAAAGCATTTTAACAATTGTACTTTGACAGCAATAATGAAAATTTTCAAGTTATTATTGTTATTTACTACAATGTACAACAACTCATCAGCGAGTGCTCCTTGCAACTACGGAGGATGTGACATCACAACATCCGTTGCACTCACTACTACCAACATTATTGCAAGCCTAGTCAACCTGAAACAACTGCTCATACTAAAGCTTATGAACATCCAAAGAAAGAACTACTACCACATTCCGGTGGACATCACAGTCTGTGACATCTTGATGAGTCTATTTTTAGCCATAAACTGTAGCTGCCTCAATCACCAACTTCTTGCCGTCAGCAGTGAAGAAACTTTTGCAGTAACTGCTATCTTAACTGAAACTACTGCCTGCACTCGATATTTTGATCTCATGGTGGCTTGCTTCGACAGATACTACGGCGTTTGTCTTCCCTTTAAGTACAATACGTCTGGACTTCTATTGAATTCTGGAAAAACTAACATTAGTTAGTCAGTTTATAAGCACAACCTTTTGTTTTGTTAAATATTATGTTTCTGCAGAAAGCGCTTGTTTGGGAGATGTCTTAGCAACATTTTTTGAGGACGGATTGATCAGTAACATTTCCAGTTATTTAGTTTCAACAGTATTAATTTTTGGACCTGCTACAGTAGCAGCTGTTTTACTCTGGAAAGTAAACAGGGCACTAAAACGAATGCGGGAAAGAAGTTTTTCCAGGCAAGACAGTTAAGAATTGGCTGCAGCGAGCAGTTACGTTTTGATAACAAGTGTGATGTTTTACAGCTTAACAGTTCCAGCAGTTGTGTCTATGGCCCTGACTCTTGGTGGTGTTAATCCCTCTATATCCAATTTTATAAGCGCTATACTTCTGGTGTTTGATACATGGAATGTTTGGGTATATTTCTATATATCCCACTTATGCTAATAAACTGAAACAAATAATAATAATTTTTACCCTACATAAAACTTATCATACATCTAATTATATAATTCATGTTGAGATATTTAGTTTTTTTGTTTGTTATTAATTTCAGAACAATTGTATAACTGTGTGTTGTTTAATAATGTGTAATTGTTGAATGATTTGTCATTTTTGGTTTGCAGTAAAATACAACATAATTCCGATTAGTTCTTGTTTCATTTCTTCCGAGGTTTTTCTTTGTTTCTAATACAACTGCGACCCCATATGGTAACACCATGAAGTCAATCTACTTCATCACGCTTGTCACGTATACAAGTGTGTTTTTAGCTTCGTTTCGGCTAAACCTAAGTAAAGTGATCAAAGTGTGGCCAGCCGTTTCCAGCGCTATTTTATATATGGACAACTTCACTGGAGCCAAATTTCACAAAAGCTCATATAAGTCATCATTGGCTGAAATAGTTTTTTGTGCGTTTATTCAATATTTGAAGCATAAAATGAAATTTTTTTGCAGTAATACTTGTGGGAGCATCTTTTGTTTTAATCTAGCACAAGTTTTTATTTTATTAATTTGAATTTGGCAGTAAAATTTTGTTTGTTTAAAACTTTTAACCGTCACCGGAACCAGGAATAAATAAGGAGTCATCTCCCCTTCGGAGGGACAACTCTATATTGAGCAGTACCTGACATTGAGAAGTTTGCTGATAATTTTGCATTATAGTTTGTCCTATAATGCAAAAACGTTCACTTTCATCCCAGTGAGCTTACGTGATCTTTTGCAATTGGATACAGTGCGTACAGTCGCGTTAGTTACCATCCATATGGCAGACACCTGAAATACCCAAGTATCAATTGGTTCTGTGGCAAAAACAAAATAATAATAAAACAAGTGGAATGTTTGTCATTTATTTTACTTGGTATTTATTATTCATAATTTTTCTTTTTTCATAAAAATCTGACTGAATAACAAAAACCAGTAATAGACTACTCTGAAGTGAAGTATGAAAAATGTCAAAAAGTAGTATGCTTATATTGAAAAACAGTGGTCGATTTCATCAACAAATGAATAATCATTTTTTTGGAATATTCATGTTTTTATTATTTAAACTACTTCGAGATTGTAATTCTATGATTAACTTTTGGCTGTTATTAATATCTAAAGTTATTAGGTATTTAAAGTTTGATATGAAGGTTGATTGGTACAAGAAAAATAGTTTATAATTCCAATTTTTTATAATGGAAGTGATAATATTAGCACTATATTTTGGCCCTTATTACTTGGCTTAGATTTAGATGTTTTGTTTAAAATTCCCAGTGGGCTAGGAGACATCCTGAGCTTTCAGATGAATGGTTGTTTTAAGATTCAACTTGTCAATTTGCAGTGTTATTAGCTGTTGAAATTGAGCCTTTTTTTCTATAAGCTATAGTGTAGTCACTCAAGCTTTTGGCTCCAGAGGGTCACGTGACAAGGGGAGTTGGCCACACTTTGACTACATGTACTTCACTTAGGGCTAAGCCATTGTGTTAGAATTTTGTGCATAACAACTGTAAACACCAAAGCTTTACTGACACCTACATGATAAGAGGTGTCTCTGCGATTCAGAGAATCCCCCCACCCCTCCCCCCCCCCCCCCCCCCAATGCTTAAGCAAGACCAATGACAGAGCCTGCTATCAATGCTGCAGCAATTAGCATTGCCAGCATACTAGTAACTACTTAGCAGGGCCAGTCAAGGTGCTTGCAAATCCGGGATAGAGCTCCCAGGGAGGGTCATTAACCCCTGCTGATCCAGAGTAGAATTCCTGGGCCAGGGTAAATGACCCTGGACCGGCATGAAGATAACACCTTAGCTCAGAATCTTAAAGATAGCTGTGGTACCTCAGAAGGATGAACCTAGGAAAGCTACCTCCAGAATCCAAATACTGTGGAAGCCAGGCTATGGAAAGCCGATGAGCTTAATAGGAGATGAGACAGTATACCTACAGACAATGCACCTAATAGCTCACCCCTTTCCTTGGGCGCTCAATACCTTTAACTCTGTTCTTATTTGTTACTAATCATATCCATGTATGTTACTCGCTTATATTACACCCTGTCTGTGCTATTGGTCACATTGTTATCTAGGCCAATAGCTTCCTGTACTCCAGTCTATAAAAGGCTGGATTCCGTATATACTCGTTGCATTTGTACCAGTGTGTCTACTCTTGCCACTTCAACCTAGCCGACTACCTTCCTAGAACAGTACAGAATTTAATAAATGGATTTATACTACAGCAACCAGACTAGTCTGTCTAAGCCATGAGCTCTTCTTGCTACTTGCTAAAGCCTTGTTGACCAGTGGTATCTACCATACCGGTGGTGTCCCTTCTGGAGAGAGGCAGAGTACTTGAGCTTAGTAGAATTTTGTGGTACCAGACCAAAATCTACTACACCATATACCAAACAATCTTGGCTATCGTGATTCCAATTATACTCGCTGCATACCAAGATACAATATCATACACTTTGTGAGAAATTATTATCTATTTAAAGTTGCTAATTATTTTTTTTCATCACAGAGAGTCATCAAGTTGAAGTGGAATATTGTTAATGTTTTCAAACTTTGCTTCAGTTTCTTGTCTCTAACAAGATATCATAAGTGACTAGCTGTTTGATGATCTAAATAATTTTTGTATCACCAAAATCTACCTGTTAGCTGACGCTTGAGTGGCTCCCGCGACAGCACATCTAGGGGCTGGCTCCATAGTTTACATTTTTAGATGTATATCGAGTCATCAGCAGTTGTCTTTTATGTCCCATTTTATAGCTCTAACAATCTCTCTTCTTGACCTCCAATAATGGTTTATACAAGCACACTACTTTCCAGAGTTTTCAACTCTGTTAAAGATTTTAAAATGGCAGATCTGTCGATCGAAACTTACTTAAATCTATCGATGTTTTTGTTTTACTGTTTGGTTTTTAACCATTGGTCGAAAATCTTAATATCAAACTGTTTTTATGTGATTTGGTAAAGTTTTTTATCAATTGGACTTTTTATGATAACAATCTACTCTACGAATATCTCAAACTTTTAATTTAGCCACTTCGTTGTCTTCTAGTTTTACAATTATATCTTTGAAATGATCAATGTTACTATTTAATTAATGTTTGACTATTAGAACAAATAAATGTATTTTCAAAGCTACGTTGGATTTGGCAATGATATTATTGTTTATTGCATTGTAGTATTTCTTACAACTCAACTATGGAACAATCTATCTCTCTCTTCTACCTATAAGCTCAAGGCACCCCCTGATTGCTACTATACCGGGTATTCCCACCACTCCTACCCAGGGTACAGGTACTTTTAGCTGACTCCACAGCCTCTAACAACCTATTGCCAGCATTGGCCAAATCTTCTACTCAAGCAAAGTATATAAATTTCAGCAGAGAACAATGTTGATTACTAGTTACCTATCCACAAGTATACAAGAATTCCAGATATAGAATAGATTGTAGTTAAACATTTTCGATCCCAAACATCATTCACTCAAACATAAGTACACTACAATGCAACAATAGCTGGATAATCAAATTTACATAGTCCAATAGAATTAAGAAAAGTTAGTTCTTGCTCCGCCCTTTTGCTTGCCGATTTAGCAAGGGGGAAGACTGTATCTATACCGACCCAGTATCTATACAGACCCAGTATCTATGCAGACCCAGTATCTATGCAGACCCAGTATCTATGCAGACCCAGTATCTATACAGACCCAGTATCTATACAGACCCAGTATCTATACAGACCCAGTATCTATGCAGACCCAGTATCTATGCAGACCCAGTATCTATACCGACCCAGTATCTATACAGACCCAGTATCTATACAGACCCAGTATCTATGCAGACCCAGTATCTATGCAGACCCAGTATCTATACAGACCCAGTATCTATACAGACCCAGTATCTATACAGACCCAGTATCTATACTGACCCAGTATCTATACAGACCCAGTATCTATACCGACCCAGTATCTATACAGACCCAGTATCTATACAGACCCAGTATCTATACTGACCCAGTATCTATACAGACCCAGTATCTATACAGACCCAGTATCTATACAGACCCAGTATCTATACAGACCCAGTATCTATGCAGACCCAGTATCTATACAGACCCAGTATCTATACCAACCCAGTATCTATACAGACCCAGTATCTATACCGACCCAGTATCTATACAGACCCAGTATCTATGCAGACCCAGTATCTATGCAGACCCAGTATCTATACCAACCCAGTATCTATACCAACCCAGTATCTATACAGACCCAGTATCTATACCGACCCAGTATCTATACAGACCCAGTATCTATGCAGACCCAGTATCTATACAGACCCAGTATCTATACAGACCCAGTATCTATACAGACCCAGTATCTATACTGACCCAGTATCTATACAGACCCAGTATCTATACCGACCCAGTATCTATACAGACCCAGTATCTATACAGACCCAGTATCTATACTGACCCAGTATCTATACAGACCCAGTATCTATACAGACCCAGTATCTATACAGACCCAGTATCTATACAGACCCAGTATCTATGCAGACCCAGTATCTATACAGACCCAGTATCTATACCAACCCAGTATCTATACAGACCCAGTATCTATACCGACCCAGTATCTATACAGACCCAGTATCTATGCAGACCCAGTATCTATGCAGACCCAGTATCTATACCAACCCAGTATCTATACCAACCCAGTATCTATACAGACCCAGTATCTATACCGACCCAGTATCTATACAGACCCAGTATCTATACAGACCCAGTATCTATACAGACCCAGTATCTATAACAACCCAGTATCTATACAGGCCCAGTATCTATACAGACCCAGTATCTATACAGACCCAGTATCTATACAGACCCAGTATCTATACAGACCCAGTATCTATACAGACCCAGTATCTATACAGACCCAGTATCTATACCGACCCAGTATCTATACAGACCCAGTATCTATACAGACCCAGTATCTATACAGACCCAGTATCTATGCAGACCCAGTATCTATACAGACCCAGTATCTATACAGACCCAGTATCTATGCAGACCCAGTATCTATGCAGACCCAGTATCTATACAGACCCAGTATCTATACAGACCCAGTATCTATACAGACCCAGTATCTATACTGACCCAGTATCTATACAGACCCAGTATCTATACCGACCCAGTATCTATACAGACCCAGTATCTATACAGACCCAGTATCTATACTGACCCAGTATCTATACAGACCCAGTATCTATACAGACCCAGTATCTATACAGACCCAGTATCTATACAGACCCAGTATCTATGCAGACCCAGTATCTATACAGACCCAGTATCTATACCAACCCAGTATCTATACAGACCCAGTATCTATACCGACCCAGTATCTATACAGACCCAGTATCTATGCAGACCCAGTATCTATGCAGACCCAGTATCTATACCAACCCAGTATCTATACCAACCCAGTATCTATACAGACCCAGTATCTATACCGACCCAGTATCTATACAGACCCAGTATCTATGCAGACCCAGTATCTATACAGACCCAGTATCTATACAGACCCAGTATCTATACAGACCCAGTATCTATACTGACCCAGTATCTATACAGACCCAGTATCTATACCGACCCAGTATCTATACAGACCCAGTATCTATACAGACCCAGTATCTATACTGACCCAGTATCTATACAGACCCAGTATCTATACAGACCCAGTATCTATACAGACCCAGTATCTATACAGACCCAGTATCTATGCAGACCCAGTATCTATACAGACCCAGTATCTATACCAACCCAGTATCTATACAGACCCAGTATCTATACCGACCCAGTATCTATACAGACCCAGTATCGATGCAGACCCAGTATCTATGCAGACCCAGTATCTATACCAACCCAGTATCTATACCAACCCAGTATCTATACAGACCCAGTATCTATACCGACCCAGTATCTATACAGACCCAGTATCTATACAGACCCAGTATCTATACAGACCCAGTATCTATAACAACCCAGTATCTATACAGGCCCAGTATCTATACAGACCCAGTATCTATACAGACCCAGTATCTATACAGACCCAGTATCTATACAGACCCAGTATCTATACAGACCCAGTATCTATACAGACCCAGTATCTATACAGACCCAGTATCTATACAGACCCAGTATCTATACAGACCCAGTATCTATACAGACCCAGTATCTATGCAGACCCAGTATCTATACCGACCCAGTATCTATACAGACCCAGTATCTATACAGACCCAGTATCTATACAGACCCAGTATCTATGCAGACCCAGTATCTATACAGACCCAGTATCTATACAGACCCAGTATCTATGCAGACCCAGTATCTATGCAGACCCAGTATCTATACAGACCCAGTATCTATACAGACCCAGTATCTATGCAGACCCAGTATCTATACAGACCCAGTATCTATGCAGACCCAGTATCTATACAGACCCAGTATCTATACAGACCCAGTATCTATGCAGACCCAGTATCTATACAGACCCAGTATCTATGCAGACCCAGTATCTATACAGACCCAGTATCTATACAGACCCAGTATCTATACCAACCCAGTATCTATACAGGCCCAGTATCTATGCAGACCCAGTATCTATACAGACCCAGTATCTATACAGACCCAGTATCTATACAGACCCAGTATCTATACAGACCCAGTATCTATACAGACCCAGTATCTATACAGACCCAGTATCTATGCAGACCCAGTATCTATACAGACCCAGTATCTATACAGACCCAGTATCTATACAGACCCAGTATCTATACAGACCCAGTATCTATACAGACCCAGTATCTATACAGACCCAGTATCTATGCAGACCCAGTATCTATACAGACCCAGTATCTATACAGGCCCAGTATCTATACAGACCCAGTATCTATACAGGCCCAGTATCTATACAGACCCAGTATCTATACAGACCCAGTATCTATACAGGCCCAGTATCTATACAGACCCAGTATCTATGCAGACCCAGTATCTATGCAGACCCAGTATCTATACAGACCCAGTATCTATACCGACCCAGTATCTATACAGACCCAGTATCTATGCAGACCCAGTATCTATACAGACCCAGTATCTATACAGACCCAGTATCTATACCGACCCAGTATCTATACCGACCCAGTATCTATACAGACCCAGTATCTATACCGACCCAGTATCTATACAGGCCCAGTATCTATACAGGCCCAGTATCTATACAGGCCCAGTATCTATACAGACCCAGTATCTATACAGACCCAGTATCTATACAGGCCCAGTATCTATACAGGCCCAGTATCTATACAGACCCAGTATCTATACCGACCCAGTATCTATACAGACCCAGTATCTATACAGGCCCAGTATCTATACAGACCCAGTATCTATACAGACCCAGTATCTATACAGACCCAGTATCTATACAGACCCAGTATCTATACCGACCCAGTATCTATACAGACCCAGTATCTATACCGACCCAGTATCTATACAGACCCAGTATCTATACCGACCCAGTATCTATACAGACCCAGTATCTATACAGACCCAGTATCTATACAGACCCAGTATCTATGCAGACCCAGTATCTATACAGACCCAGTATCTATACAGACCCAGTATCTATACAGGCCCAGTATCTATACAGACCCAGTATCTATACAGACCCAGTATCTATACAGGCCCAGTATCTATACAGACCCAGTATCTATACCGACCCAGTATCTATACAGACCCAGTATCTATACCGACCCAGTATCTATACAGACCCAGTATCTATACCGACCCAGTATCTATACAGACCCAGTATCTATACAGACCCAGTATCTATACAGACCCAGTATCTATGCAGACCCAGTATCTATACAGACCCAGTATCTATACCGACCCAGTATCTATGCAGACCCAGTATCTATACAGACCCAGTATCTATACCGACCCAGTATCTATACCGACCCAGTATCTATACTGACCCAGTATCTATACCGACCCAGTATCTATACAGACCCAGTATCTATACCGACCCAGTATCTATACAGACCCAGTATCTATACCGACCCAGTATCTATACAGACCCAGTATCTATACCAACCCAGTATCTATACAGACCCAGTATCTATACAGACCCAGTATCTATGCAGACCCAGTATCTATACAGACCCAGTATCTATACAGACCCAGTATCTATACCGACCCAGTATCTATACCGACCCAGTATCTATACCGACCCAGTATCTATACAGACCCAGTATCTATACAGACCCAGTATCTATACAGGCCCAGTATCTATGCAGACCCAGTATCTATACAGACCCAGTATCTATACCGACCCAGTATCTATGCAGACCCAGTATCTATACAGACCCAGTATCTATACCGACCCAGTATCTATACCGACCCAGTATCTATACTGACCCAGTATCTATACCGACCCAGTATCTATACAGACCCAGTATCTATACCGACCCAGTATCTATACAGACCCAGTATCTATACCGACCCAGTATCTATACAGACCCAGTATCTATACCAACCCAGTATCTATACAGACCCAGTATCTATACAGACCCAGTATCTATACCGACCCAGTATCTATACAGACCCAGTATCTATACCAACCCAGTATCTATACAGACCCAGTATCTATACAGACCCAGTATCTATACAGACCCAGTATCTATACCGACCCAGTATCTATGCAGACCCAGTATCTATACCAACCCAGTATCTATACAGACCCAGTATCTATACCAACCCAGTATCTATACAGACCCAGTATCTATACCAACCCAGTATCTATACAGACCCAGTATCTATACAGACCCAGTATCTATACAGACCCAGTATCTATACCGACCCAGTATCTATACAGACCCAGTATCTATACCGACCCAGTATCTATACAGGCCCAGTATCTATACAGGCCCAGTATCTATACAGGCCCAGTATCTATACAGACCCAGTATCTATACAGACCCAGTATCTATACAGGCCCAGTATCTATACAGGCCCAGTATCTATACAGACCCAGTATCTATACCGACCCAGTATCTATACAGACCCAGTATCTATACAGGCCCAGTATCTATACAGACCCAGTATCTATACAGACCCAGTATCTATACAGACCCAGTATCTATACAGACCCAGTATCTATACCGACCCAGTATCTATACAGACCCAGTATCTATACCGACCCAGTATCTATACAGACCCAGTATCTATACCGACCCAGTATCTATACAGACCCAGTATCTATACAGACCCAGTATCTATACAGACCCAGTATCTATGCAGACCCAGTATCTATACAGACCCAGTATCTATACAGACCCAGTATCTATACAGGCCCAGTATCTATACAGACCCAGTATCTATACCGACCCAGTATCTATACAGGCCCAGTATCTATACAGACCCAGTATCTATACCGACCCAGTATCTATACAGACCCAGTATCTATACCGACCCAGTATCTATACAGACCCAGTATCTATACCGACCCAGTATCTATACAGACCCAGTATCTATACAGACCCAGTATCTATACAGACCCAGTATCTATGCAGACCCAGTATCTATACAGACCCAGTATCTATACCGACCCAGTATCTATGCAGACCCAGTATCTATACAGACCCAGTATCTATACCGACCCAGTATCTATACCGACCCAGTATCTATACTGACCCAGTATCTATACCGACCCAGTATCTATACAGACCCAGTATCTATACAGACCCAGTATCTATACCAACCCAGTATCTATACAGACCCAGTATCTATACAGACCCAGTATCTATGCAGACCCAGTATCTATACAGACCCAGTATCTATACAGACCCAGTATCTATACCGACCCAGTATCTATACCGACCCAGTATCTATACCGACCCAGTATCTATACAGACCCAGTATCTATACAGACCCAGTATCTATACAGGCCCAGTATCTATGCAGACCCAGTATCTATACAGACCCAGTATCTATACCGACCCAGTATCTATGCAGACCCAGTATCTATACAGACCCAGTATCTATACCGACCCAGTATCTATACCGACCCAGTATCTATACTGACCCAGTATCTATACCGACCCAGTATCTATACAGACCCAGTATCTATACCGACCCAGTATCTATACAGACCCAGTATCTATACCGACCCAGTATCTATACAGACCCAGTATCTATACCAACCCAGTATCTATACAGACCCAGTATCTATACAGACCCAGTATCTATACCGACCCAAAGATCTATACAGACCCAGTATCTATACCAACCCAGTATCTATACAGACCCAGTATCTATACAGACCCAGTATCTATACAGACCCAGTATCTATACCGACCCAGTATCTATGCAGACCCAGTATCTATACCAACCCAGTATCTATACAGACCCAGTATCTATACCGACCCAGTATCTATACAGACCCAGTATCTATACCAACCCAGTATCTATACCGACCCAGTATCTATACAGACCCAGTATCTATACAGACCCAGTATCTATACAGACCCAGTATCTATACAGACCCAGTATATATACAGACCCAGTATCTATACAGACCCAGTATCTATACAGACCCAGTATCTATACAGACCCAGTATCTATACAGACCCAGTATCTATACAGACCCAGTATCTATACAGACCCAGTATCTATACAGACCCAGTATATATACAGACCCAGTATTTATACTGACCCAGTATCTATACTGACCCAGTATCTATACAGACCCAGTATCTATACCAACCCAGTATCTATACAGACCCAGTATCTATACAGACCCAGTATGTATACAGACCCAGTATATATACAGACCCAGTATCTATACAGACCCAGTATCTATACAGACCCAGTATCTATACAGACCCAGTATCTATACAGACCCAGTATCTATACAGACCCAGTATCTATACCGACCCAGTATCTATACCAACCCAGTATCTATACAGACCCAGTATCTATACAGACCCAGTATCTATACAGACCCAGTATCTATACAGACCCAGTATCTATACCAACCCAGTATATATACAGACCCAGTATCTATACAGACCCAGTATCTATACAGACCCAGTATCTATACAGACCCAGTATCTATACAGACCCAGTATATATACAGACCCAGTATCTATACAGACCCAGTATCTATGCAGACCCAGTATCTATACAGACCCAGTATCTATACAGACCCAGTATCTATACAGACCCAGTATCTATACAGACCCAGTATCTATACAGACCCAGTATCTATACAGACCCAGTATCTATGCAGACCCAGTATCTATACCGACCCAGTATCTATACAGACCCAGTATCTATACAGACCCAGTATCTATACAGACCCAGTATCTATACAGACCCAGTATCTATACAGACCCAGTATCTATACAGACCCAGTATCTATACAGACCCAGTATCTATACAGACCCAGTATCTATACAGACCCAGTATCTATGCAGACCCAGTATCTATACCGACCCAGTATCTATACAGACCCAGTATCTATACAGACCCAGTATCTATACAGACCCAGTATCTATACAGACCCAGTATCTATGCAGACCCAGTATCTATACAGACCCAGTATCTATACAGACCCAGTATCTATACAGACCCAGTATCTATACAGACCCAGTATCTATACAGACCCAGTATCTATGCAGACCCAGTATCTATACCGACCCAGTATCTATACCGACCCAGTATCTATACAGACCCAGTATTTATACAGACCCAGTATCTATACAGACCCAGTATCTATACAGACCCAGTATCTATACAGACCCAGTATCTATACAGACCCAGTATCTATACAGACCCAGTATCTATGCAGACCCAGTATCTATACCGACCCAGTATCTATACCGACTTAGTATCTATACAGACCCAGTATTTATACAGACCCAGTATCTATACAGACCCAGTATCTATACAGACCCAGTATCTATACAGACCCAGTATCTATACCAACCCAGTATCTATACAGACCCAGTATTTATACTGACCCAGTATCTATACTGACCCAGTATCTATACAGACCCAGTATCTATACCAACCCAGTATCTATACAGACCCAGTATTTATACTGACCCAGTATCTATACTGACCCAGTATCTATACAGACCCAGTATCTATGCAGACCCAGTATCTATACCGACCCAGTATCTATACCGACCCAGTATCTATACCGACCCAGTATCTATACAGACCCAGTATCTATGCAGACCCAGTATCTATACCGACCCAGTATCTATACCGACCCAGTATCTATACAGACCCAGTATTTATACAGACCCAGTATCTATACAGACCCAGTATCTATACAGACCCAGTATCTATACAGACCCAGTATCTATACCAACCCAGTATCTATACAGACCCAGTATTTATACTGACCCAGTATCTATACTGACCCAGTATCTATACAGACCCAGTATCTATGCAGACCCAGTATCTATACCGACCCAGTATCTATACCGACCCAGTATCTATACAGACCCAGTATCTATACAGACCCAGTATCTATACCAACCCAGTATCTATACAGACCCAGTATATATACAGACCCAGTATCTATACAGACCCAGTATCTATACAGACCCAGTATCTATACAGACCCAGTATCTATACTGATGTAGTATGCGATGATAAGTTTTCAAACCATAAACTTATGTGTATAAGAAGTACATATGTGTTTGTAAAAGTTTCATATAAAGTGCCTGTGAATCATTGTTAGATACTACATTGTAATTGCCATTAAATAAATGTGGATATCCACCGCTTGTATATAAACCCCTGGACACTAAAGTCTTTGCATAGCAAACCAAAAGTTAGAAAGGTTTGTTTAAACAATCGATTGTCTTCCCTTTAATGAGACAAAGTTTAGTTTCAATAAAATATATATTAAAATTTAAACAAAACTTTTTGATAAATTGAGCTGTTTACGAAATATTCCTCATTTACAAATCTGCAATATTTTGGTATAGCAATCTGTAACATGTCAAACTATTTAGGTATGCTAGTCAGGCACAAAACTATAAGTAGTAGCTAATTGATTACTTTGGTAGAAATGATGGCATGTTAGTCAGATAATATTATACTATCTGTCTTTTCATATACAAATGGGTTATTAATGAGTATAACACTCATTAATAAATTATGTGTAAATGAAAAAACATCGCATTATCTCAGAAAATATATAAACATAGCAAAACACTGTACAGTGACATCACAAGCTAGCATTCATCACTGAAGTAGCATGTTCTAAGTAACCTGCTGTTTAAAGTTCTACTATAATGCAATAGGTTAATGCAGCTAGTGGTTACAAGTAAATGTTATATAGAAGATAGATTGTTTTATCCAGTGATCTAGTGTAAACATGCTTTAGGATATTAGTGGCCACAAAATCTAAAAATTAATATTTATAAAAATGGTCGAAACTCCAAAGACCAAAGCTTAAGTACACTGATAAAAAAAAGATTACAAACACAATTACAGTTTCTTTTGGAGTTGTCTCAGCTAAAGCAGATAACTCTTGAATCTAATTGTTAAACTATCATGATTGGTCAAACTTGGAGCAGCATGATAATTTTCAGAGTTGTCTCACCTGAAGCAGACAACTCTGAAAATTATCACTCTTTCAGGTTAACCAATCACAGGTACTTTAGCAATCGAATAGTTTAAAAGAATTCCGTATAAAAGGTGCTGCTCGGTCATAGTTGATCATGTGACGTGACAACATCAGCCGACTTCACTAATACAGAGAGTTTAATTCAAATACAGACAGCAGCTTGGCTAGTTTGGAGTGTAGAGAGAAAATGAGACTCTTACTAATTAGTAAGCACTGTATAACTCCTTTTATTGAAATAGATCTATATTGATTATTGATTTGTCAATAAATAAGTTATTGAGCTTTAATGAGAGTTATTTATTTTTTTCTGGCGAGACTGTTTGATCATTCATTCCTGTAGATCTAATAATGAAGAAGTTATGTTGTTTGATATATGTTTTTGTAATTATTTGTTTTCATTTTTATGAGTGAATTTTGTTTGCAAAAAGTTATTTCCAATACATTGCCATTT
This sequence comes from Cryptosula pallasiana, assembly GCA_945261195.1. Taxonomy (NCBI): domain Eukaryota; kingdom Metazoa; phylum Bryozoa; class Gymnolaemata; order Cheilostomatida; family Cryptosulidae; genus Cryptosula; species Cryptosula pallasiana. The sequence goes on from OX183131.1 coordinate 32,927,060, forward strand.
ACCATGTTCTCTGTTAACCTCATTCAATGTTCGGAAATCATTTTTCGATACCTGCGTGGTACAAAATGTGACAACAACTTTTTATAAATGTGAAAATTCAGATATTGTGATTTTTCCGATGGTCTTTCCGGAGAGATTGTCAACCTTTTTCAATCGTACAACATCGAACCTTCTGGTTAACAAATAACTGTTCACTATACTAATAAACAGTCCAATGCATTATATTGGTTAATTTGGAGCTAACCTAATACTGACTGACTGTTTACACGACAAATAGTCAAATTACCTTGAGTTATATATAATTTCAAAAAAGTATATTTGTGTCCTGTTATGTATATACAATGTGCACAGGCAAGGAAATAATTACTTATTCATTCATGTTCCACATAATGTTTTTGTTTTTTGTAGGCGTAGCTGTTCTACACATTCTACACTTTACAGCAGCTAGTAGTAGATTGCTATGTGATGTTAACTGGCAACTTGGTGGAGAGACTTGCTACAAGTGAGTAGAAATACTTATTTGATTGTAGAACTTTACGAATTGTTCACCTGCTCCCTTTAGCTTTTTGTAGCAGCTTTACATGCATTTATATATAATATATTGATAACTAGTGGTGAATTGACACATTGAATTAAAAAAAAAAACAGCAAAGACTAACGTATGAACTAAAGGAGAAGACAAATCCAAATTGATGGTTACGAGTCAGGTTGTGAAGCTGCGCAGAGAAAGTCACTTCGCAACAATTCAAAGCATGATCTGCTGACGTCACAGTTGCTGACCTGGAAACTCAACAAGTTGTAAAGTTTATTGCTGTTTATTGACTTCAAAAGAGGAAACTAACGTTACGTAACGCAATTAGTAGTAAGCAAACGCTGCCTCGGGAAAGTAGAATATTTGTGTTTATTGATAAATGCAAAACACATGTACTATTTACTCTAACAATTATCTGTTGGTTGTAACACTGCCCTTTGCCCAAGTACACAGCTGATTGCGGCAGCGGCATTCAACGTCAGCTTCTCTTCACTACAACTTCATTCATAATCTTTTGAGTCGCTAGAGATGAGTTTATGATGTAAAATTTTTGTCAGTCGGCAAAAATAGCTGGTAAACGATAAAGCAAAGTTTATTTTGTGACACGGTTAGTTAACCTTACATAACAGTAGTGTTAATCAGCTCGTGTTACATTAATCTACAGTTTAATCACAATCACGTAACAAAGCTTTGTGCTGTCACAAAAAGTCAACTTTAAAATTCAGCTTTGAGACTAAAAAGTCTGCTTATCAATGAGCAACCTAAATTTTGTAGCTCAAAAAACAAAATTTGCTGCTAAAGTTAACGATGTTTATCACGTAGTAAAACATCATTGATGTAACATTTGCGCATGCACATATACGATGATAATAATAATAATCATTACATCTTTTTGTCATTAATACCAACTAAACTATTTTTTCTGAATAATAGTAATAATAATTGATTGAATATTTAGGTTAAAATTAATTAAACTGTTTTCCCACTGGGTTTGAATGAAAAAAACATTTTGTCACCACTGTTTATTATTTATTTCTGCAGTCAGCATATATCATTTTAAGTTTTTTAAGCTTTAAATTCAAACAAAAGTAAATAACATATGGTTTTAAAAATATCCAATGTCGGAAAACAAAAATGTGTAAAATATTACAATTTAAATAAGCTCAAATGTTATAACAATCAAACAGATATAAATTGATTAGCAGCCAGGTTAGCAGTTACTATATAGCCTGAGATAATTGTTTTGAGAAACATTGTGTGTATTAGCTTTCAAGATTTTATTGAAACCAAGTTTTGCTATTATCAAATGAAAGTTTACAATATACAAAATACAAGAATATTTCATATTAAATAAACACTTTATTATATGTTAAAGGACAATCAATACTGCCTCCACTTTCGACGAATCCAAACGAAAGTGTACTGATATTGGAGCATCGCTAGCCAAGATGGAGTCTGAGGATGACAAGGATAGGCTGGCTCAGATGATAAACTGTAAGACAATACGCAGATAGTATCTCTAGGTGGTGTGTACCACACCTTTGATTGCTGGTTGACGGCATCACTGGAGCATACAAACTAACCAAGTTTTAACTGAAAAACCGAAAGACATTGCTGTTGATTAGGGCTGTTTTTATTTAGTCTTAAACCAACTGGAAGAAAGGTTGAAAAAGTTGACTAGCCAAATGATGAAGCGTGTTGGACTTTGTACCAGATAAATTATCTACCGCTGCTTTAAATAGTGTTGCTCTTTGATGGTCTTAATCAAAGATCAAGGTCAATTCTTTTGAAGATTAAAATATGAGATTAACTAGTTGGTTAATTAATCTTATAAATATAGAAAAAGGCCAATAAAACGCTTATGGGGAAAAAAACTCATTTAAATTACGTTTATTGAAAACACAAACACATGAGCATCATCGATTATAAATACTATGATACCAAACTCAAAGATACGCAGTGAACAGAGTTTTAAATTAGGCTCCGTGCTATTTCTGTAACACACTTGCTACAAGCTGCTATGCTGGTTATATAGCGCTATATGAATAAGTTCATCCTAGTAAGAATATTGCTGGTTATACATGTACATACATACAGTTTTAGTTGTAATAATAATTAATAGTAAACTTGATTTATCTACTAATTACTACTTATAATGATCAGCTTAATAATATTTTAATTAGTATTATTATTTATTCATCATTTTTGTTGATCATTACAAATATTTAGAGTCATTTACTATTTTCTCCTAAATTGCAGACGTTTATGTTCAGGGCTGCAGTTATTACCATTAATAGCAGTCTAATGCATAGCTTCATGCATTCTTGTACTCAATTTATTGGTTCTTATGTCATAATCTCCTCAATAATAGCAAGCAAACAACATGAACTGTACAAACCAAAGTTGAGTATGTCCTGCTCAGGCTCTGGGGCTTGCCCATAAAACGTACCAAAGACATTGCGTCTTGTATTGAACTTTTTCAATATTACTGTAAAATTAAGTTGAGATTACTTTTTCGGATGAAAGAATGATCGTGATTAAAATTTAGAGGTGGATGTCAGGACTAGTTTTGAATCTGCAGGAGAAGTTAATTCTCAACAAAATGCCGCATAAACATTAAAGCTGCTCCGTAAGTATTAGCTGCTTTCAGCAATGTAAATTGGCTGACGTTCCTTACAAGCCTGACGTCTATGAAATAGTTGGCAGTGAAGAGGCAGAAAAATAATTAATTTACATGGATTTAAATTACTTTGAGCCGGATAATTTTTGAACAAAATGTGCAATTACATCAACGAAACAACAGAAATCTGATCATAAGTTTAATCAAAATACTCTAAACATTCGTGAAAAATGCTGACGCACAAAAGTTTTGACATCATTAACATAGTACAGCGGGGTATCAGTTGACAGCGTGAGTTTTTTTTATAAGAAAACAACTTTTAACGAGTTGAAATGCTGCGCATATCAATTCATACAAAATGTTTCAACTAATCTTGCTCAATAAATCAATCGCTGTTTCTACTGCTAGTAAGCTCCTACTTGAATGGATGGATTGGAGTATACAGAGACAACAGTGGACAACTCAGATGGTTGTTAGACGACTCATCTGCGGTTACAATTAAAGACAAGTTTCAATCCAACCAGTGTTTTGCTAAACTTAGAGTCTCTGGAAGACTGAGGGCTTACAAATGTTCAGCATCTACCACCACAGCCGTGGCGATATGCCAAAAGGAACCTAGTTGTAACTCAAGCATAAGTAAGTGATAGTTGTATTTGATGTATTTGACTTTCTCTGTCATGGTTGCAGCCATTCTATCCTCCGTCATCTCTCCTGAAGATTTCCAGTTTTTAAATTGAGCAGACAATATATATTATCTTTGATTACTTATGCTTGTTGGGACTGTCTGCTTGGTCTAAAAATAGAAAACTTCCAGCCACCCGTGTCTGTATGTACCCCCAACCACTACCCTGCTCTATCAACCATTTCATAAACATTTTCCTCCTTCAAGGAGTTGCATTCAACTCGGCAAGTAATCGCAGCCTGTAGCTGTGATAATAAAGTTGCTTTCACACAATGGGGACTGCATCTGCAACAACTGGAGGTCGTAGACTCAGCTGCAAGTTGTCTTCTACACAATAGTGACATCTAGTTTTTGGGTTTGTAGGCTTTAGAGTCGACCAACTATCACAGCTAATGCAAATGACTGCGTTCCTGCTCATGCGATTAGGTTGGGAGTGTGATTCAGTAATTAATGGTTTGCTACCTGGTCATAGTTTCCCATGCATTCGAAAACCTTTTTTAATGCATCCATAATATGAAACTTTCATTTGTCAACAAAAAGATAAAATATTTATCATGAAACTAAATAATTAATTGAAAAAATCTGTTGTAATGTTCAAACATTATTATATCTGGTTTTGTGCAGAATAATAACAAATACTTTGGGTGGTAATTACATATCAGCAAATAAATGAAATTCAATTTATTTGTTAAGAAATAATAGCAATAATCCTTAAATTACACAATAATAATCTAACAATCTTACGGCAATCACTATTTATTATCTAAGACCAAAGAAACAAAATATTGGACACTCGATGCAAGGCAATGGAATTGGTCCAATTGTGTCATGTATATGCATTAGCACAAAACGCATCTGTCTGTATGTCTGTCTGTTTGTCCATCTGTGCGCGTGTGTATCTGTCATTCCGGTAGGTCTAAACTGCTGCTCTAAGAGAAAATAAAGACAGCTGTAAAAACATGCTATTGGACCAATTTGATGGATGGCAGGGGTTTAAGTTTGCCATCTGTTTTCAAACTTGAGATATTTGTAGATTTGTAGATTTAACATTAATATTGGCAATATTTTTTTCGATGATGTAGGTGGGGACGAATTCAAGCAGTTGCATTTCGCTAATAAGCAGTCGTTGCAACATACATTTGTAAAGTTTTTCTTGCAAGTTTGTTAACTCAACACACCTGTGTGACTTTTTAAATTTAAGCGGGAGAGAGTGGAAAGGAGAGAAGGAATGAAAGAGGGAGGGCGTAGAGCAAGGTAGAGGGTGAGAAGTAAAGCGGACATAGGATAAAGGGGAGGGAGAACAGATCGAGAATAGAGTGGGCTGGCATAATTACATTTGAATAGGACGAGTAATACCACTAGTGCGGCTATAAAATTGCTGCATCTTGACAACCAAACCCAACACTGCTCCACTGGTGTGTTTCAACCTGCGTCAATTTCACCTTTCCAAAAACGTTTTGCAAATTTTGTTGTGCAGCAATAAGCGTCTGCAAATTTTAAAGAAAAGTCACTTACTAGTAAACTAGTTTACTTACTGTAATATTTTGGAGTTGTATGCTCGCCAGTTCTTCTCAGAAGAAACTGCCCACCTAGGCAGTATTCAGTAATACTCCATATGTAAATGTACAATGATGTCAGCATTGGAGTCAGCGATGTCAATATATAGTGTCAGCAACAAGAGTACAGAGCCTGCGGTTGTTTGCACTTTCAGCAGCTTTTCCCACTGAGGATTATTTAGCAGTAAAAATTGATCGTTAAGTCTCCATTCGATTAATTTTAGGTGCTTCCTTCACTGTTATTTATCAAATGAAGGTTTATGACTTTTGTTCAAGCCAAACAAAAGTATGTTATTGTTATATTTCATATAATGAAAGGTCAGCACTGGGTGAGGGGAGGTGACAGTTGTCACTTAGAGTATGGCTGAGTTGGCCATAAAAGTCTAGTATAAATAGACTTCTGTGAAAACTTCCCAGGGGTGCTTGTCATCGCTGACTCCCCAAGTGAATGCTTCGCTCTGTCTGGTAGAGGTTATTTAATAACCAAATGGAGTCAATGTCTTATATTAGACAGTTCAGCCTTTCATAATTGCTGTTGCTCTTTATCTAAATACTTATTAATATCGAATGTTAAAATATATTTTATAGCCAAATTCATAACTGATTTGTCTGATCTCTAATGACATTTTTTTCTAACTTGAAGTTGTTAGCAGCAGTGAAAGACGTGCAATAGGTAATGCACCATTTATCTCTTTTACTAACCAACGTGTGACCGTTTCTTACCTAACAACTTTTCTTTAGATGATGATAGCATTCTAGTTTGTTTGGCTAATGTTGATAGGTTCTAGAATAGACTAAATACTTAATGGATTATTTCTATTGATCCTAAAACAACATTTAAAAACTTCCTTTCTCCCAAGGTACTTGTGAGTTGACGAGTGCCTTAGAAGATCTGGTTTCCACAACGACCACACCAGAGCAGACAACTGAAAGAGCCACGGCACCTGCTAACATACATACATTTCCAACTAGCAAAGCCCCTGAGGTTACGACAACTATGACAGCAATGGGTTCAACAACTCAATGGCTATTTTCAAACGAAACATTCACTACATCAGTGAAAGCGCGGGTGACTTCGGTGAAAAAACAGGCAACACAAAAAAGTGAGCAGACAACTCCAAGCATAATACTAACCACTGCAAGAGCTGAACTGACAAAGCCCTTTCGGATGCAAACAATGCCAAAAGAGGAGCTGACAACTTCAAGAGAGGAACAAACATCGCCTATGTGGATACAGTCATTGTCAAGAAAAAATCAGACAACTCCCAGGGATGAGTGGACAACTCCGAGTGCAGAGCAAACCAAGATAACAACAGTTCCTGTGACAACATTGAGTGGGTTCTCAGCTTTAGGAAGTGAATCCTTCACTACTGTGTATGGATCTGCAACACCTGGGAAATCACTTACTAGTGACATCAGGAAATGGACTCTAATGCAACGACAAATCAAGCAGAGAGGACAACTCTAAATATCAGCTCACCTCAGCAGCTTGATGTAAATGAACCAGCTGCTCCCCAAGATAGTCTGCCAGGTTAGTTATTAACGAGTGTGAACAGCTGTTTCAGGTTTTATCGTGATGCACGCTTGTTCATCTACAAGCACTGCTACTATTGGTTGTTTTAGATAAAGTAGTGGAGACACATCCACATTTACCAAAGTCAGCAGCTGATGAGTTGGAAGGCAGCAGCAACCCATATGTGGTAACCGATCAGATGACAGATGGTTAGTAAAGATGGTTACCAACTCATTTTACCAAAAAAGTTATGTTTCATCTACACTGTGTTCCCAGCATGCTCTGAGTATAACAACCGCCATTTCTAATTGGTGATTTTTACCAAAAATGTTTCGTTTTGAAAATCTATTGCGCTCTATCACCTGAAACTTGGAATTGTTTTGGTTTAGGTTGAAATTCCAGTCAGTAGCTGGAGTATCATTTGCTCGATAAAGTGTCAAAAACTAGAAGAACATGTTTAATTCGAAAGGATAACAACAAAATTTAAGCTGAAAAGGAAGTAAAAGAGTACAAGTGAAAATATTGCCAAAGTTATTGCAATTTTCTAAAAAAAACTAGCAAAGTTTTGCGTGAATTGTCTTCTTTATATGAAGCATAACTCTCTGTAAGTTTGGAGTTGTCTTTCCTAAATGAGAGAACTGTTGAAATCTGTAAAACGAAGCTGGACAACAGTTTTAACTCACTTTATCTTGCTTCATTGCTTCACTTCCTTCAGTAGTTGATCTTTTTTACAATTACGGTGGTTTTTTCGAAGTTCTGGAACTATTCAGAATTCCATAAGAGCAAAGATTTAATTTGCATAACTCATTAGAACAAACATTGAGCACGTTACAGCTGGTTCCCTACTACACGCGCTGTGTATGGATGCTTTAGAAAGCCCAAAAGAAAAAGCTGTGGTAGCTGTACCAATTACCGCAGGTGTGGCCAGTATGGTAGGAATTACCGCATTGGTCGGAGCTCTTGGAGGAATCCTCAAGAAGCTCAAATATGGTGAGTGACTTGTACATTGCATGCCGTTTCACTGTTTGACCTATTTCACTTTCTGTTGACCTATACGAGCTCTATGGAAGACGAACGAGTTGTTGAGTAATGTGATATCATTTAGTAGCTGTTTCCATTATTGTTCATTTATAAGCTTTTTATTATCACTTACACATATATGAATTCTTTTGGGGATTTTTCAACAAAATGATTGTTAACTGATGCTGACTTTTGTGACCATAGCAATACAATAGCAATATATGGATCTTAGTAAACCATTTCATGCTAGAGGTTTTTATTTAAAAACAAAATGTAAAATTATTTAATTTAGAAAGTGAGACTTCAGAGTTTTATGTCATTATTCCAACTAAACCAGATCCTGATTCAGTTTCATGTTTTGGAAATGTTCCAAAAATATCATATGTGTAACGAAAAGGGAACAGCAACGTTTCTGTAACTATTCCAATGATGCAGAAATACTTCATTTAGAATGTCAAAAAGCTTAAACAGTAAAGTTGTAAGTAAAAGTCGTTAATCTTATTATAGGTAGGATTGCTCATTCTGACTCAAATGGTGATGCGATGAAGGTGGACAACCTATGATAAAAGAATAAGAGCTTACATAATATGTTCTAAGGCTATTCAATCATGTGTGGCTCCAGCAGTCAAGCCTGGGATCCATAGCATGCCATATATTCGAAATATTTTTTTATCAACATTCTAAACATTCCTTCTCTTCCTTTTTACTATAATGTAGAAACTGACTGCTAAGAGATTGGTAATATCTTCCTGGTTTCATGCCAACTTGAGCTCCCATTAGTGAAACAGAATGCTTGGGGGTATGAACTAACTTGTCAGACCACCACCAAAACCTCTTTCTTACTATATGCTTCTTGCTTGCATTTCAGAACCATTTAAAATAAAACATTATTTGGCCATTTAGAATTGCAAAACTCTACATCGATTATGTGATATAACCAACTAGTTAGAAGATATTCGTAGTAGCTTCAGTACCACTTTAATCTTAGATTAACTTAACAAGTCAATTGACACCGAGCTAGTGAGTTAATCGTGAGTTAATCTCGAACTAGTGAATTTATTTTCAAGCAACCTACTAGGATTATATCAAACTGAGCAAAACCACTCTGCCAACAACTGATATGCTCTGCTAAATAACTTAAATAAAAAAAGTAATGATGCAAAAATAATTTAAACCCTCTCTCATAACTCATCCTCGCCATTTTTAAAAATACTTGGAGTTAACTGCCCACCCTTATTTCTAGGTAAGTTTTCTAAATCTCACTGAGCCCAATAGCACAACCTAATTATACTGAAAAAGGGACAAAATAAAGAAATCTTGTATTTATCAGTATACACAGCCATTCAGATGGCGACATGGAAAGCAGGTGATCACATGACAAGCACGAAAAGGTGACACAGAAAAGACCGTCAGCTGCACTCAGTTTTTCATGATCAGTTCTTGCAACTTTTTCTTTAAATCATCTGGTCCAGTGATTTTATGTCCAGTAACTCGGGGGTCCTTGTATATATCGTAATCAGTTCCACCCTGAAAGCACAGGCTACATATCGCAAAGCATAAGGAAAAGTTATAAAATTTTAGCTTAAGTTAGAAATATATCAACCTGTCGTTGTTGTGTCAAACAGTAACAGAGAGAGAATACAGTCTTCATAATTTTGACTCTACTCGGACTTCGACAAGAGAATTTCCATCATTCCAGTTCCAGTGAATAAAAATATCAGAGACTTGGGATGTCTCAAAAAAATATTTCAAAACCCAAACGCTTGCTTTTAAAATTGCGAATTGAGGATTTAACCATTTAGGTGAAACAATTTCAAAAAAACCAAAATTTCTCATAAATAACCTGACAAATGCTTTATGCTACAAAAAACTGGCTCTCATGTAACTGAGTGAATGGATACAAGGACAAACTGTAAAGAACAATGCTAGAAAGATCAAAATATCCTGATTTTGTGTCACGAGAAATGTGGAAGCTGCAAACACTTGTGCATCTGAGAGCATAAACATTAAAGAAAACCAAGATCTAGAAAGATTTGTAACACCTTTGTATAAAATAGAGATGAGACTTTAAAATTGCATTAAGGAACCAGCTTGCTGAAAATGGAAAAATGACTAAAAAATTACCAATTTTCATTAATGAACCCATTTCAATGCTATTAATTTTAAAATCAGCAAAAACAAGTTCGCCGGGTTTGAAACAAGTCACTGCATGGGTTCTATAAATAATAAATGCTAACCCTACACAAAAAGCATGTAACAACATCCATTCTAAAAATCAGAAATAAATGGATACACTCACAGGCTCACATCGGTCTCCAAAGAAGTGAATATCTTCGAAGCCGTCGGCATCGATGTGGTCAAGGCAGTATCGTTTGTTCCAGCCCCGCGGGTAGATGTCAAAACTGATCTGTCCTCCTCTACTGTAGACCAGCCCAACATCGTTGAACTTTGAACTCAGCTCAGCAATGAAGTTCTCTCTAACGTGGTGCTCCTGCCAATAAATGGGGAAAACTAGATATGGTTTGTATGAGTTGCCTCCTCTTTATATTGAGCAGACAACTTCAAACATTCAATATTGTATGGACATGTTATGCCAATTATTGAAATGATCTTTGAAAGACAGAGTAAAAATAGGAACTTTTACACAAAACTAAGTTTTAAATTCAATTTTTATGATTTTATACATCAAATGCAAGAACTGCAAAATATGTACACACATCTTTCAAGTGATCACATTTTGCAGTTAATGTAGCCGGAACAAAACCTATAGACACAAAATAATTTGTTCGTAAATGTTTATGAACAATATCACAGACATTCACAGACATCTGTGCCTATGTCACACAGATATAGTTCGTAAACATATGTGTCTGTGCCTGTGACAAACCTTATCATAGTTGATAAATACTTCTCTTTCCTCATTCGTACAGTTCCTCCCCATGGGACAGATGTTAATGAGTCCACTTCTCAACTCTATAAACTGACCTCTAAAAGCAGATATTTAAATTATAGCACAGAAACCTAATCATCTTTTTTTAAGCTGTAAAACCCAAAATTGGCTTTATGTGGTTGATACCTCCTGGCTGAAACTACAACTTTCAAGGAAAAAACTTCAAATGGTGAATATATTCTTGAGAAAAGACAATTGCGTTGTATTATAATCAAAACAGCAATTTTCTATTGAAATGATAAATAATAGTAATTATTGAGTATTGCAATGACGGTTTGCTAGATGTCAAGACCATTTGCTCATTGATACAGGAAAATTACTTTTCAACTTATTTTTAAACCTATATTTAGCAAAATAAAGTGCAAAATTTACCATTTTATAATTAGCTTCCTTTTGATAATTTTAATACGTAAATGCCAGTATATTAGTCGACAAAATTGGGGAGTTGCTTTCTCTCAAAGTTATGCAGTCGCACAGGATTTTCTCAAAATTTTTCAAAATGGCAGCTTATCAGGCTGTGCCCTCCACATAAAACATATTGTGGAGCTACCCAGCGACTAAAAAGCTGGCAGCCATTATTAATTGTATTCTAATATATATTATCTGCAAATGATTCACTATCTTCCAAAAATGCTGGATGAGTAAAGAATAACCTGAGCTAGCTTTCATCAGTCAAAGCGATACCAACGCAATCCTTGAATATTTTAATAATCTAGCGAGAAAAAGCTTTAGATCTTGATTTGATCATTGTTGGTATCTTACACAAACATGCTTTATGAACCAGTGGATGTAAGGTTAAGTCAAGTTCAACAGAAATACATAAGTTATTAGTGACAGCGTAACACATAGCTGACATAATAAGGTCTCCACTCACCTTTTTATGGGTAGTTTTAGCTCTGACAGGTACTTGAGACAAAAATCTAAGACTTCCTGTAGTTTCTCTTCCCCCAGGTATGTACATATGTTCTAAAAGTAGGGAGTGAAAGTCAGCGGGTAGCTCATTGGCAGCGTAACAGAGTTTGGTTTAGCTAGCAAGGCTCCACCTACCGACAGTCAATGTCAGTGGTGATGTAAAAAGGTTTTTGATGTTAGTACAGTTAGCAAAGCTTCATTTAATCGAACTGGTCGTGGAAAATTACAATACCATAAACGATACTACAAAATAACAATGGTTTATGGGCATTGAATTCGACTCATAAAAAATATCATTAAACAACAAAACTAGAATGAAAACGCTGACCAACTTCAAGATTTTAGAAGAAGTGTAACATTTGGTAAACAAGATTAATCTAGATTAAATGTAAGAAATGTGCCATAACACACATTTCAATTTGACAGTTAAACTGTTATTAAACAAATAATAAAAATGTTATGGAGCGATGAGGACTATATTTTACAGGAAGTGAAAGCTGAGTAACACCACTCAAGGCCATCGAGAATAATTCAGAAAAGTCTGTCTTCACCAACTCAGTTTGAATAGACGAAAATGAAAGCAGACTCTACCGCTTTATCACTGCTTGCAAAATAAATATTCTTTTTCTCGTCAATTTGTGTAGAAGAGAAAATGAAAAAGTCAAAGGTTGACCTCTACAATCGTGGGATGAAAAAAATGTTTTCCCGGAGACTTTGTTCTAACCAGTAAGAAAATGGGATGCTAAAAGAACACGATCTGTTTGTTGTTTAAATTTTTCAAAAATGGGTATCAGACGGTGGTCTACGTAAGTTGTCATGGTAAATTTTGAAAACTTAGCACAAAGATCGATAAAAAAGTTTGTTGAAAATAACTTCCTATGATTGTTGTACTACTAGATACATAGAAAATAGTTGTAACAACAAAGTGTTCTGAATGAAATTTGATTGTCGTAGAAATAGCAAAAAATGAAGATGTTTCCCCATGAAAGTGAGCACTAGACAGACACAAGAGTGGTCAAGGAAAGTCCAGACAGTAAAAATTGTTGAACTTTTCTCACTCACCGTCTTTTGAGTAAGTTTTCCATTTCTGTGATAGCAGAGACCATTCTCTGAGAAAACATAGTCAAACTTCTCAATAGCTGAAATAATAATAATAATTATTTATTCTAAATTATTTACGCTTGTCAATATAGCACAGTCAAGATGGAACAACTCCCACAAATGAAACAACAATTTGATGTTTTATGTATGCAGGTGTACATTTTGATAGCTAGTAATTCGAGTGCGTTCATACAGCAGTATTACGGACATACCATTTCCTCTTAGTTGTTGATTCACATTTTCCAGGTCTGATCCAGAAACAATCCCAGAATACACTTTCTTTCTGACTTCCTGCATAAAGTCAAGCATTTCTCGAGATATTGTCTACAAAAATTGGTTTGACATCACTACATCAAACACTATGGAACGTATGCAACATTGATTAGTAAGTTTTTGTTATTGAAATGACAATTTAGAGAATTAACCAACTGATGTGACATTTGATTAAAAATAAGATGATAAAGTTTAATTGAATTTGATATCAAAAAATTCCATAACCAATTATTTTGCAACTTCCGATAATGACGTTTAACAAACCAAAATTTAATTTTGACGCTGAGTTTCCTTAAAATAATCTGTACCCTCGCCTGCAATCATTTCGAGCCTCTTATGATACATTTTACACAGTTAGCATTAGCAGCGAAACAACATAACGGCACTGATTAACCAGCAAAATTTCGCTGACTTTTTTTAATTTTTTGATGTCAGAAGTTGGACTACGTGCCCATATTACACAACCAGATACACAAGCCAAAACTAAATTTTTCTGTTAATAAAAACAGCTCATTAGTTTCGATGCTATAGGTAGTACTAGTAGTTAGTAGAACTAGTAATGGCAGTTTCGACGCCTGTCGAACCATCGTACATACCTTTCTAACTTCAGTCAGGGTTCCATCAACATCAAATAGATAAAATATGAGAGGGTCTCGACCAGTAGCGTCTAGATGGGCTTCCCCCATGGCTATGTAAAACACTATATGATCTATCCACTAGTACATCTCCATCATTGGAATTTCTCCATATAACTCGTGACTCTATGGTATTGGAATGAGTTAGCATTGTTGCTGGCATTGTTTCAGAGAACAGTTTAGTAGAAATCGGGCATCGCTAAGTTTCTGTCATATTGCCAAACAAAAATGCTTCAGCAAGTCAATGAGACAGTTCCTAAATACAAACAATATCCAATATCTTTAAATAATTGATTAAACTAGGGAAAGCAACAAGCAGTGATCACTATTGCAGAGGTTCTGTAGGAGCGGACAAGTCCATATCATGTATTAATGAAAAAGCAAACATGCAATCTGAGAGGCCAGACGAAACCCCCTACACATACCCTATGCCATACCCTACCGTCGAAACCCACTACCTCTTGAGGAGTTGTCTTTTCTTAGAGTCAAAGAGTGCTGAATAGTCATAACCCAAATACTAAAAATAATCTCTAAACTAGCACATAATTATTTTATTTTGATTGAAAATTATTATTTATTAACTATTTACTATGCGCAATACTTTTTTTAGTCAAAAAACTTGTAATTCACATTTGAAAATTATTCTTTTAAAATGACGCCGGAAATGCAAAGCCGATATTTTTTTCGTCACCAATAAGTTGTAAATTACGATAATTTAAATCTGTTGATATTGATTGATTTAAAAATAATTTTTCAACTCCAATATTGCTTTAGTTTATGAGACATTTAAAACTTTAAAGATGTACTTTTAGTTGGGGTCTCGTCTAGAGGTGGGGGGTTTCATCTACAAGTAGGGGGTTTCGTCTACAAGTAGGGGGTTTTGTCTAGAGGTAGGGGATTTCGACAATAGGGTACGGCATAGGGTATGGGTAGGGGGTTCCGTCTGACCCCAATCTGAAGCTTCATGGAAAACTTGAATCACAAACGAATAAAAATGATGAAATGAATAGGATGGGAAACTTGCATTAAGAGTGTATTCTTAGCTCATTTCAAAAGAACCCATTACAGAAAGCAACAAGTTCTGAGTCTAACAAAGCCTTCAATTATTACACTGTAATGTCTAACTATTGACACTGCAGTGAGGAAAGACTGAAGCCAGCTCGTTGAAAAAATAAACTAGGGGCACATAACCGCTAAAGTGATAAGAAATCAGTAAAGTTACATGGCTGAAACAAAGCACACAAAAAATTCCAATCACAGAAAAAATACAAATTTAATGACACCATTTTCTCAATGCAAATAAAAGTTAACAAGTAAATAAAAACTCGTTTTAGGAAGACTAAAATTAAACAGGTCTGACGCGCTTCCGCTGTATCTCTAGCCAAATCAAGGACATTAAAAATGATTGAGTTTTAGAAAGAATTATTTGGTGAGCGGCTCATGTGACAGCCCATTTACAGCTACATCGTTTGACCATCTATTTTTCAGTAAACAATGTAATAACAAAACTGTGAAACACCTAAATGTATTACAAAATTTTAAAACCTTTAGTCAATTCCAGTGCATTAGGTATAATCACTGTTGAATAGACCCACAAAAGCAAAGTAAGAAATACGAACTTCTTTCAGTGGACATTTACTAGAGCCAATGGGAGAGAGAAATAAAAACGGCTAGTCAAAGAGCGGAGAAAACATTTCATATAATTTGTTTATTCATTTCAAACAAAAATATAAAAAGACGTAAATAAAGGAAATATTAACAAAGTGTACACTCATTATTAAAAAAATACTAGAGCAATAATTTTATAGACAATGTCTAAAGCGCATGTACAGGTAAGTCATTCTCATTGTGCACTCCAAAAGGTGGTAAATCAATCATTAGTTTCTGTAGAGAATAATAAAAAATAATAATAACAAATATGTATAGTAACAATTGTAAATGTACATACATTCTATTACCTAACATTTTATATAATACATATGTAATATGCACTTGTTGTAGGAAGGCGTGTAACACGTAGGGAAACATACCAAAAATTATTGCACTCAACTCATAAAGGCTGGTTCCCATAGAGTCGTAACAGTCGTAGAAAAGACGGCGACTGGTCGTAAGATCGCAGCAACAAGTCTATGTGAACCACAATCGTAATCAGCTTACGATTCACTACGATGTGTTACAACAATCGTAAGGTCGTAAGATCAAATCGGGAAAGTTTGAACAAGCCAAACTTTTACGACTAGTTTACGACCTTACGACTACGATAGTTATGCAACAGGTCTATGTGAACCAGTCGTGCGATTGCATCAGATCATCATCAGATAGTGTAACCACAATGCACTTGCTCGTTCCGCTTTATTTCCACCTGGCAACGAACAAGCAGTGGTTTCTTTTTTTATTGGTATTTTGAAGTGTGAAATTCTCTCTTTGATTATCTACCGCTATCCTAATCAATGCATCAAGTGCCAGTCAGTGTAAGTAGCAATAGTTTCTATAACCTTCGTTTAGAACAATCATAATAGTTGGGGTAATAGTAAAAATTAAGGCTTTCAAATTATTTAACAACAGACAGTTATAATAATAAAAAATAATAAATATATTATAGCTAGCACAAGTGCAATTTTCAAAACAGCCTTGGGACGTTAAAAAGCATATCATGGCGTAGAATCATATCTTGCAGTCACAATAGTAGTAAACTTTTTTGTCTCTCATTGATAGTTACTGAGAAAATGAGTTTTAAAAATGACCCTCTCAGCAAAAAAATTACTTTGTTTCATGTTCGCATTGCGGTTAGTTTTACGCCTCATTATTGATACATTAGAGTGAAATCCGTGACGCAAGACCAAGCGAGCGTAATTAATTTGCGGTTAGTTACTAATTGCTTCATGATAATATATATTAAAAAAAATTACGTTTTTATAATTTGGCAAGGAAATTATTAAATCTATTTTCCTACCTCCAGATGTAAAGGATCTATAACAAATAGTATATCAACAGGTCGGTAATAAGACAGGCTAGTGATATAACATAAACTAAAATCATATGGTCCATCGGCGCACTGGGAAAAGTCACGTTTACAACGTCATTTCCAGACAATTTTTCCAAAACTACAGATATGTAAGAAGTGCAGTGATTGGTTAATCTTGTTCAGCATATTGTATCCTATTAATCCATTTTAAAATTTTGTTTCTAGCAGCCTGTGGTCCCAAGTTATTAAAAGTTTAGTAATTCCCGAATATTTGGAAACTGAAAAAAAATAGGTGCTACAAATATTTATATCGATGCTTTTGACGTGTGACGTCATATTTCGTGATCAGTTTGTGGACGCTATATATTATCTATTTATTATTATTGTAATTATTATTTATATTAATTAATTATTAATAATAATAAATTATATCCTATTTAATAATATTGCTATTCAATGTTTTATTATTTTTTCTCAAATACTATTATGATTGATGCACAGTGAGTCATGTATGATGATTATTATTTATTACTATTAATTAATTATTATAATTATTATTATTATTGGTAACAAACAGGAATTCTTGTTTTTTATCAATCATACATGGCTCACTGTGGATTGATGTTGATAAACAACTGTCATTGGTAAGATAAGTAAATGAATTGACACACATATATAATATATATAAAAATAATAACAATATATGTACTGTAGTACATACATATAATAAATGTAATATGTATATATATTTTTCTTCTAATAATTATTATTTACTCATTTATTATTTTGCATTAGTGAATCATCGTTAATTATAAGAATGTTGAATTGTTTTGATGATAAAGCAATAATAATTATAATAATATAATACATATCATTATTTGTTGTATGTATGTATATTTATCATGAATAGTATATGCATGTAGTAAAGCGAACAAATTACAATGGACATAAATTATTTGTTTATTTTTTAGCAAATTATGATAATCAGTATCCTGAGGAAGTTGGCTGCAAGCTGGGAAGCCAGTAACAACTCTGGATGAAACACCGAGACACTAACACAGAGACTTTAACTACATCTGCTAGGTTTTTTAGTTTGAAAAAATTTATAATTCAGTTCCAAAATTTTAGTGCTAATGTTATTGTGAGTCGCTTCGTTGTCCACTTTATGTATAATACACAAATAAATATCATAAAACAAATGTTATATTTTTAAAATTCACAAAAGTTGCAATTTCATTGGCCACCTCTGATGATTGTCTAAGATAGTCTAAGACTGTATGTGAATGTGAACCATGTGTCTTAGATAGTCCCAGACTGTCTTAGGACATCTTATCTTAAGATATCCTAAGAAATTTTTTCTATGGGAACCAAGAGTCTGAGACTGTTTAAGATTGTCTCAGATTGTCTCAGATCTGTTATCTTAAACTATCTGCAACTTGTCTGGGATCCCTTAAAGCCTATGGGAACCAGCCTTAAGCTAAAATCTTCAAAATTGTATCTGGACATCTGGTGGGGCTTCTGTTGCAGGACTACAACAAAACAAACAATATTAGCCACGGTTACCGCAGATATCAGCGATATACATCCGGACAAAGGAGTTTGCACCTATGCAGACAGAAACAAGATTTGTAATTCAAAACTTTCTTTTCAGAGCAAGAAAATTTAATGAGAGAATAACAAAAAAAATCAACCAAGTTTATACAGAGTTTTAAAAATGCAACACCCAGTATTATTTCTGGTAAAAGAAAGAAGAAATAATACACACATACAAGAACAGCAGTGATTTATCCTTGGAATAACAACATTATACCACCATAAGCTTTGAATAGCTTTAATTTAACATGTACTTCATAAACCAGGTAAAACTTTACAACAAAACCAACAATATTCTCAAGAAATAAAAAGACTTTTGTAAAACAATTTATTATTTATTGCTAACAATTAGAATTTTCTGAAAGATGCTATTTTACTATGTTACACTCAAGTTACACTTTCAAAGAAAACACTAAACGCTATCAACTTTCTTCAACACTACACCAATCCCCACACCATGAATGTGTACATAATCACAAGCATCTTAGGGTCGTATATAGGTAGTGCCTTGCTTTGGTTATCGTGAGTGGACAAATCCAAACATTCTATCCGCTCACATTGAACGAATGCTACAACTTCCTAGTAGACTAGCTAGTAAAGCAACCTTACCTCTCCGCTTCTCTTTCGGCAGCCCAATCCCATTTGCCTTCACGAGTCTCCAAGGCATCAATTGGATCTCTATATGTAGAATACACAACATAGAAGACTCAATGTGGAAAAGTGCAAAAAATAAACGTGCACATGCATTTCATTACACAAAAACTTCCAATACAGTTACTATATAAATCTCCAACCTCCGATGGCACATTTTCATGTATTTTATACCTACATTAAAACAATACACATGACAAAATCAGCAAAAATAAGAACGCATTCAACACTTGTAATAATTGAATGATTTAACCAGTTCACCTTTGGAATAAAAATATGCAGCCAGCTAACAAGCTGTGTTTACGCTAAAGCAACTGTGTTTCCGTCCTATCTGATGGTTGTAGACGTAGTTGCAAGTGACCATTACACAGTTGCACTACTTGCAACTTTCGAGTTTGCAACTTGGGATTCACGCAAACATCAACGCCAATACAATTGAAGTGCGTTCCTGCTCTTGCAGTCGAATTGATTAGTCGATATTTAATTATAAATGGTTTTCCACCAAGTAGTAGTTCTCTGTGCATTCAGAGATTTATTTTTTATCTAACTATAATATCAAATTTAGATTTGGTTAAAAAAACAAAATTATTATTATCAAAACTTAATAATTTGAAGAAAACCCGATTTTTTAAAATCATGTTTGCATCCGAATCAAAATAATTACTCCGAATACGAATTAATTAATACTATTAAACATAAAGAAATTGATTAAAAGAAAT
The DNA here is from genome assembly GCA_945261195.1 of Cryptosula pallasiana. NCBI lineage: Eukaryota > Metazoa > Bryozoa > Gymnolaemata > Cheilostomatida > Cryptosulidae > Cryptosula > Cryptosula pallasiana. The sequence goes on from OX183131.1 coordinate 32,946,782, forward strand.
AATTATAAAGATTTAGTAACAATAGTGATAATATCTTAATATTTAAAAATAATTTTGCAATCTTATAACAATCATTGTTTACGTTATATCAAGACGTGAATAAACAAAATATTGGAGCTTTTATTTGGAACAACACATTTGGTTTAACGTTGTCACGTGGCTGTAAAATCGCTGCAACTTGACGATCAAACCCGTCACTGCTGGGTTGCTGGGTCTCCGCCTGAGACAACCCTGAGTCTCCACTAAACGTTGCACAAATTTTCTGGAACAAGACGCATCGGCCAACTTCATAGGGAAGTCGACTAGTCTATCGCCACTTAAAAATGTGTACTACATAAACAGGAGACATTAATAGGCAGCATGTATCAGTCAAATTTGATTTCAACAACACGAGTCACACAAACTCTTAATGACTGAAACAATACTTGATAGCTAGTTGGCCAAGTTGCAGAGCTCAAAGTGAAATAGCCTCAGGACTTACCTGATGTCAATGTGCAACGCAGCTTTAGCCGGGGCTTCATCTGTTTTATCAGCTGCTGCCTGAGCAAGGGTGTTAGCAGTGCCACTGTCAGCAGGGGCGGATTCAGCTGCTGTAGTTGAGTGGGAGTCAGAATTGGATGACTGCTTTGATTGAGAGCTGGAGGTGTCGACAGCAGGTGCTGACCCAGAAGCAGGCGTTGACTTTGAAGAGACTGAGTTGTCCATCGGCACAGGGGTAGTCTCTTTAGACATACTTTGGTTTGATCTAGCTGGGGTTGGTTCTTTAGATGCATGAGGAGTTACTTCCTCTTCTACAACAGATGCATTGTGGGACACTTGATCATAGGATAGGAAGCACATTATGTATCTGCGCAGATGAAAAACAGATCAAAGCTGAGCAGATGTTTAATTGGTTACCGAAAACCTGAAAAATAAAAATCACAAAATATTTGGAGTTATTCACCGGCGTAGAACTCTTCGTCGCTGTCCATGTCCACCCAACCATCCTCATCGTCATCTCCAGTGATGATGATCTCTTGCTCATCACTGCCACTGCTAATGTTTAGAGCAGGGTCCACAGTCTACAAACAGTAAAGAGCTCAATGTAACCTCATCCAATCAAGCAGGGTGCTACATGATCATTAACTAATTAACATAGACAATATGAAACCAACTAACCTGTTTGTGGGCATTGCTAGATGTTTTAACAGGAGCTGTTTTAGCCTGTGGACTAGCTTTAGTTTTGGCAGCAGATGAGGGTGGGTTAGACATCTGCACAGGCTTAGCCTGAGCTTCTACAATAAAAAATTTCCTCTATACATTAGTATAGCACAGCTACAGAGTTACAATGTCATGTGATAAATAGAGGTGAGAACCTGTCCAAATAAAAAAATTTAAATAAATGATTTCAGTTTTTAACTTCAAAATATAAAAACTACTTTCTCAATATCAGTCAATAATAATAAGATCGAGCAAAAAATTTCAGAGAAATAATTTGAGACCATTTAAACAAATGAATTTTGAGCCAACAGGAAGCATAGTGAAACATTTCTGGGAACATCCAGAAAGCCCTAAGTTAGCCGTTGTCTCCCCATGTCATGACACAAACTGGATAGATTGGCTACATAACAAAAATTTTGAGTAAATATTTGTAGCCAGGCAGGTGATTCCCATTTGAATTAAACTAACTTTTCAGTCTCGTTTTGGGCCTCTCTAAATTTGGTGAAAGTGCAAAATTTTAAAGCAATTTCTGAGAAAAAAATAATTTGGTATTTAATTCTGAAGCAAACTAATATAGAGTGAGCTGTTTCTTGTAACAAGTACCAGGTGGAATAGTAGAGCTGAAGTTTCCATTTATGTAGATATTGCCCAGCAGTTAGCAGTAGGACACAGTCAGTAACTCTACTAACTACTAGCAATGGATGGCCATCACTAACCCCCAGAATATCAAAAACGACCACAGATGAGGTAAACCAGAACTGCCAGAAGACTAGAAATGATGTAGCCTAAATTAGTGATTGTTCTTTTTTATCATAGGTTAATAGCAGAAAAGAATATATATCCGTACACATTGACCTGCCTGCTATGTATTAAATTATTATCAAGGAAAAATTCATTATCTTTGTCTATATTTGTAGCAAGCCTGATAATCTCACAAACATAAACCAACATGGCAGCTTGCACAAACATAAACCATCATGGCCGCTCTCACAAACATAAACCATCATGGCCGCTCTCACAAACGTAAGCCATCATGGCCGCTCTCACTAACATAAGCCATCATGGCCGTTCTCACAAACAAACCATCATGGCCGCTCTCACAAACAAACCATCATGGCCGCTCTCACAAACGTAAGCCATCATGGTCGCTCTCACAAACATAAACCATCATGGCCGCTCTCACAAACATAAACCATCATGGCCGCTCTCACAAACATAAACCATCATGGCGGCTTTCACAAACCGTCATGGCGGCTCTCACAAACATAAACCATCATGGCCGCTCTCACAAATGTAAGCCATCATGGCCGCTCTCACAAACATAAACCATCATGGCCGCTCTCACAAACATAAACCATCATGGCCGCTCTCACAAACATAAACCATCATGGCGGCTTTCACAAACCGTCATGGCGGCTCTCACAAACATAAACCATCATGGCCGCTCTCACAAATGTAAGCCATCATGGCCGCTCTCACAAACATAAACCATCATGGCCGCTCTCACAAACATAAACCATCATGGCCGCTCTCACAAACATAAACCATCATGGCCGCTCTTACAAACATAAACCATCATGGCCGCTCTCACAAACATAAACCATCATGGCGGCTTTCACAAACCGTCATGGCGGCTCTCACAAACATAAACCAACATGGCCGCTCTCACATACAGTTTCGCTTGCGTCATGATAAAAATTATAGGAAGTAGTGACATCCGGCAATCCTGGCATACTTCATTCATGAAAAAACCATGATCAAGCAGTTAGTTTGCAGACAGGTTGTTCGCTCATTTATATGTTTGATGGAGAGGACAACTCCACATGGATCAACTATATTTGTCTAATGCATTAATCTATAAAAGAACTACCAGTGAAGTAAGAAATGGAGTGCAAACAAGACCTGATTTCATTGGTTGATTGCTTCTCACTGATTGGTTAGAATTACTATTTCCAGGAGCCTTTTCCTGTTTTTGAACTCTTTCACTTTCACCTTTTTGAGTATTTCTCCCTCCTCCTTCACCTCCTCGACCGCCCCTCCTCTGACTACCACCTCGACCTCCGCTCCTGTCGTGGTATTGGCTATCTCTATTTCTGGTATAATTGTTTAGCCCATGATCTGAAGCCCGCTCCTCAGATGAATGTGTGGGTCTGCCAGAGCCCTGCCTATTATGCTGTTTGTGAGGAGAGACATGAGGTGGAGATGTTAGAGCTACAAAGTTAGTACATAAACAGGTTTAGCAGGTAGAGAGAAAGTAAAACCAACACCGCAGGTAGAAGGTTGGAAGGATATTGCAAAACTCAATTTGCTCAAACACATATTTTCTTGTAAGAAAACACAAAAAAAACCATGAGAAGGATTGAACAACGACCAATGGTGTCAGCAGAATGCCAATGACTTCAAAAAGAAAATGTATATAAAGCCTGCTTCTCATACGTGTAACAGCTCGCTGTACGTCACGTGTGAGGAGTTGCGCTTCCACTGCGACGTATGTGAATCCAGGTGGGGCGATGTCGAGCGAGGTCAGGTGAACACTGGAAAAATCCAAAATTCGTGCGACATGGTTGCGCTGCGAGATTGCTGGGATTCATGTGAATGGGGATGTACCGCTGGTGCTGCTACTTTCCTAACTCTTTTGCAACAGTTGTGTCAAGGTCATTACCCCCGGTGAGACAAGAAACAGTAAGTAACGGTTGAAAGATCCGTCCTAAGATCCTTGGTCAAAAATTGATAATTTTCCCCTATTTCCAGCACTTTTTAATAAAACAAAATTGTTATTCCAAGTCATGCAAGGTTACTTTAGCGTATTATAACCATAAGAGCTATGAATGATTGCTTTTATTCAAGGTTTTAACTTTTTTGGTGACATTTTGTTATGCGAAATAATATAATTTTTTTTCCAATTTTTCAGTAATATTTTGTTAATTTTAGAAATAACTAATTATTATACTTTTTGTTAAATTTAAAAAATAAAACAACAACTTATTTAATATTGTTATGGCGAACTAAGCCTTGTGCTAGCAACAGCCAATGAGCATGCGCTAATGCCTTGTTAGCAATTCATGTGTATGGTATTGCCATGCAGTGGCTTGCAGTGGTGAAGCAACTCCGATCAACCACGATTTGGCTGCGACATGTATGGAAAGCAATTTAAATGGTATGTACTGAATTCAAAGCACAACTTGACAACACTTTATCTGGTTATCATTGATACCACGTGAGAACTAAAAATGATAAAAGTAGGACTTGTCATAATTACAATCTTTTGTAAAAAAGGAAAACAACTCCAAAATAATAATATCACTGGCTAGTATTTGTTATTAGCTATTAAAAAGTTCAGTCCGAAATTTAAAAACACGACTATTGTTACTCAAACCCATGAGCCAAATTCAGAATCAGACCATGTGATGTATATACAATACGTATACAAGACAGCAAACAATCACTGAGGGGCAGCAGTGAGTAAACATACCTGGTGTGGAGTCAGCAAACTGTGACTTATCTTCACCTGATTTTAAAGTTACTGTAACATTTGACTCTCTAGCCTCAACCTAACCCAAACAACAAAGAAATTAATAAATAGGAAATATTAAATAATAGATTAAAATGTTCAATATAAAAATATCAAGTACACCGCTGGCAAAAACAGTTCAACTTGTTTTATTTATGCACGTCGTGTGGCAATTAATTCACAAACAATAAAAACTACAAAAACCTTTGACATCTGTTAGAAACTGGCGTTAAAGCAGTAATCAACAAAGAAAACTGTTTGAAATTGTTTTGATATTCACATTGGAGAAGTGTTATTTCGACAGGGTTTATTTTTTTGCTGGCAACTCCAAAAGAAAGAAGTTAGAGATGACTTGGTAAAGCTCAAAGAACATGTGGCGGGAGCTGGACTCGGTGTTTAATGTTAATGCAGTTATTCGTTATTAGAAGTGCAGCTAGGGGCACCATATGGTTGGATGTAATTTACCACCTAACATGACAAGCTCATGAAACCTTATTTAGTGTGGACTCAACCTAATCCACACTATTCAGATGAAATTCTGTTGAAAAAATATGAGAGGAGAGGCCCTCCTATGAGTAAGACGACTCCTATAGACACAATGTCCAACTAGACAAGCAATTTTTCACGAAGACACAAAAATAGCTATAAAGAAAAATTTTAAACATTTTATTTGTTTGCAAAGAAACAACATCTCCCATTTATTGGCATGGTGATGGTAAAAAATAGGATTGCCACAAATAGATGCTTTCTTTAGTCTTTTACATTTGTGATAAAGCTGCTATTACAAAGTGACAATAATAATCTAAAAAACTAATGCAGATTTTGGATCAAAAAATTAATGTTCTGGTTTAAAATTAGGAAAGCCAAAAGGTTAGCATACCGTTAAAATACTCAAAAATAAAAGAGATCATTGCCAAAATCGAATTTTAGTACTGCGATAATAATTAAATCCAAAGCATGTGCTATTTTGCTAAAACAAAATCAAATAACACTAATAAAACCTGTTAGAAGTTGATTTGAAGCTGAAAACTTGATGATAATGTTAGATTCATCTCTCAAATGAACTGTATAATAATATAATGAATCTTTCGCCTGCAGTAGCATCCCCCGATGACTTAGGACATCGACCCCAGTAGATATATTCTATTTTGTTTGCTGTGAGCTATTCTAGCAATAGTTTTACAGTGCTCAATGAGAGAACAACTCCACACACAAAGTGTCCTGAAGCAACTTTCTTCGACACTTTAAAGAGACTAGAAGTAAAATAATAAATGATTTGTCCAATACGCAATATGCCCATTGGGTATTGAGGAGTTGTCGCCTAGAAGAGGAGCATGACTAATACACCAATGCTAAGTTAGGGTTAGGCTAACTATGTTTGGTGGTGACAGCACAGCCTGGAACCAAGCAAATGGGGAAGCGAGAGAAGACAATTCAAAGCTAATAGTTTTTTAAAAGTAGATTATAGGTTTTGGCGAAGTTTACAAAACAATAATTACACTTAAGTGTGAGAGTACTTCAAGAAAATGATTACAATCGTGCATAATGCACAATAAAGTGACATGTACGATGTAAGACATCAATAGGACCCTACGCTACTACAGCCGTGGACAGGGGCGGACAGAAGGGAGAATTGAGCCGTTTGACAAGCCTGAAAGAAAAAATAGTTTCTTTCCGTGATGATTTTTAAGAAAATTAAATTAGGTCATGGCTATCTGTAGCCTAAAACCTAATATAAAGAAAACAACTCCGGGCAGCCCACTGCAGGTGAAAAAAATCCATGATTCTTATAAGAGCATGCAACTCTTATGACCAATGAAGGAGAGCACAACTCTTATGACCAATGAAGGAGCGCACAACTCTTATGACCAATGAAGGAGAGCACAACTCTGATAACTGTCAGTGAAGACATAGATCAATATTGTTGTGTACAATCCAATAAAGCCTCTACTCTCAGACTAAACCATATTTTTCCCTTACACTAGGGGACTTTCATTTGAAGTTTGCCGATGCGTCTTGTTGCAGGAAATTTGTGAAGCTTTTGGTGGAAACGCAGAGTTGTCGCAGGCTTAGACGCAACAACCCAACAGTGTCGGGTTTGAGCATCAAGTTGCCGTGATTTTAAAGTCACGTGACACAGTTTAACCAATTGTGTGGCTCTGTGTAGCAACTCCAATATTTTGTTTATTCAAGCCTGGATATGATGTGAGCAATTATTGTTATAAGATAGTATGTGGTTATTAAATAATTAATTATTACCAGCACTATTTTTTTATTAAATAAATCAAACCTACGCTTAATAATAATAATAATTAATTCACATTCAGGGTAATTACTATTATTATTTTTGATGCAAACATGAAAAAACAAAGTTCGAATTTTCTTCAAATTATTACATAATAATTTTAATAAACAATATTATTATATGTATATGTCAAAGCTTCGTACATGTATTATAGGTGAATTAAAAAAACCATTGAATGCATATAGAACTACTACCTGGTACAAAACCATTTATAATCAAATCACAAGTCATCAATTACAACTGCGGGAGCAGGAATGCATTAAATTACATTAACTATGATGGGTGGACAACTCCAAAGTTGCAAACTCAAAAACTGTTTGAGTTGCAACAGTGTAAAGGCAACTTGCAACTGCGTCTGCGACCATCAATTGAGATGGAGACGCAGTCGCTCTAGAGTAAACGCGGCTTCAAAGAAAAAATTTCATTTCTATCACAGGCATCTAAACTGCATCATCTTACCGGAAAACAAACAGGACGTTTGGCACCATTTTGATTTTGCGATAAAAATGAAATTTTGGCAAAATTAAACTTATCAAGGGAATGAACAATCAAAAACTATGCATTATATTAAAGGCAGAAAACTAAAAAAAATGGTAGCAAGCAACTTGGGAGATTCAATCAGTTTCATGTAAAACAATATACAATAATTAATCGTCTACAATTTTGTTAAATTCTTAAAATAGTAAAAATAAAACGTTATTAAATTTCCAAAAAAATTTTCATCATTATACTACAATTTTAGAAAAAATTTCTATTTTTCTAAGCAGAAAGAAAATCAAACATGGCATATAAGATGGCATGTACAGTAGGCAGCGACCAACACAAACTAATATTTACTCACATGTCGATGTGGGTCAGCGTGATCTCCTTGTGATGACTTCCTGTGTCTGGATCTCCCTCGTCCCCTCCCTTTGGATGGTGTAGCTGATTGTCCGACTCCCCGCATTCCTGCCGAGTCCCCTGAACCTGCCATTACAGGTAAATGGATTAAACTTGGTAATTTGTGGCTTTTTACAGCTCATTTTAAACAAAAATCTATTTATTATTACCTTTATCCAATTCATTAAACCTGCAAATCATTAATTAGCAGATCTAATGTGAACAAATTCACCATCAATCATATGCCTGGTATTTTGACTAATTTAAACCAACTTTGAATTTTACCTTTTTAAACTATTCTTTTTAATTTTATATATCATGTATGCAAACACTACTCAAATGTTGGACATATGTCAAACATAGTTTTGTGTTATTTCCTGTAGATAAACCATTTCTTGAGTTCACATGACATAACAGACACTTGCCTGCCCATGCCACACATGCTAAGCAGCATGTCATATGATAGTGTCAACAAGTGTCAACATAACAAAACCTGGCACCACATTGACATGTGTCAAACACCATGTCAGTAACATGACAGAAGGTGACAGGTGACATAAATCACAGAAACTAAACAGGGATCTAGAAGGCAGATTATCACAAGATTGAAATTGAAATATGACAGTGACATGCAAGTGATAGTGAAATAACATACAGTGCACAAGTTTGTGTGTAGAGAGATAGTTTTTATGTATTTTAAAAAAAATTTTGGTGTGAATCTGACAAAATCATTCATACTGACTGGATCACTTAATCACACACAGAAATAATTGTCTTCAGCTAATAAACGGCACTCAAAAATGTCAAGTTCATTTTGAAATATTTGTAGGCATAATAAAGTCAACTAATAGAACAAACATAACAATAGAAAAAAAATTATCATTGAGCAGACAACTCCAGTTCTTTGTCTACGAGATCAGATGCACAACACAAGGATGCACCCGTGTAACAATGTTATGGATGTGTTGATTATAAATTTAACAGGAAATTCAAACTGAAAAATCAAACAACTAGGTTAGAGCGATAGGAGAGTGAGAACGGATAGCAAGCTCGAACCGATCTGGTTAACTCTCTGGAGCCACTGAAACAGTAGATAACGAATTCAAATGAGCTAAATACTAGATAATACAATACTACCACACTATTATGCACTCAAAAATCTGATGAGCATTATTTTAATCGTCATTGTAGAGTAAAGTTTATTGAGGGCAAAACAAAAATAGCAAATTTTATAGGTTTTCATTCTTTTACGAGAAAACAAGCGTGCACAAGTTAAAACGGAGTTCGTTCATTCACCAGTCAGCGGGCATAGAACCCAATGTAGCAATGAAAAAACTTGGTTTAAAAGCAAACGAAAGCTTGTAACTTCAACAATATCAACAAAGTTAGTTTGCGATCAGGAATAATTGAAACTTCACATGAGCGTATAAGATTTTTGATACTGAAACTTGGATTTTATAATATATAACGTAATATATACATTAAAACATAAATATGTTAGTTAATTAGCTATTTAAATGCATATTGAAATCAAAATTAACAGCTAATTATTACAATTCCAGTACAATACAATAACTTATTAAATGGGATCTATAAAACATTTTTCTTTTTGGTGTAATTTAGTTTGTTTTCATTGGTAGGTAATAATCAAACAAGGCTCAATGTGGGTTTTGATAAGTTAAAAAACTTTCTATGAGATTAAATCACACAAAATAACAGTTTGTATAAAACACAAAGTAGATAATCAGCTTAACTCGGCGTTTTGGGAGAAGAAAACCTTGTAAATTCACAACAAGATATCTCATAGACACTTTACAGGGTAAAACAACAACCATTCTGATGTCATTAGTCCACTACCGTCAGCATTGCCAGTTCCAAAGTAAAAGGATGTAGAGAAGGAACTGCCAGTTCCAAAGTGAAAGGACGTAGAGAAGGAACATGGTTTGCGCTGACAACAATGTTATATTAGATGTCCAACACAAGACTGTACGTAAAACTGCACACAATTTTGAAGATGCCATGAGTAACAAACCACAACACTTTGCATCAGAATCTTAAAACCTCTAACAGTTCTCAGGGCATTTTATGGGCATTCCACAAAAGCCTAAGCTCCATAAAACATCATGCAACCGTTTCAAGGTGAGGTTAAAGCCTCAAACCAGATCTAAATTCATGCAGACTGCGTATCAACCACACACACACAAACACACACACACAAACGCACACATACAACACAACTGAAATGTTTCACTCTGACAAGTTAAACGTAGAGCAACCGAAGGGATGGCAGACTGGACTGTCATAATACCTGTACGAAACTTAGCCTGTGTCTTCGATGCAGGGTCAACGGCAAACCTACCACTGCCCACCCTTTTAGCTACAGAACGGGTTGAACAATACTTTAAAACTACTAATAACTTCTAGTAAAATATATTGAGAAGTCATCTTTTCTTGTCGCCTACAGCTGATACAGTGTAAGAGGGCACAACTCCAAGAATGTAAACACAAGCCATTTAGCCAGGGTGGCTCTCTAGGGGGGGGGGGGGAAGGGGGAGTGAGAGAACATCTCCTTCAAACCTCGCCCACTGCTAGAACCCCACCCCTTGAGAGCCGCCCCAACTACGAGCCATTGTGATCACAATATCAAACAGCAGAAGCAAGAAACCAGCACTGTATGAAATACATACCTGAGATGAAATATTCTTTTTAAATGAATTAAATCAAGAAACAGCAACTCATTTTTTGAATAATAAATATTTATAATAATAAATCTTTTAAACCTGTGACCAACGTATGACTTTTTTAACATTGAATGGAAAGTGTTTAAATAAGCCAATTTTAAAACATTTTCAATTGCATGTTTAAAACAAAAATTGAAAATCATGATGCAAAAAAAATTTTCATCATGTAATTATTCAATTTCTTGACAAATGTTGACAAAATATTACAATATTCACCCTAGAATGACCCCTGTCTCTCCATCAAGGACAAATACAGCTAACCAAACACGTCTGGGACGCATTAGTAAACTAGTAGCTAGAGAGAGTAAATTCGCAGGTAAATAGCACGGGTAAGAATAAGTTACTTACTCAGTCTTTTAGTATCACTGCCTTTGTAGATATCTAGCTCTGGGGGACTACAACATCACATGAACCTGGGCTACAATCTACAGCTGATGTATTGTACAGGAGAAGACGATTCCCACACTAGAACTACAATACAGTTACTGTGTACGAAAGATAGATAATTTTGAAATATTTTTTCATTTATCATAAATCAAATATACAAAATCAATCACTGAATTCTGATAGAAAAATCTTTTTAACAAAAAAGCTATCCAAACAATTACAATAAGCTTTGTGGTGTTCCATTAAATAACTTTCACTTATTTCAGTTGCAATGAAATCATAGAGACTTTAAATGGCCTAGGACGCCTAATTTGAAGAGGATTTGATTTAATTTAAGCTTTTTGAGGTTGAACTGTGTTCAAAAAAATCATCTGGAGTTGTCCTCTCACCAGTAAGGCGATTCCTATAGACACAGTCAGCACTCACCAAGACGCAATTTTTTCCCAAAGACGCAACAAGTTCTTTAGCGCCATAAAGTGAGTTTTCAAAATATTGGCTTGGTTGCATAGAAGTAGGACCTCCTAAATATTAGTATTGTGCAGAGACTCTTTTGATTGCACAAAATGATATTGCAACAAATTTAAAGTTTTTGGAGCTGTTTTTCTTGAGTCAGCAACTTATTTCATCTTTGGTAAGCTCGCTATAATATATACACCGGCGTTCACGTGATAGTGTTTGCATTCCAAGGAGCCAAACTTCAGCAAACCCGTTGTGTCACATGCCAGTCAGGTGAAGCGCAGACATTGAATACACGAAGTTTCAGCTGAGATACTATCCTATTAGGTGAAATGAAGTCCCAGTCACTTACTAGTTAGACATAGCCCTAGTTACTTACTCGTTAGGGGTGGCCTTCCCATTGTCCCAAGGTCTGCCCCACTGTCCATCTACCTTTTTAGCTCTCTCCATCCGCTGCTGGTCACAAATATTCCTTTCTTCCTTCCACTTGCTGTGTTCATGTCTCTCTCTACCGGTCATATTCACTTCAGGGTTGAACTGTTGTTTGTTACCAGCCTGTACAATAAGTAGCGATATATAGGTCAGCGTATAGCCTTGGAGAATACTAGTGCATAGCCTTAGAGTATACCAGTGTATAGCCTTAGAGTATACTAGTGTATAGCCTTAGAGTATACTAGTGTTAGCCTTAGGGTATACTAGTGCATAGCCTTAGGGTATACTAGTGTATAGCCTTAGAGTATACAGTGCATAGCCTTAGAGTATACCAGTGCATAACCTTAGAGTATACTAGTGCATAGCCTTAGAGTATACTAGTGCATAGCCTTAGGGTATACTAGTGCATAGCCTTAGGGTATACTAGTGTATAGCCTTAGAGTATACAGTGCATAGCCTTAGAGTATACCAGTGCATAACCTTAGAGTATACTAGTGCATAGCCTTAGAGTATACTAGTGCATAGCCTTAGGGTATACTAGTGTATAGCCTTAGAGTATACCAGTGCATAACCTTAGAGTATACTAGTGCATAGCCTTAGAGTATGCTAGTGCATAGCCTTAGAGTATACTAGTGCATAGCCTTAGAGTATACTAGTGCATAGCCTTAGAGTATACTAGTGTATAGCCTTAGAGCATACTAGTGTATAGCCTTAGAGTATACCAGTGCATAACCTTAGAGTATGCTAGTGCATAGCCTTAGAGTATACCAGTGCATAGCCTTAGGGTATACTAGTATATAGCCTTAGAGTATACTAGTGCATAGCCTTAGAGTATACTAGTGTATAGCCTCAGAGTATACTAGTGCATAGCCTTAGAGTATACTAGTGCATAGCCTTAGAGTATACTAGTGTATAGCCTTAGAGTATACTAGTGTATAGCCTTAGAGTATACTAGTGTATAGCCTTAGAGTATACCAGTGCATGCAAACCCTTTGAGTATAACGTTCGAGTATAACGATGTATAGTCTTGTTAGGCGTGTGTCAATAGCAACGATATAGATTCCCCAACCACTCACCCCCCCCCCCCCCCAACCACTCACCCCCCCCCCTCCCTCCTTACTCGTTCAGAAAAAGTTGGCTGTCAAAACCAAGCATCATCCAATATTTTTTTGAATTTTAGAAATAAAATGTAACAAAAGAATAATTGTAGATACTTAGGCAAAGGTTGACCAGCGTAGTTCAATAAAACACTTAGTTGGTATCTACTATTAGCAAGCTGATACTAATCAGCATACCAGATGGCATCGAAGACTGTGAAAACTTTGCCAACGTCAACTCAAGATGGAAGCATTTCATATTATTACATTATTACACACTTTCAAAAATTATGAAGGTCTAAACAGAACACTGGACTATTTTTGGGTCGGTATTTGATAGCAATAACTGAGGGAGAAATACACCATGAAAGGCCTAATACAAAGGATCACATATATATACACCGCTAGTAGGTTAAACATATATAACAATTTTTTGTAAAAGAAAACAACTCCAAATTTGTACCATTTGTCTTCCTCCAAAAATAAGTTTTTATCATTTCTAACTTATAAAGAGAATAATAGTATGTGGTCAAAATGAAAAAAATGTAACATTTTGAGAAGCTGTGAAAACTATTACTTTAAGTTTCAATTTTCTTTCTCTATATGAATGATATTATGTTCATTTGCTGTGTAGTAAAATACAACAACGATCATCATCTTAACCCAAAGCATGTATATCTATACTTTTGCAGGTTTCATTATACCGAACAGTGAAATGTGAAAATAGTCCATGCCACCTGCTTGCAAGACAACTTGAAGATGTACGATAACGATATGGCTATGACAGCAAACATGGCTTTCAACATCTTACTCAGAACTGGTAAAATAATGGTCATAATTAACTGGTGAAATTGCTCCATGAAAATGAGCAGAAAAGTATATATGAGGAGACAACTTTAAAACTCATTTGGCAAACTGACAACCGATAGACTGTGATACATGAAGTAGCCATGGTTTATCATAAATAAAACTTGAGGTTTTCACTACAAAAAACCAATATATTTTTAAAATCTATATCGGATTCTAAAAAAAGAACAAAACTGATTTTACAGCATTTCACACCGAATTTCGCATTCATTTCTACAGGTTTATGATTGAGGGTATTTGTTAGAGACCCATCGATAAGGATTGAACTGATGACAACAATAAAGAGAGCAAACCCATTGATTAGTATAAAACATCTATTGAATAAACTTACACAAGTTAAAATACTATCAAATAAACCAGTAAATACGTAAATCTAAAATTACATTTTATGAAGCAAATTAAAGCGACAAAATAAATAAATAATTTATTTATCTCGAGTGAACAATAAAGTAATTTGGTAAATAACAAACGATAAGCACACAATAAAAATAGCATTTACACTAACAGTACACTCGGATCTCACCTGACTGTTTTTCTGTGCTTTGATCTTTTGCCTCAGGTCCACCTGGTCACCCCCACCCCCGTAGTTCCGTGGGTGTCTGTTCATCTGCACCCCTCCTCTACCTCGGCTCTCTTCGTTAGTTCTCTCAAATTTTCTCTCGCCGTCACGTGAATTATCCAACAGGAAGTTTCCTGACCTCTCATAGCCTTGATTCTACGATATAAAATAAAATAAACTTTAAAAAGACGCAACACCATGGATTGAAGGTGCTCAAGGTGCACTAAGGCCAAAGTTAGCAAACTGGCTGATCTCATTGGCCCGCTTGCCCTTGCTTAACTTAACGCATTAAAAGTGTTTTCATTCATACCTGAAACAGTACAGGTAGTACATACTAATAATGCACGGCACTACAAGAATGAAGACATCTATCTAACATTGGTCATCCGCTAGCTTGGCACTAAAATTAAACCTTTTACTTTGTTTTTTTTCTCAAGAAGTGGCTCATCGACAAAAAGGTGTGAGCACCCCTTTAACAAATATAGAATCAAGTTGGAGTTATCGGACATGATTATGAGCTGACGACTCCGAATTAGAATAAACCTTTCAATATATAAGATATTCGGCTGATTAAAAAACTTCAATTTACACCTACAACAAACTTGCATAAATTAGTTCGAAATTCGTCCTGTTAATATTTTCACAACTGCTTCATCACCGCAACGAGTGAAAAACCGAAACCCCTCACCAAACAACCAAATCCGATGCCATTGAAAATTAAGGCCTCTAAAATATTGAGTAAAAAAACGTATTCGACTGCTTTAAAACAGAGACGATCAACACTTTTTGTTGACATCCAGTTTACAATTATGCAACTTATCATGCAGCAGATGCGAGAAGCATAAATGTTACTTCAACCACCATCTTTGAAAATCTGCTCAGAATTCACTGATTTGCAATAATTGGCATGATAACCAATGACACTTAAATGAAAAAAAAGAAAAAAACCAAAAACCTGTCAAACCTATCAAAAATTATTGAATTTTCCAGACAGCTTGTAATCTATATAGAATAAAGTAAAAAAGGTAGGCTGAGCATAATCTGGTAAACACTTGCGGCTCAAACATTCAGTCACCGATTGAATGCGTTAGATACACAAACCTTCATTTCCTCCTCATAGGCAGCAAAGTTCTGTTTGCGCGTGCTCTCGTAGCTCGGACTAAATCCACCCCTATTACCTCCTCTACCACCACTGTCAGAAGGCGCACCTCTAGATCCACCCCTGCCAGATAGTCTGCCACTACCAGCGTAACCTCCTCGGCCCCTGGGAGTGCCAGCGTTACTGGGTGGTGAAGTATTACTGGGTGGTGACATGGCTGGGCTCCCCTCATTGTCCCAATTCTCTGCAGGAGTGGCAGGATCTGCAGGCGCTGTCAGAAGAAAACAATCCACAATATGAGTCAGTGTTGGTTTATATATTTTTATCAACTCCTTTTGCTTACTCACCCGCAGTGTTAGCAGGGGGACTTAATGGTGCATTGTGCTGATTATGGAAGCCCCTGTGCCCGCCCCTGTGTCCACCTCTATGCCCCCTGGAGTGACCCCTGCTACCTCTATCATTCCTGTTGCTCTCCCAACAACTGCCAGGTGACTCCGGGGGCTTCTCACCAGGCCATTCGGCTGCCCGAGAATGAGCTACAGGCATCTGAAATGGATTGACTATAACTTGTGAACTTAATGTAAAAAAATATGATTACATCACAGTTGCACGCTGTTTTCTTTCAGGAAAAGCAAATTTTGAGACAGAGTTTGAAATACACAATGGAACGAACAGGAAAACTAAGATATAATTGTAAGCTCTCAAACCCATAGTTTGCTTTCTTTCTACAATATATTATAATATACCATATTAGAGCTCTTTGTTTGTTAGAAAGTCACAAACAAATAAAATTGTAGAGAAAGCAGATAAAAAGTGAGCAAAGATCGCATACATCATCTTGTGTGGGCTCAGTATCCGGTTCTCTCCAGCCTGTGGTTCCTTTGACTAGTGTGGGTGGTGCGGCAGCTTGTCCCATCGCCTTCTTCTCCTCCTCTATCTCCTTTTGACGCTGTCTAAGCAAAGAAATAGGAAGACAAAAATTATTATATTTTACATAATACAAGCATTGAATAAATCTCAATACTGAACAATAATATAACAATCAGCTCAAAAAGCAGTAAATGGAAATAAATTTCATGATTGGTGCTTTACAAGCATCAAAATATAAACGCGTCTTTTCTCCCAACTACTCTTACTCAGAGGCAGTTTTCAAAGCTTTGTTGAACCCGGTCTAACTTTTTCACATTTTGAGATCCAAGTCCGCAATCAACGATCTTGTGCATTGTATAGGTAGCGAGACATCGAGTAAGTAATATATCTCTATGACTTATAAGACAAACAAGGAGCAAACGCTGAAGTGACTGCAAAAGTTTCTATTTAAGGTTGATCGACAAAGATCTTGTCGAGCTCGGAGGGTATAATAAAATGTCGTATGATTTTCTACGACATTCAACATTTATGGATATGGGAAATGTTGGATATCCTGAAGGTTGTTGGTACTCGCAGGATACCGAGGAAAAGTTAAACCCGCTTTGGATTATCTGGAGTTGTCTACAACCTCATTTCTTATAATGTAGAAATTTACTAAAAAGATAGTATCAACAACAACGCATATCGCGTAGTATTCTGAATGAATTTTCTTTTTTTAAAACAGGTCAAAAATTATTATCATTCCCAAAAATTTTTTCTGAAAAAAAACGTAAGACCAATTTACTGTGACTGCGCTCGTAATCAGAAGGTCTTTATGGTAACATATAAGTAGTGTTTAACTTCATTACGATTATCAAGAATGGACAACTCCAAACACAGTTTGTGCTCCCATTACGTCGTACGGGCTTTCAATACATGGAGACTAGCTTTTACTGATAATTTTGGTAAACAAGCTAAAGCTAGAGATGATGGTTGGGTTGAGCCCAAAACAAACAGCTACTTTGTTAATTCCAAGAGTGACATTCAAGGGAGCTCAACTCCTGATGTTTGTCAATACCATTAAACCAAAGCTTTATATATAAATCGTATTTCATATCAGAACGACCAGACTATATACTACCTCAAACGTTCATTTTTCACTTTCATCTCCTCCATTCGCTGATCTACCAGCTTCTTGCGTTCTTCTTCGCTAATAGTCGCCATTGCTAGCTCCACAATGTCTATAACGGATATATAAAGAAATGTACATGTCAAAACTATAAAACATACACAGTACCAAGTAAATAAACTATAAAATACAGAGAACAAATTGGAAGCATTACGGAGGCATTATGGTACTACACAGAAATGTCACAATTTTAATACGAAGTGGATCAAAGTGAAAATTGTGAAAGTTTTTTATGCTCATATTGCACTATCTATTCCAAGTGGTTATACAAGTGCGGGAGATCACTTTGCTGGCTGGTATTGTCCCTAGTTATAGGGGGGAAAAGGGGGGGGGGGGGTTGGAGGAGATTAATGAGCTATTAAACGGGTTACAAATAGCCGAAATTACCATATTGTCACCAGGCATTGCGAAATATTTCTATTTTCTGCATCAACATAATGGGCTTTCAAAAAACAGGTTTCAGGCCTTCAATTTTGTTTGCAATTTCGAAGCAGAGAAATTAGCCAATGTAGCCCAAATTTTTTTATTTTCTGTTGGGAATGATATTGAATAATAATTTGTATGCGGTTCAAAAGGTATAAACTGCTGCCATTGCTCATCAGACCGAAATAAATTAGAATCGATTGCTGACTGAACAGTTTGTGATGATATTTTATATATCAAATAACATTACGGTTATTCATGATAATACCCAAAACCATCATCATCAGTACTTACAAACCAATAAAAATAATCATAAAAATGATAATAACAGTCACAACGTAATAGTAAACAATAGTAATTATCATCTTCAATAAAGTAAGGCTGATCATGAACCTCATCAAAAAAAGACTGCAATTATACTTTTCAAAAGTCATTTGGTCCAGGAAACAAGTCGAGAAACATAACACCACTGTTAAATATTCACAATACCTTAATTTGGCTTTGTTATAACACGTACAATATTTGCCTTTGAACTAGTTTGATAAATGTTAAAGTCCTTGCCTCAAAATGCTCGGAACACAACTGCTGTTATTAGAAAAACATTACACCTTTGCAGTCCTAAAACCCTTTACTAATTTTATCTCATTGGGAATGATTACATGTTATAATTAGTATGAAATCTGGTTTTAACTCAGCTGTATTTTTGAAGTAAAAAAAACTCCTTCAAAACTCTTTGATTTTCTATCGCTTCCACCAAATTAACGAGCTCAACGGTCATCCGCTTTTTTCAAAAAAGTCCAATTTTCAAACTTTTATTAAAATTCATCTATACATGATATGCTAATAAATTTATGTCCATATGAATCAGCATTCTCTCTTCTCTAACGAGAATTATTGACATATTGATTCCACCAGTCTAAACTAATTTTATTATTTTTTCAGTTTAGAGACCATTTTGTAGCAGTGACCCTGACAGATCAACCAGTAACAAAAAAAAGTATCAAACTAAACACAAAACTGATAGCACAGCTGAAAAGAGAACAAAATTTTGATAAAACTAGCAAAATTTGAAACAGAAATATATAAAACAAGAGTTAGAACACTTTAACAACAATCTAACACTGGCTAGACAGAATACCGAAAACTTCGGAAATGTTTTTTTCCGAAAATAATTAATAGTTTGGTTATTAGCAAAGATAAAGCCCTTATTGTTGTACAAATGAACTAGAAACATTCAGAGCTACATTTTGATATAAAGCACAATACCAATCAACAATTTCACAAAAATCATAAAAAAAATTAAAATTAATTATTCATTATCGTCGCCGTTTCTAAATAATTAATTAACAGCTTACTAACCTTCATTCCACAATCAGAAAGCTCAAACAAGCTAAAATAATAATAAACTAATTATATCAGAAAACAAAACAATGCGCTAGCTCTTTGCCAGAAAAAAACTGTCCATCATCATGAAAAAAATTACCGAGAGTGAGTACAGGAAGTGATAGGGTCAAGGAGATTTGGAACTGTTTCCGTTTAGAACGTCGTAGAGTTTTCAAACAATACCCAAAAAAATAGGCAAGACTCTGCTCTACACGATGGTATAAGAAATATTTCAGTCAGTCTTCACAAACGTTTGCAATCCTTTCCGAAAACCGGACAATTTTGACAACGAGCATTGCTTGTGAAAAACAAGTTGGTGGATAACTCCAATCACAAGCAATGCTCGTGAAAGGAAAAGAAATAGTTAAAAATTTGGAGTAGCCTTTTTGGGAAACAACTTTTTATTTTATGCATTTGGTTTTGGAAGTTTGAGCAATTTTTGCGTATGTACTCCTATCATCAATAAACACTAACCGTTAATCATTGTTTATAATATTAACTAGTAGTACTTGTCGTATTCAAATATGGCCACTTGCCCTGCTTTCACGCAGCGCTACTCCATCTGTTGAAGAATTTATGTAATTTGTTGTCACTTGGGAATTCCGAGTTTAAGAGCTTAAAACATTGCATGCCAATATTTGTGGAAATGTTTGTACTGTAATGTGGGTTGCAGAAAATTATGTTGCATTTCCGTTTCTGGCTGCGATTGGTTGTGCTGGTTGGATTGCCCTTGTTTTCGTTGTAAACTTGAAGTTGCGCCCACTATCTTGTAGTGCATCCATCGAGCACTTTACTGACTGATGCACCACCCATTGTATATATTTATCTATACTTATATACACGTAAATAAAAATCTGTCTGTATGTGTATTTGTCTGTAACTCAACTTTGATATATACCTAAACCGCTACACTGAAGGAATTAAAAACTGCTGAAAAACATTCTACTGGATCAATTTGTAATATGACGGGGTTTAAATTTGCTATTTATTTTCAAACCAGAGCCATTTTTAAATTTAATATTTTCTTCAATACTGTAGGTGGAGATGAATAATAAAAAATAAATATGTACATTATTATATAATGTTATATAATGTAATGAAAAAATATTTATGTATATAATTTATTATAATAACAGTTTAAATTAGTACAATAAAGCATTACTATGAAATCCAATCATTTACTGCTAGTGAATAATGTTACTGTAACTTATTTCGATAGTCATTGGAACTCAAATCACAAAATAACCCACAACAATAAATTATTGAATGAAGAATAATAATAATAATATAACTAATTAGTTGATAATAATATTTATGTTAATTAAATTATCACTAGCTATAAACTTTTATTGTTTTTGCTGGGTTGTCTTTAGGACGAGGAAAATAGCTCATGAAAAAAATTACCAACTATTATTAATTATCATGTTTATTATTATAATAACTAATTAAAGATTCAAATTTTTTGGCATAAATATAACAATAATAATATGTTAATTGATTTTAATAATTGTGCAACGTCTTCCTTTGAATACCTCTGAAGACATCGAACACTCAGGAACTTAAAGTAAAAGGAGTGCCTCAGTTCGCTAACAGCGTGTTAATGTGTATAGCCACAGGGATTACAGCCATCCGCTGTTTATTTTCCATCAATGGGTCATAAGGAAATTAAAAATACTATCCTTTTGCTTTTAGTTAAGTGCTGGGGTTTGTGCATTTATTTCATGTTTCCTAGGGCATCTCTGATGGTTTTTTGGTAATAAACTACTACGGTAAACTTGTGATGCTGCATACACAAAGGACAGTTCACCTCTGGCAGTGGACCTAGTTGTCATAGACGTACTTTGGTGGTCCTGGAAAATTTCATCATAGGCCAGAGTCAGGGTATTATGTCGCTCTTCACCCTGTTGAATCTTCAGCAGAAGTGCTAACCTGTGATTTCTTTTTCCGTTGTTTTAACGTCTGGAGGCCAAGTCCAGAGCAGGCTTCAGTGGTACTCACTCTTCTTCTGAGGTAACAAATAAACCTGACTGCACGGTGCTGGATCATCTCAAGGGACTCAATATTTTTGTGAAGTGTAGGATCCCATACTGTATCAGCATAATCTAGCACATAGACTTGTATAAGCTAGTAGACAACATGCTTAGGGGCTTTATGTAGGGTGTGCTAGACAGAACCAAGAATATTGAGGCTTTTTTTTCACCAGTGTCATATGTTGGGTAAAATTGATATCAGCATGTGTGATAACTCCCACGTACTTCGTAGTACTGGCACATTTCATAGTTGCATTTCCTATTTGTACTGAGGTTTGTACATCTGGACTCACAAGGCAATCACATGGCATTTGGTGTCGTTGAAGGGCATTTTCCATTGTACAGACCATTTGTGAACTCCAAGACTTGATAAAAATTTGGCAGCATCAGTATTATGTGAAATAATTGATAATAATATATCATTAATTAACTACGCACTACTAACTCTGATGATGAAATTAAGTAATAATATTTAGCATGTACAGAACTCATGCGAGCATAGTGCTATATATATATATATATATATATATATATATATATATATATATATAATTTCGTCAAATAATCCTGTGTGACTGATTATTCAATAGTTTGGAATCAGAAGCTGCTAGAAACAAAATTTAAGAAGTTTTAAAAAGGTTAACAATATTCTGCTCAGGTGTAGCTGTAGAGTTGAAAATATTTGGCTTGATCATGCATTGTAAACTAGCAATTTCCTATCACGCAGTAGGCCCAAAAGTTTTAGTTTATGGTATTTAATTTTTCTATTATCTAACCAACACAGTGGGATATCATTTACTATAAAGCAGTCACATTATGTAGACAAAAAAAATAATTTTGCTGGAGAGCCATTTGCAAATGAAAACAAAAAACTTCTTATGTGGTACCATTAGCTAGCTTTCCCCGCATTATTGCATACGCATCGTCACACATCACTGATTTCGCCTCACTATAACAACAGTCATCAGCAAATTTTACTATATAAAGAGCTGCTCGTACACATGATGATTGGTTAAAATCAGAATGTATGTTGATTGGTCAACACACTTGCTAATGTTAATTATAGTAATTTATAACTTATATAATATAATAATTATGTTAATCCATTACCGTTAAAAGTTTTTAATTTTCTAAAATTTTCTCTAATTTGTATTCATGACCAATCAACAACCAATCACATTCCAAGAACTTTTAAACCAATTAACCCATGCACGAAAAACGCTGACATAGAAAAATCCATCTTCAGCAATGCGTGATAGTGAGACCTCAAAGCGTCTGGTTTTTTTGTACAAAAGGTACATTTTCTTAATTATTTTCATGAGGCAATCGTTGGCTCAAGTTTAAAATAGAGCTTTTAGATCACTCTACGGGCAGAAGAGGGAGCCATCAATGATCCAAAAGAACATATTATTAAAATTGGTTTATTTGACTACAGAGCTTTTGTTAATTTCTCTACCTGTCCACATTATTATAATGTGGACAGGTAGAGAAATAAGAGCTTTGTAATATATATATTGCTCAAACCTTAGGTAAGCTAACCTGTACAAGTAAATAAATAACACAAAAATGTAATTGAATGGTCGGAATAACAGTTTTGCAATATAAAACTATTATTGTTATTATCATCATTCTAATACATTCTTTCTACTACTATGACACAAATAACTTTTGCGTCAATCAATGGAGTATGGACAACAAAAAATTCAAATTGGTCTGAAAGATGATCATGATGCTCAATATATATTATTTGATAAAAAAAACTGCTGTTGGCAATGATGAATTTAAAAATTACGCCACTTGTTGTGCTAGATAGATATAATAATAATTACATTATTTTATTATAATAAATAAACTAACAATAATAAATTTATTTAACAACTATTAAATATATTATTATTATTATTATTGTTATTGTTGTTGTTGTTGTTGTTGCTGTTGCTGTTGCTGTTGCTGTTGCTGTTGCTGTTGCTGTTGCTGTTGCTGTTGCTATTGCTATTGCTATTGCTATTGCTATTGCTATTGCTATTGCTATTGCTATTGCTATTGCTATTGCTATTGCTATTGCTATTGCTATTGCTATTGCTATTGCTATTGCTATTGCTATTGCTATTGCTATTGCTATTGCTATTGCTATTATTATTATTATTATTATTATTATTATTATTATTATTATTATTATTATTATTATTATTATTATTATTATTATTATTATTATTATTATTATTATTATTATTATTACCATTACCATTACCATTATCATTATTATTATTATTATTATCACTTATAAATAAATAATATAATAATAATAATAATAATAACAACAATAATAATTACTTAGTTAACACTGTGGCTATAAAATAAGTGTTGGATATGCATCTTTATATGCTTCAGGAATTATTGGGTTTAAGATAATAGGCTAAGGTTCTATACACCATCACGGATTGTGGAGACGCTTCATATACACAAAGCCTAAAGCTAAAGACGTAACGTCGGACAGAAAGTCATCTGCTGCCCTTCCGATTAAAATCTTACTACTGGTGAGTGCTTGTGTTTACTTTGTCTCCACCAAATTATCAATATCCAACATGGCGCAGTCGGCATAGAGCCTTCAGTGGTGATAAGTGATTATTAAAAACGTGTGATAATAGTGTGTTGAGTGCTATTGGTGTATTTTATTGTCGTGTGGACATAAAATAGTGGCGTTTAAAAGGCCACGTGTGTGAGCCTTCAATTATTATTGTTAATGACCTTGACCTGGTGCGGTGTTGTTCTTGTCGCAAGTTTACACATTATACAGAGCTACTACGAGTGTTTAGTAGTGTGTTTGCAATTACCGAGTTGTTGCCATGGTTACTTGGTTCCGTATCGCAACTAGTTTGTCGTCCTGAGTTAGTTTAATGTTTATTATTATTGACTAAATAAATAAAATATAAATAATTTATTGTTCTTCAAGTATTATTATTATTCTAAATAATACTTTTTATTAGTTAGTCTTGCTGTTGATACTTGTCTTGTGTTAAATAATTCATTAGATTATTATTAATTATTTTACGTAGGTTTTGAATACCTACCAACCAAGGGCACTGAAAATAATAAGTGCAGTTTGTTTACAATTAAAATTAATAACTTTAAGCGTAGTGTTGAATAATATTTGAGTGCGAATAAGTGTTTGTGTTATTGTTCTTCATTGTTGTTATCTCCTTCCTAGTGGTTGTTGAGTGTCATGTGGATACCAACAACAAGTACAGTGTTAGTGTACTTAGTGGTGTACAATAAGTGCATTGTGTGTGTTTATTATCATTATTAGAATTAGAGCTACAGTTATATAGCTGTGTACTAAGTGAGTGAACACCAATAACTATAATAATTGTTTAGTGTCAGTAGTGCAACAAGTGATCTGCATTACTACCAAGTGAACTGATTTCTGGTGATTATTATTTGTGCCTCAGTGTTCATTGTTGTTCACCGTGTGGGTGCCAACAATCTAATGTTTAGTGTATTTATTCAGTGTCAAGTGTTGTGTGTTATATTTAGAGCTGAGTGAGCTCTGTTGTCTGTGTTGTGCCAGTGTTCTGTGCCGTGGTACTACAGTGCCGTTACGTGTGTAGCTACAGTGTTGATATCATGTTGCTACAGTGGTGTATGAAGTGGTGGTTATCGTGTTGCCACAGTGTTCTCATAGCATTGCTACAGTGTGCTAACAGTGTCCGGAACTATAGTGTTGCCTTGAGGTGATATAAAATAGTGAAATAGAGCGTTATATTAAGTGTTGCTAATTACCATGTGGGTATCAGCAATAACGAGTGAAAAATTAATACAGTGCAATACAGTAGAGCTAAGTGAGCTCTACTGTAAAGTGTTTGTGTACCAAGTGGGTATAACATTGAAAGTGTTGAGCCGAGCCACAGGGAAGTGGCAATTTACAGTGTCACAGTGAATTATTGTGAAATACTATTATTCTTGCGTGCAGTTACAGCAAACAAAGTGATACTCCTGTTGTGTTATAATTGTATTGATTGTAACAGTTGTTATTGTTGACATTGTTATTGCTATAAACGTTGTCAAGTTGGTGTTGAAAGTGTTAGCAGAGTGTCATTATTTTGATACAAAAGTAACAGTGCTATCAAGTGTCCTGTGAAATAGTCTAGTTCTATTTCAGTTTGTTTTATCGTGTACGTTAACTGATTTAGGCCAACATGGCTCACATGAACAATAGGCTAGATCTGAAATAATTTCCTAAATTAAAAATCTGTAGTGAAAATCTTTCATTGTCTTTTAATAATTGGCTAACTCAATTCAATGTTTCAATGGAGCTGTCAACATTGAATTTGGGTAAAGAAGAAGTGACAGACAATGATGAAACTCGTTAAGTAGATAGAATCAGAGGTAGAACAAAATTGCTCGCTTTACTTAGTGCTGTTGGTAGTGAAGGTATAACGACCTTACAGTCACTAGGTTTTAATCTAGATAACCAAGATGACGATGGCTTTGAACAAGCCCTTCATATTTTACAAAATCATTATGATCGACGAGAAAGTTTTTATGTCACAACCATGAAATTTGTCATGGTTTCTCAGGCTTGTGGTGAAAATGAGAGCGCTTATTTGTTGAGAGTAGAAAAACTTAGCCGGGATATGAACCAGGGTGTTGATAATGATGAGTGGAGACAACGTTTTGCGGTAGCCCTTGCAGTGAATGGTTTGCGTGATTCTTCAGTTCGAAAAATTCTAATGCAAGAAACTGAACTTTCTTGGCTACAGTTGTCAACCAAACTAAAGGCCAGACAAATGGCTAATGTGTCGGAAGAAATTTTAAGCGCCGCTAAGACAGGTCGTTCTGTCGATCAGAAAACATCCAATGTTAATAAAGTCAGTGAGTTGTCATCTTGTGAAAGTCCTTATAATTCAGATAGCGAGAAATCAGTGCATAGGTTATATTTAAATAAACATAGAAGATATCGCAGAAATTATGGGGACACTAAATCCGATCATCAGACCTCCCCTAGTAAATATTGGAAGTCAAGTAGAGGTAGTGGAAACTATGAAAGATATTCTAGTCACCCACGTGACTGTAGCCGATCTAGTGATGGTAGTGAGGGAAGCGGTTCTTACAGGGGCTCGTATAAGGGATATTCTCCCAGTAGTAAATACAATAGAAGTTCTGAACATGAAGAAAATAGTAAAAGACAATCAAGTAGGTATTACAGACGAGGGTACTATGGTAGCTACAGGCCTAGTTGTGGTTATAACTCTAATTCATCGGAGAGTTCTCCTTCATCAAGTAGGTATTTGGAACAACCTAGCTCTTCAACCAGGAAGTGTAGCAAACGCTTTGAATGCGGGAAAATCGGACATCAAGTCCGTAACTGCCCCGATACTAGGTGTTTTATATGTGATCGGCGTGGACACACTTCTCAAGATTGTAATACCAAAAGTAGTAGATGTGATAACATGTTAGATCACAGCAACTCACCCCATCATTATAATAAAAGTAGTGATGGCAGTAGTTGTGAAAGTTCCCCACGTAAAGTGAGATTTGTAAATAGATTAATGAGTGATTCAAATTATATTGGGGACAGTATCAAATGCTCATTGAAAGTTAATGAAAGTGAGACTGAATTCATTCTAGACACCGGTGCAGGGGTGTCAGTGTTAACCGAAGAAACTGGCAAACGTTTGAATTTGAAATTGCGTAGGCCTGCGGAGTCTCTCGTAGGAGTGGACGGTTCCAAGTTGTGTGTAGCTGGAATGTCGAAGGTCTGCATTGGAAGTTTTTCCAGCTCATCTGTGATATTAGTGTATGTGGTCAAGGGCTCCACTAGAAATCTCTTGGGGTTACATGAAATCAGAAAACTAAATTTACTGACAAACACTGATACTTTTGATGTAAAAGGAAAATGGCAGAGGTAATGTAGATGATAGTTGGTGGGCCAAGAAGGGTGCTGAACGAAGAAATACTAATAATTACTAACTATTATTATAATAGTTAGTTATAATTAATAATAATAAATAATAATAAAAAATGATTAATAAATAATTAATACTACTACTACCTACTACTAGTTTTAGTAGTAGTACTAGCTGCTAGTAGTAGTAGAGAGTAGTAGTAGTACTAAGTAGTAGTACTACTACTACTGCTAATAAAAATTATTATTGTGAGTGTGTAGCTTCGAAAACAATGACCGGCAGTATAATTGTTAGAAAATTTGGTATTATTCGTGCTGTAACTTATGATAACATATTACAATTATTCACACAGTAACAACAATAACCGTTAATCATTATTTTTCTAATAAATAATAATATATATAGCCAAGCAAAAAGACCGACCTCTACCAGATAGAGATAGTTTTTCTAGACATACGCAACCTTCACCTTTTTTTCAAATTTGATTGGATAACCTGAAGAAATAATTCAATTTCATTGGGTAAAACTGGGTCCTGGATGGACTCTCTAAATTAGTAGTCGAACTTTCTTGTGCAAACAACGGGGACCCAGACGATTTGGGAACATGAGCTGACAACCGCCAAGCAACGGTGAAAAACATTTGCAAAAGTAATTTAGGAGTTGTCTACTTTTAAGTTTAGATATTTTATTGAAACTAAGCTTTCCAAGTTTTTTTTCTTCAAATTATGAAATGCTCAACATACTACAATGCAGCAGCGATTGCACAGGCTATTTTGCAGTCATAAGACAGGCAGTTTCAATGAATACTGTATAAACATGCATATGGGCAAAATATTTACTGATTGGATAGGTCAAAAACTCGTCATTTGGAGACATAATCCACGCTATATTTTCATCTAGCGATAAATAATTGTCTACCGCAATCCCCAAAGAGTCTTATCACAATAATGCGGACCTGCACCTAAGAGACAATTGCTTGAGCATCCTATATGTATGTGTGATAATTATGTTTTATGGCAATTTTATATCTTATCTAGCAACTACAGGATGATTTTATTTATCTAGTTTCTGTAGACATATTAAGCTGAAGGCTGTGTATCTTTGTCTTTGATTATGCACTGAGATCTGTTCTGGACACTGCTTTTTATGAATATGCAAGCACATAGCAAATTATTCACATAAGAACATAATTGCTAATGTTTACCTCACATAGTCAACTGATCAGCAACCGCAGCAAGTGCCAAGATTTATTGTGGAAAAAAATGTTTTAAAAAATATATTAAAAAAATTAAGAAAGTGACAGTTCTTTTTCATTACAATTATTTACAATGGAACAAGAATCCTGAAATGTTAACATAAAATTATGCATAAAAATGAAAAGAGTAGCATTATATAACCTCGGGAAACAACAATTAGTGAATAATAATAACAAATAAAATTTTGTATGGAAATGGTAAAAACAAAATGTCTCTCCAGAGTATAAAAAAGTGATATAGATGATGGCTGGAGAGCTGCTCATGCTGCTTGCAACTTTTCTTTGACTGTTCGAACAAGACCAGGGTCTATCGGTATTGTGTCTGTGGATTGCTGTCGTACCAATTTACGATTTGGTTTGGTTAATTGTTTTTGCCTTTCTGCTACTAATGCAAAGTCATTGTTGGTAACTACTGGTACCGAGCACTGTTTTATAAATGTTTTTGTACTATGGTCTTTTAGGTTTTGGGTTAGTTGATGGACGGATGATTCTTTGTTGATAGCGTCACTTGAATTCTCTTTTTCAAATGTAGAGCTGCACTTCAAAGCCTCCAACCTGCAAGTAAAAGTAAAATTCATTTCAAATACAATTGCTGTGAGAATATGCCTTCAGTTTTCAATCTTTTCTAGTCTTGATCGAAAATCAAGACTAGTAAACATCTGTGGACACATTTTTGTCCATTTCTGCAGCTGAAATACAGGTTTT
Source organism: Cryptosula pallasiana (assembly GCA_945261195.1). Taxonomy (NCBI): domain Eukaryota; kingdom Metazoa; phylum Bryozoa; class Gymnolaemata; order Cheilostomatida; family Cryptosulidae; genus Cryptosula; species Cryptosula pallasiana. The sequence continues at coordinate 32,976,055 of OX183131.1, forward strand.
TCCAAAACATTGTGCATTTGAGAACTGAAGAGTAACTTTGTTTTTTTCATCATCCTGTTTAACACCAAAACTAATGGTTTGGTTGTACAAAAATAAACTTTTTGTTATAAATGGAACAAATTACAGAGCCGTTTTATAGAAGAGGTTGGTGCCAAAAAGTCATTCAAAATTTTATCGCTCATCAGATCTCAATAGATATTAATGAAGTGACGTACCTTACAACCAAGCTGGAAGAGACGGGTCTGCTAACCAAATCCACTACAGAACCAAATATCTGTTCTCCTACTTTTCTGTTAGGAAGTGAATTGCTTCTTGAGAAGGACTGGCATCTTCTGGGCTCCATTTCAGACTCGTCTGCTCGTAAAATAAATTACTTCTAGTTAGGATGAAAGTGTTTGCAGAATCACAGGTTTTACCCTGTCTGAGCCTGTCAAGGTGTCTCAAAAATTGATGTGATTGAATGGCAGAGATTTCCATTTGCATATCTTTTGGTTGGCAAAAGACTACATCCATAATCCATCAAGAAAAAGCATCGTTTAACTTCCAAATATTAGAATCGATCTTTTAATATAAAATGTTGAGTTTTCACATTATGAACAGTCAAAAAAAGTAAGTACTTCATAAATGGTTTCATCTTACCTACAATGTTTACTTTCCGAACTGGTGTTTTTCTGGTGCTGCGAAACTTTGTAGGAGATGTCAATGGTATAACACCGATGTCCTCACCATCACTGTAGATGGCACTGTCTCTCATTTCATCAGTGGAAGCAAATGATTCAAGTGCAGCCATGGTCTGTTTTTCATAGATGTCGTTGCAATCAGATCCAGAGTCGACATCACATTGTGGAGCGCCTGAATCGAGCTTGGTTCCTGCAAAATTGAATTTTATTTGTTCTAAAAATCCACTGGAAAAAAATGGCAATCTTTTCCTAATTCCGACATTTTTCCAATTTAATTTGTCACTGTCACGAGAATTCTAGTATATTTACTAGAGCTATGGAACAAACAAGATTTGTCAATTTTATTCAGCCGTCACTTACCATATTCGTCATCGCTATCCAAAATGACATGAAAGCGTTTTATTCTTTCGCTATTGGTACGACGCAACCTTATACTGCTCACTCTACGTGGAGGAGCTTTTCTTTCACTGGCTCCATCTGAGGTACAGCTTGTTGAATGATCATCTTTGGTTCCATCTTCGTCGACCTGATACAAAAATAAAAATGCTATAAGATTTTCATCCCTTTTTTACCAATCAAATACCTGCTACTACTATGTTGCATATTATTATCACAACCAATGCGCATGCCACAACTTTTACTAGAGCCAGCATCAGATCAGCTAAAAATGTCTATTTCACAAGCATTAACCACCATTTCTGTTAATATTTTGCAAAAAATTTGTAGCGGATAGCAAAATTGTTGATAAATCGCACCTTGGTCACCGCCCCTTTTAGCTTTTTCTGGCCTTCTTCGCGTCTTTTAATGCGAGTGCTGTACTTCCTAGCCATTTTTAGCACGTTGTTATTCCCGTAGTTGGAGCTGGATGATTTTCGGCGAGGAGTAAACACCATTTGACTTTCAGACTCGTGTGTTTCAGACCTGCAACAACATGACAGTGTGACGTTCACGTTTTATTGGTAGAAACAAATTACCACTTCAACTCCTATCGAGTTTGTAACTGAGAGTGTCTCACCCCTCCCCCACCCCCACCCCTCCCCCACCCCCACCCCCCCCCCCAACATTTCTGATCTATGCAAACAGCTCTGCACCAGTTTTATTTATATTTCACATCCAGCCATCAGTTCTATCATTTCCTATAGTTGGAAATTGATTCATCTAAATAACATAATGATGTTGATTGTTTCAGTTCAACTTATTAATTTTGATAAAATTTTATTGCGTTAGAGAATATGCATTCAGCTATAAATATCAGGCCGAATATTTTAAAAACCAATTTGTAATTTCTCAAATAATTTTACTTACTTCTCTTTTGGTTCCACATCTGTGACATCTTGTGAAACTCTGAGAGGTGTAATACCATTTTCTATTGGTCGATGGTTTACTGCGCTTGCTGTACTATCTACTTCACCGGTTTCCATATATTTTTCTAGCGCAACCCAAAAGTCAGATGTTGGAGTATTTAGTCTGATATTGTTGGGAACGCTCATCCTTTGCCCTCCAGAGGTTTGATTGTGATTCACGTCAGGGATAGGCATCACATCACCGCATGATTTAGTCTTTGCCAATCTTCTTTTGATCAAAAACTCTGGCAGCGGTGGTAAAGCTGGAGGAATCTCATGGTCTTCACCCTCATCAATTACTTTCTTTACACGATCTACATTATCAACCGTGCTGTAAATCGGCTCATTTGCAATAAAAGCCGACTTTATAAGGTCATGATCGCCATATCCGATATTCTCATAATCATTTTCTTCCACATCTGCAAGATTTTCTGAGGAGTATCCTTGTTTGCTTCCAGTTCTCTCCAAAGTTTCACCATTGGTACTTGTTAAGCTAATAGTTGAGTCACGGTCTATACCGTTGGAGACCGGCCGATTGCGATACGTCAGTGGTGGTTGGGCAGTATCACTAGTGAAATTGTTTTCTTCATCCAAACACTGCACTTCTTTTGTTTGCAGATACTCGGATTGCTCTGTATAGCCAGCTAGCAATGTAAGCTCCGAGTCACTGGTAGGAATGCACGGTTTCGGTATTTGCAAAAGGCTGTCGGAGTTTTGTACAGGATCTGTCGGAGAACTATCTGAGAATATATCGTCAATGACAGATTGATTTGGAAGTGAAGGACGATGTACTGACAACCCATCAGCTATGATAGCATCTGAATTAGAGAGCCTTCGCCCAACTATACTCTGAGACCCATGTGGTTCACTGTACTCGATATTCTGTGAGTTGAGTTCACCATCCTTAAATAGTTTGACCGGACTTCTCTTCAGTAGGTCTGACAGTTTGCTGCTAGTTTTTTCTTTCAGTTGGGTCAACTTGTTGAGAATTTGAGAAGTTTCAGTCTTTCCTCGTCGAAGTGTCCCACCATCTACAGCAAAATAAAGTTAATTGTCTCAACTCAATTTTTTTTGGTTAGTAGGTTGTTGGAAAGACAGCTAACAAGTTTATTGCTGCCAATTTGAATGGATATAACACTCGCCATAATTACATTGGCAAAATGTGGCTATCAAAATATGAGCTTCGCAAAGCACGAGTCAACTTTTACATGACATGAGAATAAGATTAATTATTAAGACACTTGCTGTTGGAGTTTTCTATCTCAAAAGAGTGTTAGAGCTCATAAAGGAGAGTAAAATTTCCCTCAATTGAATAACAATATTCAATGTATGAAAGCCAACCTGATGGTTTTACTGCGTTATGTTCTCGCTCATTGATACAATCTTGGTAAGACACGTCGCTGAGAATGGAACTGTTTCTAGAAGAATCCGCTAAAAGATCTCCGCTATCGTAACTTAACGACGCTTCAGATTGAGTTCTTGGACTTAGTCTTGTTGATTGCATCACCGCCTCTGAGTAACTATCGGCCCTTTTGACCAACACCGTTCTGTACCTTCTCACCTGTGTGACACATAGTTGGTTAACTAATTCCATCACTGCTTTACATCTACTATAGCCTTATATGGTAATGTCACCAAATCGACAATATTCTTTTCGGGCTCACCTTTTGGAAGATAAATTATACGAACAAAAAACTAAACTTGATTTCCAAGGTTCAAACGAGAAAAAGATCACTGTTTACATGAAAATTTTAACATCTGTTCAAGAAACCTGGTTGTGTTGCTGTTAAGGAACATTTCAAAGACTCGGTTAAAAATTATTGCAGCTCGATAAAATTCATCACAACTAATTTGTTGAAAGAAAGAGCTTCAAGTTTGTAAGAATAAAGATTAAGTTCATTACTCACCAAACTCGCTAGTTCCGGGCTCCATATTGGATTATCGAACCCGTTTCTCTCGCACAATATTCTCTGAAGAACGTGAGCTCTGTCTGATAGTTCATCATACGACTTGGGTTTGACCGAGCTGGCTGGCTGTTCCAATAGTTCTTCACTCGCTGCCTTGTCATCAACAGGTTTAAGGTCGGATAAACTGTGCCTCCTGAGTAAACACGGAGTGCTGACGGCAGAGGTAGAAAACATTGATGACCTGGATGTCGCAGCTGCTGACTTTGGCTGCAAGGAAAATAACAATGTTCTTTAACACCTCATATCAATAATAATAAAATTGTTAAATCCTAAACTTCAATATCATTCAATTTTTGTATTCTATTGACTGCTTTAGTAGAGTTACATTTACAAGAGATATTATATAACTTGTGCAGGTGTCATTACAGGTAAAGTTACAGGGAAGTACCATAAACAGGTGCAGTTAGCTGGTGTGTTAGAAGCTAAAGCCAGTGGTGGATCCAGTATAACCCTTCTCAGAGTGTTATAATTGCCCTTCTAGAGTACGCTTATACCGGAATCTGTGAATTGCTTTTTTAATCCAAAAACATTCTAAACCCACCGCCGTTATAGCCTTTGTACCACAGGTTTACATGCAGAGAGCATGGTCAAAGCACATATAAAGCAGCAACTAACCATACTAAGACTAGCAGCACAAGGCACATGCAATCGCTTGCTGTCAATGAGCTGTTGAGGCTTTGTGGGTAATATTTCTACATCGTTGGTTTTGTCTACAGCATCAACCTCTGTGACCTTCAAAGTGGGAATTGCTGGCTGTTTGCCCACAGTGTCCGCACAGACATTGGTATTCTTAATATCCAATGACAGAGTTTCATTGACATCGGTATCAGCAATTGTCTCTTCCATTATATCACAAAATATGCTAGCAGATGGCCCATTAGCACAGTTAGTAATTTTATCATTAGACTCAGCGTGCATGGAATTAAGATCTACAGAGGAGTTTGACACATTTAGCTCTGCTGAGCTGGTTGTAGCAAAGCCTAACAAGTCTGGAGTGAGAGGAGCGCTCATAGAGCGAGACATGCGGGTGGTGGGGGGAGATGTGAGCAAGCTCATCGGCTCAGCTGATACTTTACGTACTCGTTTTTTGGTTCGCGGCAGAGTTCCTGAAACAGAAACCGTATTTGATATTAGTAGCGAGCCTGAACTTTTTCTATTATTCTATCAATTATCTACCCCTGTACATTTATTATTATACTATATTATCGTCCTACATTGCCATTTTTCTAAATTCAAGCTATATTTTATGGTATTATTGCTGCTTCAGCATTGGTTTTCAGCATTATGCAAATATTTTGTAGTTGTTTCCTTTTTATAGGGGAAGCAACTCCAAAAATTATTTAATATAGAAGTGAAAATACTAGACTAACTCTTACCTCCACCGGTAACAGAGACAAATGGCTGTGACCTCCTTCTTCTGTCTATATAATCTGGTGTCTGGTGTGGTTTCAGTGTAAATGCTTTAAAATGTTTGGCTGTTTTCCCATCAACCTCGCTCTTTCCTGTATGCAGATATAAATGCTGGTAGTTCGTGTGATTCACACAAAAACTATTTTATGTTACTGTCATGACAACTATGAGTCAAACATGTGCCTTTAAATCACAATTAAATGTTCATAGCTATAGTTTAGCTAGTTGTCAGAAATTTTCAAAATAATAATAACTAACTTGGCCCAAGTCATGATGTTGGCACACATCCAAGTAAGATAAAACAGAAACATAATATCTTACCTGTTAGGGTAAGAAGCAGCTCTTTGGCTTTCTCAGGTATCCTTACATCAAAGTTCTCCAACATATACTTTTTTACCATATTGCACCTGAAATCACATGACATCACTACAGTTTTGTTTAACTATCAGCAGTAGTTTCAAAAGTGCGCAGAGACTTTGTAAAAATTAACATAACATTGTTTCGTTTATATCAATCATGTTTCATCTTTGTAACCAACAATCCACCTCAAATGTATTGGGATTTTTCTCCACCTATTCAACCAGATTCATAGCAAATGGAGGGCTTACCATTCTCTCTTTTGCTCTAACGTTTTAGCCTGAAACGTATTCTGTTGCCTGGGGTTGTCAAAGGGTACCAGATGGAAACTGAATGGTTCTCTTGGTACGCTTTCAATAAGCATCAGATTGTGACACTGAAATGGCGTGAAACATGGATAGCCATTGGTTATTGTTAAAAATACACTATAAGCAATGTGACATTTTATTACGGTGATGGAGAGTACAGAATATTAGCTACTGACCATGATGGTAGTTTTACATGACATGGCCCCATCTTCCCTCTTCTTACAGATAATCACGCCTTTCTCAAACAAGTAGATGTGTCTGAAGCTTTTGGCTCCGTGCATTTTTAAATTTCCCTAAAATTGTTAATTGTGATTGACCAATCAAATGTAAAAAGCAAATATTCCAAAACTTCTATAAATACAAAGAGAAGACAACCCCTAAATTTAACTTTTTCGACGTTTTAACATCTTCAATGTTGAGGTTAGCAAGGTGCCTTCTAGTAGCCACACCTCTTGCAAAAGCTGCCCTGGGAAAATTCTAAGAAATGATAATTTTAATTGTCATCTCAATGTACTAACTTTAACTTTGCATTTCATACCTCGTGAACTAGTTTTCCAAAATCCATAAGATTGTAGCCTTCAAAGTTGTACAGTGTGCTTTGTATCTCCTGTATTTTCATCGCGTGTTCATGACTCCTCTTCAGCTCATTGATGTTGTGTGCGCAATCTGTCATACATTGTAGTGCAGTATTGATGGTCTCTCTGCCAACAGTGTCCTCACCAAAGTGCTTCAGCATGTTCTACAGTTAAAAAAGCATTTGCATGCAGCCCCTTCTTACATTTGACATCGCACAAATATTCTTCTACGTCTATTTTATTAGTCAGAACTTCCAAGATTTATGAAAGAAAATGTCTTTTTGTTTTACTGTGTAGCAAAAGTATCCTTCAAATATCTGCTAGGGATAGTGCTGCCTTACCTGTAACAGCAAATGGTATTTGAGTATTCTCTGTACAGGTTTGTGAAGGTATGAGCCAAGGGGGAGTCCATGTCCCAAGATCAATTGCTGTTTCCTGAATGCGTCATTGACTAGCGCCTTGCGTAGTAAAAGCGTCAGGCTCGCTATTGAGCTAAAAGTACATTAAATAGTGTTAAATCATTTTTTGTCTGTTATAATATAAATATAAATATATAAATATAATATAAATCATTTGTTAGAAAATCAGTTTTAGTTGTAGAGATAAACATTATAAAGAACAATTTTTCGGATAATTTTTTTTCAAAATAAAATTAAATATTCAAAAGTTGAAAATAAAATTATTTCAACAGATCGTTTCACTTTCCAATCACCACAATAACAGGAAGAAGAATTAATTTTTATCAGCAGAAGGCCCCCATCATGGTTAAACATTCGTTTCAAAACAGCCGTGTCAAAAAATTCCTCGCTTGATTGTAATCAAGGCCTTGCCCATCAAAGTTTACATATTACATTTCTGTTATGATAGATTTTTGGAGTCAATAATATATCAAGTTATGTTTTGAAACTGGAAATTTTTGGGCCATTAACGTCATACATAAACACTCTTGGCACAATCCAACCATATTGTTTATAAATCGAACGCTATTAATGGTGTTTGTGAAGCCAATTAAAATATTTTTGGTCCCAAGTCATCATGTTTAAGAGTTCATGCCAACTAATGTATCACGTTTTGTGGCAAAAATACATGTGGACTTTGTCCTGGCCATAATTAGCTTGTTGTTTGCGAAATAATTCATATCAAATCTGATTGGCAGAATTTATGTAGTTTCCCTATTAACGGGAGAACAACTTCTAACTATGAAACTAATTTTGCAAACTTGCATACAGACATCACGAATACAAAAACTGATTAAATAAATATGCGGGATCACGCTACTTTTGTTGATGTAACTTTTAACACTTCTGGTCAGAAATATTTACGTAATGATGTAGTAAGGCTGCCTGGTTTAATGGGGAAATGCAACATTTTTGGAGATTATCCAAAATAAATCGAAAAAAGTTTCATGCAGACATAAACATAGCCGTTCAGCTGTGCGTTGTTTGTGCGGTAAAGATAAATGTTTGTGCAACATTGAATGGCCACGCTACCCTAGCTGCACGTTCAATATCGGTGCATTCTGTTTCACCAAACTTAGCTACATGTACATCTACCGATTAGCTACCAAGTTGCCTGGCCAATGGGAAATGGCGTCAGGGTGCTTCCCCTATTTTTTTCTCTTCTTGCCATTCTCAAGCAATACCGGTTAAATTCTGTATTTGATGTCATGGTTAGCCATAAAATGTTTTGCAACAACCAACAAGAGGCACTCATGAATGACCCATTTTCACATTAATGCTTGGTTCGAGAAACAATTTTCTTAAAATCATTGAAACTGCTAGGTGTGATATTATTGGTCAAATTCCAAATTGCTTACCAATTTCTGGATTCGAATTAAAACCTGCCAATTGTCTCACGAAAAATGCTACCGATTGTTTTAGGCCGTTTTACTGGAAACGGACTTAAGAAAATCCTTAATCGGTAGGCGTAATTGGTAGATGTACATGGGGCACCAGAGTTGAAAAAAAAATTAAAACACGAATAACGAAATTAAATGTTTTTCAGGTTGCTGAGGTGTTGTTGACTGTGCTGACAGTTACAGAGATATTTACCTTGGATAGTTGGTAACATATTTTGCATAAATATCAAATTCTGCACCTCTGCTTGTGAAACACTCTGCTATAGCAACAGCTTGGTCATCACATGACTCCAAGTCCTTGAGGAACGATCTATAAATTCAATCGTAACTAATTATATTCAAAATTAAAGATAAAGTTCTGCGAAAAGATAATAATTAATAGGGTGTTGACTGTATTAAAATGGATTTAGGAAATGATAAAGTAATATAAAATAATTACCAATTTATCTTAAAAAAAGAATCCATACTTGATGTTCTTACGTTAATTTACAAATGAAAAACAATCTTCTCTTGTAAAATAAATAGCAAATGTAAAAGTTCTTATGAAATATTGCTGGTCACAGCGAGTTCAGAGATTCAAAGCATTAGTCTATAAATCTTGCAAATAAAAGATGTCTAAATTACTTTTAATATTATAATCAAGGTTTTGTTTTCACCAAGTTCATTCATTAACAGGTAAAGTGCGGGTAAGAAAGCATTATTCACAACAGACCGAACAAAAACACTGAATCTAAAATATGTTTTCATAATCGCAACGACACTTGGAGCAACCTGCACAACAACTGATGCCTCAGGAAGTTTCATAAACACAATGTCATCTTCAATAAGTTAATCGTGAGTAAAAACTTAGAAAATAATAAACACAATTACCTCTTCAGTAAACATTTCTCAAAGGATCAACACATTTGCTTACAATCTACGCACAGGTATGTGTGCACTTGTGGTCAGCTATATTTAAAGCAATGATGTCTTGGCTCAATACTCACATGTGAAAATTGTAAATATCCTCAATATTGCTGAATATGTCAGTGATATCCTGGTCTGTGATATGTAAGCATCTCTTAGAGTAGTCCAGGTAGCCCTATCAACATTTATAAGTGCAGTGTGCTAGTCTGCCAATGCACTCGGTAATATAAATAAGCTTTTGTTTCTGCTCACAAAGGCTATTAGTAAATACAAGATGCCTTGGTGTTAGTTATTCTCACCACCACCGACTTACAACACTATTTTTTAGTTGGAGGCATTTTTTAAACTTCTAATTTATATACAGTTGAAAACTCTCAGAAATGGTCGAACTTTTTAAATATTTTTTTTATAAGAATTAACTAGCCTAAGTTTGGCATTTTTTTCTTGTTTCGAGTAAACGATCAATTTATTTCCCGAAGAGACAGTTTTACTTTTTGCTTAAACTTTTTTCAGTTACCCAGTAATAATAATTAAAGCTGTTTTTTAGCCAAATCCAGTTCAATCAAATTTTCGTTTTTAAAAATTATTTATGAAACTAAATATTTCAATCAATTATAATGACCTTGAAGTATAACTAATATTTGACAATTCTGTATCGAACAATGTGAGTGATGAAACTGGTGCAATGTACAACCATATCAAGCTACAAAAATCTCCGCTTTTTGCCAAATTTAGCTACAAAACAAGCTCAGTATTTCCTCTAAGTTGGCCAAGTTTCTGGAAACTTAAAACTTGAAGAATTCAAATATGACAGCCTATGTCAGGTGTTGTCCGAATTAATTCCAAACAGCCTATCAAGAATGGAGACAGCGTACAAAGTCCACCATTTTTGTTCAATTTTTTATGAGAAAGTCCACAAGTTATGCATGTTATGCAACCGCCTATTGTTTTTCATCAAATTAATTAGGTGCAGGTTACTGCGATTCACTCTAGTTTTCCTAAACTACTGATCATCTCATGTGGGCAGCATTTCTAGTTCTTTGAACTTTGTTGTCTTTTATTAAAAACATTTGGCATCCGCTTGTTTGAATACAAGTTACCAAGCAATGTTGGTCAGTCATGAACTACATAACCTTCTAAGAGCTAAAAATGAAGTAATTTAGAGTGTAATTTCCAAGCTTTTAAGCGATCAATTTTGTTTAGTGGACAGTTTGAAACCATCCAAAACTAACTGGACACAAATGGCAAAGATTAAAGTGAGCTGATTAGATGTTAACATTAATCAATTATAACCTCAAGAAAACAAAGACTATAATAATATATAATTCCATAGACGTGGAGCATGTAAATACTGTTATAATATTATGTAATTAAAGCTTTAATGCTAATATGACTGAACAAAGTATTTGACAAACATGTACATCTATTGTAGGCAGTGAAACGATGCATCTACCATGTGATCCAACTATGTAGCCAATGTTTGCACTGCAGATTTGGGTACTTCAAGTCTGTATGCAGGAAGAAATGAACCGAATTACTTAACATAAATTATTCTCAGCCTATTATTAGTTATAATACAAACAGCTACACCAACCAAGACTTTACAGACGCTAGACTCCATGCGGCTATGCTAGAACAATTGAAAAGCTTGAGAAAAGTGTTTACATGGACCAAGGAACAGATGGGTGGAGGGACGAGATAGCTAAACACCTGCGACATATTTAGACTAAAATCTTAAACTAACCTCTACGATGTCTTCCAGATCTCTTACATATTGCTGTTCTGTAACCAAAATTTCTTCAACTACGTAGTCACAGAAATCAACTCTGCCAGTAGGAATGGCTCTGTCTTCATGGCAAGGTGAAGGTGATCTCCCCCTACAGGATACAACGCTTATTGTAGAACACAGTCTATACATTTGATATGACAGCTTTTCCTTCTACTAACATTTTCCACATGTGTATCTCATGAAATGATGCAATTATCACAATGAATGTTGAATGAATGTCTTGAGAAGGCCGTTTCTTTGTGAATCTATTTTGTAGCAACATGAGACCAGCGGCCATCAGTAGTAGTAGCAAAGATTAAAGTTGTCTTCGAAACATACGTGGTGATTCTCTCCATAATGGTTAAAAAATAATAAAAAGTCTTTGCTGACTGTCAGAATATATTAATATTTATTCCATTCAACTTTTAGTATTTTATAAAGAATGCTAAATAGACCTTACCGTGAAAGAAAAGACAACTCATCGCTGTCTCTCGACAACATGCTGATATCAAATGATTTTTGTTTGCGTCTGTGATTGAATAATATAGCTCCTCCTTGTGGCGCATTCGATGACAATCGTCTCTATAAACACAGAAATCAGATCTGTTAAAATAGCTAGCCTAATTCTGGCGACAAACTGATTGGACGGAGTGCTATAACAAAGGTCAATCGAGGCGTGGCATGTCTCTGCAAAATGGCTGCCAACTAAAACACACTGTTTGAAATGATACAGTTTACGTTTATATGACCAAAATTTTTCTACAGATTATCAAATTACAAAAAAATTCGTTTTCTTTCTTTGGAATCCCGGAGACACCCTCAGGGCTCACTAATAATAACTACAACAAGCTGCTACTATCATGTAACGGGTGTTACGGGGTACGTTGTCTGTTAGTTGTATCGAAGATCAAAAATACTCATCGACTTCTTGCTTTGGTCAGGCAGTGCGTTGTATATTTTCCAATAATACAAACATTCTGTCTATGCAATAATTGTTATGTTCGAGAATGTTTCAATGCATTGCTACTGCATTTCTCTTTGATCTTCTAGTAACAGTATGTAAAGCTAACCACCAATCTTTGTATAAGAAAGTGAGCTATACTGTAACAATGGTGGTTGGTGGTGTAGTTGCCAAACAGTCCCACCACTGGGTGGAACTCTGTGGTATCAGTTTCATGAATGGGTCACTTCACCCTTCAGTTTTATGAAGTAAATAATTAATGTAAAAACCACAACGAACAACTAACTACACTAACAACATCGTATTATAGACAAAAGTCTGTAGCAAAATCAAATTCAGTCTTTGTTAGCTAGTTGTGATTTTCTGTGTATACTTTTAAAAGATTGAAAATAAAAAAATTGAGGATACAAGTTTTCATATAGTGCTTCTACCACACACAAAAATCCAACAAAGTCTTAAAATGTTGTTATCACACTTTGTAAAGCTAAAGTATGTAGCACTTACATTGTTGAATGGTACTCGACTATTATTGCTACAAGACACTGCCCTTCTATATGAACGCTTCCTACGCATGCTGCTCTGTCGGCAGCGAGTGCTACCCTTGAAATGTTATGTAAACTGAGAACATTTGCACAAAGGCTTTTCAGGCTATCGGATGTCCTAATCATAATGCTAAAGCATGATTTTTAACTGACCTTTCCACCTGTTAAATACAGCGTCAGCATGCTGTGAATTATTGTGATGCATTCCACATTGACAGCAATATTCGAGATAATTGTACAAGCGACTTCTTATTGGTCAGTTTCTAATTACTTGTTACGCTAAAAAATCTAAACTAGTCATGTGTGCTGAGACATGATTACTCTGGGCAGCACTTGGTGAAAGTTTCATGTATTTTTATGCCGATAACATGAATAAACTGCTTCAAAATCTATTCTCAGCTTGAGACAATGTTTCTTTTTGATGTTTTATTTGCATGAGCTGGTAGTTTGACATTAATTTGCAGTTAGCTATTGTTGTGGGACAGTTGAAGCGCTCCAAAATTGATGGTCACAGAAAACACTAGGTTCTCATTCTAACAGTGGCAAAATTTAATGTTTTTTAAAACAAATCTCAGAATGTTGAATGGAAGTTTTAGTATTTTTATGCAACCATGCAACTGAAATCGCCAAAAGAAACGTTACGTAACAATACATTACATCTAAAGAGAACTGGTTCCAGAAAGTAAGCTACATTTCTATAAAGCACCCACCTCAAAAAAGCGAAAGTTGCAGATCTTGTGCCAAGTCTCGTTGGACTTCATGGCTAGCACATCCAACGCCATCTGGTCAACCACTGATATTAAATGACTTTTAAAATCGCTCCCTAAATTACAGCTTTACTGAGCTTTCTTCCACTGATTAGAGACACTGCTACGCTATTTACTGAAATTTACAACACTGCAATCTTCTTGCTCACACCTATGGTTTACCCGAGTGTATAATTGGTACTTCATCTGTCGGCTGTGCGCTATATTTTGTCGACTCGATTGTTAATGAGCCCGCCCTAGCCTTCTCACCTAGTTTTAAAGTTTTGTGTGGTTATCGCACAGAACTAAGCAAACAAACTTGGCATTTCTTAGCATGTCAAATATGTGTTCAGGCTCCTTATTGGCTAGCTATATATATATGTACACAGACTCTCCCACATTATCGCCGTTGTAAAAGTCCTCTCTATCCCACTCCTCCATCCATAGATAAAACTTATTGCTTGGGGGATTAAACTTGGCACAATTCCAAAGCTTCGATAACCTACGGTTTTCAGTTCGCCTTATCTATTTAGGAAAAGCTTTCAATGGCCACATTTATGGACCTAGTGTTTTACAACTACTTGAGACAAAAATTAATGGAAACTTCAGTGCAATATTTTGATAAATAGGGTTGGAATTGCTTCTTCTTTTATCCCGTTGAATAGGTGATTGCATTGTACGATTTGCCGTTAAAAATTACCATGCTTGAGGCGGACAAAGAAAGAGCAGTGCATGTAAGCTGATTACACACAGACTTACCTTGGAATGGAAGAGTGATAAGAGGTACCAACCTGCTAGTAAGAAAATTTCCTCAAGAAATTTAAACCTACCTGCTTAAAATTGGAACTGACAATTGATAACCAAATGCATGTTTGATACGATAACCACAAACAACCTTACCATCTTAGAGATGGTACCAAAGCGAATTTGTAGGCGCTATCTCAGCTTTGCTTCTTCAAAAACAATTTGAAACAAAAGGTGGGCTCGCTAGTTATCATGGAGCCAAAAGAGTTCGTGTATTTGGGTAAATACAGAGGTAACTGAGCTCCAAGAGCTGTGATACAGTAATATAATAATAAGCAAATAATAATAAACAAATAATAATAAGCAAGTAATAATAAACAAATAATAATAAATAATAACAACATTATGTAAGAACAGCAGCAACTGCTACTGCAGTAGGTGTAAACTCACCTCTTCTCCTGTAGCTGCCTAACCCATCTGACTCACTGTTTACACTAATGCCAGTACGTTGATAGTAATCGGGCTATCAACTGAGTGGTAAAAGATAGTAGCGACAATGTCAAGGTTCAGCGACACTTGAAACAAGGTGCGTCAAAAGGTACTGAAGGTTATATGGGCAATTCCGTATAGATAATGAGCATATAATGATATGTTAGTAAGTCGACGCTGTAGAACTGGTTGCTGTGACAAAGTGCAAGCTGTAGACTAACTTGGCGAGGAAGGGTGGGTTACCACACAGTTTCCATACTAATGCTAACAAAGAGAGTTGCCCTGGCTTCTATTATTCATTAGTGAGTGCTTTATCGTTGGGAATCTGTTGTGAGAAGATAAATTGATCGCTATTTAATACAAAATTTGATATGCAGGAAATTATTTTGTGTTGTCTACAATTACCTCACTGAAAGCATAATTAGAAGTATTTGGTGAATGAACTGAGAGCTAAACTAGTAATGGCAGCGATCTTGTTAATGGAAGAGAGAGAAAAAAATGTTGTGTAAAAAATTAATATCATAGATGAATGAGAAAAACATGAATACTTGTAGTAACTAAGGGGTATTATTATTAGAACCATATCGATAAAACCTACTAATGTTCGGCATTAAAATGATTACCTCCACATCATCTTTTCCGTAAAGTGAACCTGTAGTCTATAACCGCAAGCTTTTTTTTTGCTGATAAAACTCTGATTACCAAAATCAAGCTTATCAAAGTTCTGAAAATTTTCAAGCGTTTAGAAATCATGTTTAGAAATCAGCAAAACTCTTGGTCGATTGAAGCGAGTTTTATATGTGATCATGTGTATGTAGCACAACAGGTTGTGGAACAATTGTAAACAAACATGTCTGCAAAGAACATCACCGGAACATAACAGTACATGTGAACTTTGTCTCTATTTAGATTGGAAGGGTAAACACATCAGCGAAACTTTAGCAAGTTATCAAAGCGTCATCTGCTAGTTATCCCCTAGTAGTAACAATGCGTATTTTTGTTTATTTCTATGCTGTTATTGCATGGTAAATGGTAAATAATTAAACATCCATTGATGGATGACTTGCATCTGAACCAACGCCAAGTTTTGGAAGATAAAAGCTGGCAGCTGTATGTTTCTGGCAGCAGAAGTAAAACTTCTTATCGATGACATTGCAAAGTGACAAATACATCTTTGGTTCCAAGAATAATAATAATCAAGACACTAAAAACAAAAGTGTGGTAAATATATTAGCTGCAAAAACTGAAAGCTTTCTGACTCACAAAAACCACTGAGGAAGAAGTTTGGTCAAAACTAGTGGGTGACAACTGCCCATTATACCAGTCACATGTCGTAATGCAACCACAGCAATGTACTATTATTATGGGTGATTACGAATAGTTGAGTAATGAATAAGCGATAAGTAGAGTGAGGGTGATAGACAGAGACATCTAATGTGAAAAGTTTGACACAAATTCTAGCATAATTAATATAGATAATACATGAATGATGATAGCGATAACCGGGTACAATCGTATTGGGTTGACTGCTTCATGTTATGTTTATGGTGGTAGGAAACCACAAGGGTCTTACGTTACATCATAATGGCCTACCCTGGATTAAAGAGAAGACAACTTGTAGATATTTTTGTAACCTTGAGATAAAAATTAGAAATTGTCTGCCCAACAAAAATCGGTTTTAATTAAACATGATGTTAGCATTTATCTGTAGCAATTATCGCTACTGTGAATAGATTTCTAATTATAAAATCAAAAAGTAAATCATGATATCTTCTTTTTTAATATTAGACTCAATTTTGCAATATTGTCACATATTTTTACGTAATAGTAATTGCGTAATAACGTAGCTAGTGTTTGCTTACAATTAGTTTCGTGAGTGTTTAATGCACAATGGAAGAGCTGTTAATTATTTCTGTTGTTTGCTCATGGACCTAATGGGCCAATATATAGATTTACGTCATTGGTCAGGTATTTTTATAAAAAGTATTTAAGAAGTTGTCTATACTTGGAATGAAGAGACAATGTGTTTATAAAATCAGTGATAAAAAAGAACGATAACTCCCTAACAAAAATGAAAGCTAAAGAAACAATAAAATCTTCCATAATTTTTGTTACTCCGGTCTATTTTTAACTTTTATTCCAGGAAAAGTGTAGAATAAATTAATTGGTAAGGAAGTGATAGCAATCAATTTTGATGCTATGTTCACCAAACCTTCAGCTGTGGTAATAGAAAACCAACTGGAGAGGTGGAAATTTTTGGTTTGTTATTTTAATACGCTGTTTTATTCAGCCGCTCACAAAAACATATGTATGTCACTAATTATTTATTCTAACAAACCATTTTGTGTCATCCCTTTATTTAAAACTAGGCAGAGATTATAACAAAATATTTCGCATACCACAACTATAGTGGGAGTTGCTCGTTCATGATTGATTGACTAAACGTGTTTTTTGTAAATATTGTGTCGCAATATTAAATTCTACCGACTAACCCCTCCTCTAGGTTGGTTCGGTAAACTGGTGCTTTTCCTGTTAGCAGCAGGCAATGTTAGTGTGCAGCGTTCACTTTGTGTCCCACAATCCTTGGCTCTAAGATCATCATAACTTCTCGAGTCCGAAGATGTCAGCAAGCCAACCTCAATGTCAGCAGCAGACAGCGTTAAAGAATGAATTTCTGTTGTTGAACCTAAAAATATTGGAGCTTGGCATGATTGTATAGTTGGAACGCATGCAGATGTTAGCTAGCTTAGTTGTTTGGCAGGATGTGCTGAAGAAACAAAAACCTATTGCGTTATTGGCTTCACTTTCTCTCACTTTAACCAAATGTTGTCTAAGTAATCAAAACTTAGTAGTTTCTTTCACAATAATAACATTCTCCTCAGCATTTCAATCCAAAAAAAAGGTAAAGAAACAAAAATTACACATTACAAAACTTTAATTTTTGTCAGTACTAAACCAGCTCTCTGTCGCGATTCCCAACCCAAATTTATTAGTTGCAACAACTTTTGCATAATTAATTAGAAAGCACTTACGGCGGGTGACATACAAGGTTCAATGACATGTGACATTTGTAAGAGTCTTGTCAGACAGCTGAAGAAGAGAAAGTTTGTGTAGACTTGTATTGTTACGATGTGGTGAAACAGCATCATTTGATAGAAAACAGACACATTTTAGTGCCTAGATGTGAGAGCTCTGAATATTTGTGTTTGGAGGTTATTGTTATCAATGGTGGCTAGAAGAAGTCACTGCAATTCATCAAATATTCGTTTGTACGTGATTGACTTCTCGGACAAGCATTGATGTGATAAAAATTATTGTTTGTAACCTAGCTGCATGGAGTAACATTAATACTGTGCATTAAATAATAGACCAGAAGCCTCAAAATGTATCAGCAAGACTTGGTTCAAGCTGGACCCTTCTTCCCACAAACCTTCACACCTATAGCACACTGTAGCACGACCATGACAAATACAAAGGAACATCGCACAATAATCAGAAAAAGCAACAGTTGGCTAAGAAAAGCAATGAAACTTGAAATTTCAATATGTAAAAACAGTAAATACAACTATTACGCCTAAATTTGACTTGTGAAAGTAATTAATTAAATATGTATGTATATAAATCTGTTTATGAGTTCTTCGTAAACCATCTACTTGCCATTGATCTCTAACTTACTGCAATCACCATTCTATTATTCTGCCAGTCTCTATTCTATCACTAAATTGCGAGTGCGATGCAGATGGCCTGAGCCTAGAACGAAACCCTCTGATACGCCATTGCTTAAAAGGCCATACAAATCTGTCAACACGTTGTTGATTGCAAAACGTGGCAGGTTAAAGAGAAGACAAATCAAAGAATAAGCGACATCTGGCTATCCAAATGAGAAAAAATATGACGATATCAAAACAAATTCATCATCAATTGAACTTGAGGTGACACCCAAAAAAATCTAGCACTTTTTGGCAAAATAATAATAATTACTTTTTTCCGCAAATAGTTGCATAATACAGTCTGTAACAGAAAATTTATTATTATCACTTGAAAGCTTTATACGAGCTCAACATCTTGAAAGCTGTACAACTTTTGTACTGATGGATCATTGGAGTTTTATAAGTGATTAGTTTTGTAAGGAACGCTAATGACACAAGCTTTTCACACAAACTGCTGAATACCTGTTTTGTTTGAACTAGTCAACTGTGGCTTTATTCTTGTGATTTAAACCAAACGCAGTCAGTGCTTGCAATTATTTCATTTCTATAGAGCTTTTGAATTTTATTATGCAATTAATGAATGAAGTGAGGAATATTTCAGCTTTGTGTTTAGTAAATTAAGTATGTAGCCTTTTTGCAAATGCAATGAATCTGCGTATGAGCATTGTTAAAAATCTTTAAAGTAGATCCGCTTTAAAAAACTACAAGCGTCAGTTTTTCATCGCTCAATATCCGTACACATTTATATAACTTGTTGATATACTTTGAAGTTATTTATCTTTCAAAATTCAACCAAACTCAGAAAATTTTTACAAACAGATTTGGTACTGGCAACTCTTTGTGATAAATGCTTCTGGAATTATCCGTAACAAAATTGCGACACTTCTTTACCCTTGATAAAACAGTTCATTTTCCATTCTGAGAAAAATGCACTGAGCCCGCCAAAATTCCACAATATGCTGAAAGAACAAGCTTCAGTTTTTTATTTGCTGAAAAATACAAAAAGTACTCTACCATGCTCACTTGAAATACCAATCCTAAATTAAAATAATGGACAATCATAAACCGTAGTAATAAATAATTAGAAATGAACAGTAATAATAAATAATTATTAATCTGTCGAAATAACCAATAATAAATAAAGCTCAATAATGAGTCAATCAAAATTATATGCTAGAAAAGTGAAAGATGATTACGTACATTGGCTATGTAAAAGTTGTGAAAAGATCATTTGATGAGCAAATGCTGACGATTTTCACAAATACAAAGAAAAGTTAAAGATTCATAACTGCCAAATTTTTTGACTGAGCG
The DNA here is from genome assembly GCA_945261195.1 of Cryptosula pallasiana. Lineage (NCBI taxonomy): Eukaryota > Metazoa > Bryozoa > Gymnolaemata > Cheilostomatida > Cryptosulidae > Cryptosula > Cryptosula pallasiana. The sequence continues at coordinate 32,995,730 of OX183131.1, forward strand.
CAAGGAATGAAAATCACTTGAGCCCACCTAGTATAACACATCACTTCAACAGCAGCTTGCTTGTTGTATTAGCCCAGACACTAGCTGTTGGCATAGACATCTGAGTACATATGCATGGCCAAAGACATACAAATATTTCAACAAACCGCTGCCACTGTCTATCTTAATTATGTGTACTTACCCTGCTGCGGTTAGACTCAAACAAAACAGGCTCTCAAACAATCACTTTGGAAAATGCATTTGGCTAAAAGTTGGTAGCCAGGATCAGGTGATGTTGTATTTTATTGCTTGCCAAAAGTAACACATTAACTAACAGTAATGTACAAAAACATCACACGCTTCCTTTTAAAGCTTCACTTCCTGTCTACGAACAGACTTTCTGGCAGAGTTTTAAACAGCGAAAGTAGTTAACTTTTGGATTTTTTCCAAACAACTTCAACAAAAATTACAAATTTCATGCAACAAAAGCCATGCAGACGTTATCCAAGGGCAAGTTTTATTGTGTTGTTAATCACTTTATTGCTAAATAACAAGGAGATTTGGTTACTTGTTCAAACATTCTTAGCTTTTGTCTCTTTTCATGTTGACTGGAAAAACCTGTAAACTATGCAAATATTTACACAGTGGCTATCTGTACACCAACCCTACACTAACACAGCACCAATCATAGGCGCAGAATTACCACATTGCAGACAGCGTTATCAATTAGGCTTCGCTAGCAACTCTCAGTAATGGATACACGAACGACACATGCTAACGCTTGTCAAACTCACTAACTAAACATGAACAAGAATTTATTTGCTTGCAACAAACCAGAGCTTTGAAGGCATTGTTGTGACTAGTGACCAGCATTGCTCAGCACTTTTGGATATCAGAAAGTTAAATTTTATCATAGCTTGTACGCGGCTGAGAAAAAAACAACTTTTTTGATAAGACCTTGTTTTCAATAGTTTAAAAAACTTTATTCACGCAGCTCTCACAAGTTTGATCAGCCAGCTGCTATTGCTCTCACGGACAAACGTTGCCATGTTTTGACTGTCGGCTACTTGACTCGGAATAAAAGCTGATAATATTGTTTTGTCTCTCTTATCTACTGCGCTACTGTCATAAACCCAACATAGACCACAAAAACTAGCATTGTTTAGATAAGGAGGCATAGAACTAACAGTCACTAACACCCATCCATAGATAAGTCAATGCTATATATATTATCTCTAACAAAATGTGTCACTGTATAGATAGGTTTGAGAACATTTGTATTTGTTCTTCCACAAACTGGCTTGTCTATCCAACTCATCACCACTACCAATTTATTCATTCAAGCACACCTTTGACCCATGACCTTTGACTCATCATGTTATACAACAAATAAACAACCAAAACTTGACTGAGCTTGTAGAGTTTTCTACGATTTTCTAAACAAAAGTCACCTAGTGGACGAGATTTTCTGCTTAGAACCAGGACTAACGGTACGGCTAACACCCACCCTCACCGTAGAAGATGTTATCACCTATTTCAATACTATTTTAGCCCAGAAACTTGAGCACAAAGCATTGTTCTCCATCATACAACTGATACAATTGTTTGCACTAAAGCAGCATTCCAAGCGGACGGAAAAATGTACAGCTGTCTGTCAAACAAAAATGTTCACATATCATCCTTTTGTTCAAATGTCTGTACGTATTATGGAAGGTCACATGATCTTATGCTTGGAAGCAGCTAGTATTGCATTGACTTTGGCTGACAATCAATGGCAGCAGTAGTAGATTGAGAATGTGCTACTAGCCGGGTAAACATTACTGTAATTAAATTATATTTTAGATAATTCAATGTCCGCCCAGTTTGCGAGGAGATGAATCAATACATGCTTTTAGCTTCGAAAGATTTTCTTGCTTTCTAATTGCGAGAAAGAAACATGAATTGTCCGAAATTTTAACTTTGCCACTGCCCAACTTTAGTTGATTTCCTATGTTACGCTTTCAGTTATTATCACTTTTTGAAAAATTTTCTTTAAGAAAACCGATAAATAAATAATTTGTGTTGTAACTTCTGATGAAACATGTATCAAAAATATTTTAAAAAAAAATTCATTTTAAGACATAAGCATAAACATAAGCAGAAGCTAGCCAAGACATGTCAGAGCGACAATAATCAAATTTTACATACCACCCGCAAATTCATCCGTTGGACTACTTTGCTGCGGAGGAGTGATCAGCAGAATCGGTGGCGAAACCGCGCAATTATTACTCCTGGAGTTTGCCTCCTCCTTATTCACTAGAGCCACCATTGTGATTTACCAGTAGCCAGACTAGTACATAGCTCTGACGATCGAATGAATGAACGACTCTAAAGTTTTCAATGAGCAACCTTTTGTGTGCCGCCCAAATTAGAATCAGACAAAACTAGCCTCTACACTCAATGTTCCCACAAGATAGCTGTATCTGACCGCCCACAACACAAATAATGTTAACTTTCCGGCAAAGTTAGACCTAATCAGCTGTGGTAAAGATTGTAGTGTTTATGACACTATCCATGACCTTTGACTCCTAACATTTTAACCAATCAAATGGCAACAAATGTATAACCCAGCATCTTCATTGGTTGTTTATTGAGTAACCACAACAAGTTGGTGCCTGGAAGGATAGCAGAGGTTGTGACGGAACTGACGGGTGGTACCACTTCGTCATGGTTCTGTTTATGATCAATTCGGTCAGTGACAGAAGTGAACACCGCTGGTTTATTATTAATGCAAATCTCTATTCACAGAATTCTAAACTCATTAAATGGTGAAGATTGTGTTTTGCTACAAGAACTGTCAATCAAAAGCTTACAACAGATGATGGTTGACACTGTTTACCAAAGTATACTCCAGCTAATTGCATTCTTATGTAGATAGATAAACCCCTCCAAGTGCAACAAAACAATTTGAAAGTCAATTTGTTTCTTTCCAGTTTCAGCCCCAGCGATGCAGGTGTAAATGTTTTGTGATGCAAATTAAATCAACTTTTCTGTGACCACCACTGAGAGTTTTTTCTCACGGTTTTCAGTTTCTTTGCAAACAAATGAAATGTAAACTTAAACGTCTGATTTGGCTAGATACAAATATTACATAACTATTCACTTGGAAAATCATTGCAGTTGTTCCATAAACATTAAGGACTCCCCTTCGAGGTTTAGAAAGTTCTAGATTAGAAATTGAAAAGTGCAAAGTATGTTAATTAGCGGCGATTGGTCAAAACTTACAAGTTTGCCTAAAGAAACCAACTAACCAATCATCTTTTAGCAATGGAGAGGACAACTCTTCAATGGCATGTTTGTAAAATTGACAAGGTGAGTGAAATGGAATTTAGTATGTGCTGATTTACGGCTGCAAAAAAATATTTTGTTTCGATGCAAACATCAGGTTCTTCAGTTTTAAGCTTGTTCCCGCAAGATCAAATGTTTTTGTGAGAACCCAAATTCTGAAAGTAAAACAAAAGCTACTGATAATAGTTACAAAGCTTAAATAACATAAAGCATTAATCTCAAATATTCAATTTCACTTTCCAATTCTTTCAAATGTAACTTAATGTAAACGTGTGAAGGCAACTACCAGTATTTGGTGATCAAACTAAAATTGTACATATACTTATTATACATATACATTTAAACAACAAAAGTCGAACTTTAGATAAAATTAAATTATTAGAAGTTGTGTGTTTATTGGATAACAATAAGTAGATAACTCCTAAAGCAGAGAATACCAGTAACGTTGTAACATTAGTTAGGTGAGAATATGTTGACCTGTGACAAAGTGTCAGCTTTAACTTTTAATGATATTCACCCTGAAGCATACTCAATAATCATACATTTCTCCCCCCCCCCTCCACCTCTCAAGTAACCTTGAACTTGCTATAATTTAGTACTTCCTTCTTCAGACACAATTAAAAGCCCATTAAACAGGATAATAAAAAACGTATCAATTCTGCCAAACACAGCTGCGTAAAGCTTTGGATTACTACAGATGCTTAAAAAAGCAATAAAGATATTGGTTTGATGACTTTGAAATGGGCTTTGTTGTGGAGACATAGACGGAGGTATCCTTGCGATTGAGGAAACACAACAGAAAAATATTTTGCCAGAAGTGTAGCAAGAGTTTATTACTGCAAAAAAGCTGAAAAAGCAACCTATTGAGTCAGTGAAATACACGCACAGTTGGCTTGACCTTACAACAACATCTTGAGTAACGCTGTGACAGCTAGCAGTTGCATATTCATCTGTTTATTTTTCCGTGACGAAAAAACCTTTCTTTACGGAATCAAAGCTAACCTGTTTGTTGATCATCCACAAATACTATTTCGCAAACTCCGTACTTGTAAAGCGTACGGTACACAAATAATGCGACCTTCCCGAACCAAGACATACTGTTTTTTATAAAGTTCCCGATGTGTAGTAACTGTGATCGCGCATCAATAAGTAAAATCGTGTATTTCACACTTCTATGATTACCTAATGAGCGTGAACCATTCTTACTCTTCTAGAAGCTTCTCACCTGGCTGTGCGAAACGTAGGCAACTTTAAAATCTTAAACAAATTTTTTATCCATGCTTGAAAAAGTTGGATAAAAACTTAATTATTTAAGTTGAGAAGATAACTTCAAACCAAGTTTTCATACTACTGCAGGGGGCATAACTTCTGTGCTAGAATCCGATTCATATTAATATTTTTCAATGCTAGAACTACCAGCTAGCTCTGCAGATAAGGGGAGCCCACAGCTTACAACATTGATATCCAAATATTTTGCTTTGTTTAACAATTATAGTTCGGTATGCGGCGATAGGAAGCACTGTTTCCATTTGGCCACAATTTAAGCAGTGAAATGAGGCGTCAAGCATCAAGCAATTTGTCACCCTGATGAGCAGGCGCCACCATGACAATGCCTATTGTCACATTACACAAACAAATTAGCCAACGATGTTATGAGACATCATGAACTTCATACGAGTGAGTTATGTAACATTAGATCGTAATATTCCATTACACTTACTGATTAAGTAGCCAGCGAAATGTCAATGTTTCGAGACAACTATAACCGCTCTCTAGCTCATCCCGCTAACACATATCTCTTAGCTACAGTGGAAAACTTACTTGTTTTCGAGCGCTTTCCCGCTTCCTTCCCTCTCTTAAACAAATCACTTAATGCAGTTCAAGGTAATCACTTTCCAATTTTGACACAGTAAATAAATCAAATTAATTATTATAATTAATTTAATTTAATTAATTTTTGATTTATTGGTTATTTCATGATCATGGAGGTTTTTCAGTCTGTGATTAACCAATTACAGTGATTGTGAAGGTATTAAGCACTCAGCATAGAATTACTCACTAGCTAACTATATGGGAGGTGTGAGGTAATTAGCACTAATTAATTATATACCATTGAATAGGATTGTCTAGCACAATAAGTGCGTAGTGTCACACCTTGTCCTGAGAGGACACAACTCTTGCTTTCCCTCACACAAAGTCACACCTAGTCAACAAACAGCTCTGTTCATGCTGGCTACTGTAGGTTAAACAATTATGAATTTTTCGTGAAGTTTCTTAAATTATGTAATTCCTACCTTGGAATGTGATTAGTTAATTTTTTATATTAAACATTATTGGTTACTCTTTGTTAACAAAAAAACGTAACAAATGGCCGGAAGCTAAACACACATTTATTTGTTATTGACTGTTTTCTTTTGCACGTTAGATGAGGCTGAGATAACAACAACAAAAATAAACAGCTATAGCAGTCAGTAAAGGCTAGAAAAGTAAAACAACAACAAATACGTAGCAGTTTAAACCGAATATGCTAGACAAGGGTGCAGACTATGAGTTAGAAAGACAATAACTTACTTTCAGCTGGGAACGTAAAGTTACTCACCTAAACCAACCAGTCTACTGTCCCTGCGTACTACCTTGACTAGCTAGTATAGAGATCAATGTGTTATGCACTTATGGCCAGCTGTGCGCTCAGACGACGCCTCACTGGCTACACTCAATGCAATCGCAGCCACACAAGTTATCACATTTCTTTGGTTTATTATAGGCTCATTGAGGTAATGACAAATGAAAATATCTCTCAGTGAAAAGATATTGAATAACAGGCATAATATTAGTCTCAATATCTTTTGTTTAGGGAGGTAATAAATGAACACGCTTTCTAAATAATCCAGTCAAACATTTATTTGTTATACGCACACTCATTGATTTCATGATGCTTTCACTTAATCGACATACGTTTAATGTTTTGGCATTGAAAATTTGTGTTTTTTTTGTGGAACCATGTTGGATGTAGTCACGGATAATTTGAGTAACCGTCTTACGAGAGAGCTGCGGCCATATTGCTTGGTCATCAGTGCACAAAAAAAAATTTCTCGGAACCTATAAGTAAAATAGAAAAAAATGAAAACCGCAAAGTTATTGTATACAAAAGTTTATGTTTTGGCAAACAAACTGAGGACAACATTTTGTTAATATCATCTTTTAAAAAAGTTTGAAGTCCAAGGCTGGCCATGAGCCTTTACGGCATTTTGCATTATGCACAGCCCTGCATTGACTGTTGATACTGTCACTGTATTAAATATCAAGACCTATTGTAGCTATCTGTTTCTTACTATCTGATAGCTCTTTAGAATCGAGTCACGAATATGTGGGCGGAAAATATGAGAAACAATGTTGGTTTTGAATGCAACATCCTGTAGATGCCTTTCAACTTGCAAGGCATCTTCGTCGTAGTCGCAGATCAAGGTAATAACAAAGTTATCAAAAAATCAAACCAATTTTTAACAAGTTCAAAGAAACTTCTGTCGATGTTAAAAAACTTCTCTCAAGCTTTAGATAAAGTGTCTAGTAACCTTGACACTTGCGAGCAAAGCTCATGCTTGTACCTTGTCCAGCGTTGAAGCTGTGATTACTCATACAAAAACAACACTTAAGTGGCTACGCTATGAGTTGGAAACCGACCGTGGCGACATTGTCTTGCTCATCTCTAGCTGAGCTATATTGCAAAATTAATAATGCATTCATTTTTTTATGTTTACGACGTAGTTAATCTAAATTACTGACAAAGAATATTCCTTTCACACTCAAGAAAAGAAGTGTGGTCAACACGAAGTGCTTGGTTTACCACACTTACCTTCCGTCAGGAAATGTGGAATTATTATTGAAAAACAAGCAGCAAATAAACAGTGAGTTTGTTGAAAGAGTAGAAAGTAGATAATGTGGTTTCACTCATTTATTATTATTATACTGTTTATTTTGTGGAGGTAAATAGATTTCATGAGAATCCTAATTTGGTAACAGTTCCTTGCGTTTCGTTTGCATGGAACTGATAATTGTTGGCAAACAGTTGGCAAAATATTTTTCTTGTAAAAGTCTTCTAATTAGCCAGTAAATAGAATGATTCACAAGGCAGTGAGAAGTAACAGCTAGGTAACAAGTGCAAACAAACACTCTAAGGTTTAGCGAGTGTAGATTATACACAGATGAAGCTGTTTGTATCAATAGCCGATGAATTCATCAGTACATCGTATTGTTGACTGAAGTTCATTCAAGTTGACGGATAAGCACCGACAATTAGACAATATAACTGACATGTGGGTGCTGATATCACCAGAAGCTTCTAGAATGTCAAACAAGAAAAGACAACAACAACAATACAATCGGAAGGTGAAATCTTTAAGAGCAAGCTCAAGTATCAAATATCGGAAATTTCTCAATAGGTAGGAGTTTGGCTTGGCTTTTTATGTCCTACCTCTAACAGATAAGGTTTTAATAACTTGAATTTTTATGCTTGTAAGCCCAAAATGTTTTGATTTATTTCATGTTAAGTAAATCTTTACATTTTAATTTTAAAAAAAGACAACAATTATTTTGGAATTGTCTTCCGGTTTTCGACGTTGAATACATAACTCCCACAATGTATAACCTTCACTATAAATGTTAATTGCAAAGATAAATAAATATTATAGTCACTAACCAGTTTAGCTGTTCCATTTATTTGTGGCAGTACAATGTAATCACCACCGCATTAAACTCAAATCGAGCTACAACTATTTGCTGCTCTTGGACTATTCAAATGTTTTACAAATGGATTTCGTACATTTACGTTATTAGTTTTTATAATTTTGTGAAGAACATTAAGTTTGTGACGGCTTAGTTAATACTTCCTTGGTAATTCATTATCATTATAATAAGTCATTGCTAAAAGTATTGGTAAAAAATTTTGTTTGTATTCAAAACATTACCAATTTAAGACTTGTCGTAATAAGCGCTACTCACTATTAATGTTTCCGCTCAACATAACAATACCCTTGACACCTTGGAACCCAGCAATAAAATAAAACCATTCATAATTTACAGCCCATGTTCTCGCAGTAAGCATTAACAGTATAACTAGCAAGAACAAGGGCAGACAACTCCATCTATATAAGGGACACCTGATTTAGGATTGAATGTATAAACTGATAACGTTTGAAAAAATAAGATTCAATTTGTAGAGATAAAAGCACCAGGTGCGACTGAAGGACCAAATACAATATGGCTGAAGGAAATAGAGAATGGTTAAATAAATTAGGTATTAGAGATATTAAGTCAGCGATGCTTTCTTCCTTGTCACTACTGCTCAATACCGTACGTTTTGTCATGTGACTAAAACTTCACACATTTTAATAGATCCTGAGGCTAAGAGCTTTGCCATAGAGTTTGTATAAAATTCATGATAATGGAGCACTCCACGTAGTAAATGCAATTCTCTGTAAGTTTTATATGATGATATGAAACTTCTAGAAGTTGCCCCTTTTTAAGGAGACAACTCCAAATTTATAATTTTCACTGTATCTCGAGTCCAGATGATTTTAAGCCAGTAGCATCTCCTGTTATGAAAAATATTTCTTACAAACGTGAAAACTGATCATTTCTCACACATCTTAATGTTGTCGGTTCTTGATAGTTTTGTTGTTGGATTTAGGAAATAAAAAAGTCAGCTACTGACAATTTGAGTTAAAGCAGAAAAAGCTATTTACATATTTGGTAATGCTGAAGCAGTCAACAGTTACTGGTAAAAAAATTCTGTGTGAATGAGGGTACCAAATTATCAGTTTGTACATCTGCTAGTCATTTGCGAAAATATCGAAACCAGATCCATTAGCATGAACTAATACTAGCGAAATGCTTAATCAACCGTGAAACACTGTAGAGTGAGGATAACATTTAACGACTACCAAAAGTGCCAGTCACAATGACTTGGCCAATCAGGGGATGGTATGTAGGATCGAGCTATTTTGGTGGTGAGAAATCCACACATCATTTTGCTTCAAGCAGCGCACTTGTAAATGTAAAAGATCATTCGCTCGTTGTGGTAAACAATACCAATTTGTATTGTACCAATTTTGCGGCAAACCTTGCTATTTTTTTTTATCAAATTCAGACTTCGAAAACTGAAATTCTCAGTCAAAGTTGCTCTTTGAATAAAGAAATTATCACAAGATTTTGTTTTTAGCTATCGAGGAAGCAAACTTGATGGTACCAAACCACTAAGAGTTTCTATAATAGTGATGAAATGTTCGAATAAATACCCAATAATGGCGACTTAACACACGCAGCGTGTATAAAACTATATTCATAATAGCAGGAAAAAACCAGAAAATAACGTTTGATAAAAACGTGGAGGTACTGAATCAATTATGAAGTCACTTAAATACGATACAAATAAAAGAAAAATGAAGTAGTTTGCAGCCAAAATATATGGTTGATGAGTTTGGTGAGAGCTTTTAGAAACTTAGAGGCGTAATATAAATATTTCAGCTTGAAACAACTGAGCACACGGTGAGGGATTATTATCACAAATGAATAAAAAGTAAAATAAAAAAGGTATATATATAACTGCGAGTTTACATCAAGAATGCGATGACAGAAGCGAAAACCAAAACACAGGTTGAATGCAATGGCTTCATTTGGCTTGAGAGTCCCACATCGTCCCACTTAATACAGGGTTTGACGGCAGGTCTTGCCTTGCTCTTGTACATGGTTGCGTTGAACGGGTATAAGTTTCTCTGGAATAAGATCATAAAAAAGTTGATTAGAAAAATTGAATAACCACCTATGATTAATTTTGAGCAATTTATACCACCGATTAGGCATCCAATACAGAGATAACAAAACACTTTTTTTTTTAATTTTTTATCAAAATCATGAACACACACACTCCAGCTGCGAGTAACTAAAACCAAACTACCTAAACAATTTAATAAACACTTGTTTGAACCAAATTCTACTGCAACAATAAATGATAACTAGTAACAACATTGCTTGCTTTTTTTATTCAAACCAATAAATTTTGTATAAATGTATTTCAATGCATTCTGTTTCAATTTATCTGATAAAAAGCAAATTATGCAGAGTTGCCACCTCTTCTTCAGAACGTTAGCGATGAATGCATTTAGACCATTTCACAACAGAATATGCCCCACATCACTCAAAAGAAAACGAGACAATTGGAGATTTTGTGGTCAGCAATGCCTTTTGAGGGCATAGACAGGTAGGGTAGCTGACACAATGTATTACCTTTGCTTTAGCTGCAGAATAAATAACGCACTGGTTAAAGGTGCTATGTCACCAATTTTGGGTTGAATTAAACCTAATTTATCTATTTTTAACTTTTACTTTAACTAAAAAAGGTTTTGCTCAGTTGTGCTTTTGTTAATTCCATCTATAATATACGCACAATAGATGCTGACTTGTGCGCAATTTATTTTTCAATCGCAACAATTTATATATGAGGCCATGAAGTGGTGTTACAAAAACTTGGCTTATTTAGAAGGAAGGGTGGCATCCCAGTAATAGTCATTGTGCACAGGCTTTCAAGAGCATAGTAGGTTTGCAATTATTTTCAGGTTTTTTGTAGGTAGTCAAGTCAGCATTTTATTTTATTACTGATAGGTTTGCTATTATGTACACACCGGCCCTCACTTGATAAATTAAATGGCCAATATCTCAAAAACTAAAACAATATTACAGTTGAAAAAACTATTTTCAAGTCAAATAATATCAAAACACCTAAATTATCATTATTTAGAATTTATTTAGAGATTTTCAATGTTGGCGTCGTTGTTGGTATCTACAACAGCAATATTTTTAAAATTTAACTGACACGCTATTTAACTGAATAAAACTAAACAATATCGATTGTAAATAAATAATAAATTTGAAATACAAAAATAACTAAGGACTAATTTTATGATTATTTTTATTATTTTGGTTGAGACTATTTAGCACTTTTTGACACTATAGAAAAGACAACTTCCATTAGTGAATTGCGCGTCAATCGGTGACACGCTACTTTTAAAAACCATACTTTACAAATTATTATATAACTTATTTATATGTTATTTATAGTGGAAAAAACGAGACAGCTTTGCTATAAATTACAAACTTGAGAGACTAGTGCACTGATAATTGTTAAAGGACAAGCACAAAAAGGGCAAATAAGAATAATTGAGACTTGTTCATTGAGTTAAAGGTCAAGGTACAAAAACCATAGTCGTTCGTAATTCAATACGTTGTTAATGGAACAAAACAAAGTAATTATTCAATGAGCTGTTATAGTTTGCCGAACCCATGTGCAAAGTAATCAAAAGGAAAATAAAATTTTAAACTTTATGAACTAAAATAGGTTGAAGAACTGCCATTTTAATTTAACTAATTCTCCACAACTCCGTAATTATTTTGAATTATTCTTTTTACGATATAAAACCAGTCTTTGAAAATGAAAAAAATCAACTCGCTTGTCACAATTTATTTAGTCTTCAGTTTCATTCGCAACCTACAAACAATATAAATAAATGCTTGTTGATCATTTTTTTATTCAGTGAGCTAATTTTTGTTGACCCATGAGTTCCGAACAAAAGAATTATCCATTGATTAAATTCATTTCCGGTCTAATTGATTTCATTGCAATTTGTTCAGCGAACAGAGGTCCAGAATAATCTTGATGCTTCAGAAGAATCAACAAGATACATGTTACCAAAGAAAGCATATAACCAGAAATAACTTGTTTGCATAGAAGGACAGCCTTCCTAAACGTTCTAGCAGCTCTCATGAAATGTGTTACAGGTAAATAACATTCTGCATTCCATGGCACACAATTCCAACTAGTCTTTTTATGTGTCTAGCCTTTGTTCTAGGTGAGAGAGTAACCCATTGAATTCACCTTCATTCAGGTGGTTATTGTTCTCTGCAGTTGTTAGAACATTAATTACCCGAAGAATGATAAATAAAGTATTCATCTATGTGAAAGAAAGTCATAAAACACTTGTTGATAACAATTTTTTTTCTGCAGAGATAACAATAACTTCCAATTACTCGATATTTCACCAAAAACGCATAAATATATAAAAAAAATTAATAGTTTCTTAATATTTGTTTGAAAGTTAAACACAAAATAAAGTTTTATTTTGTGCCTAAACATGTTAGAACAAGAATGAAGCAGATCAACAAAGCCTAGAGGATACTACTTACATCGTAGCTTCCTCCATGTCTATCACAAACTGCATAATGCTGGGAGTTGTCATATCCACCCTGAAGTATGGCCACTGCAGAATCTGTCCAGTCCGAGACTTGGTCCAACACTTGAATGTTGGCATACATAGTTCCAGGGCTGTCACAGAAAAAGTCAGCTGTTACTTGATGAGTTAAAAATTGCTGATAAAAATGCAGACAGTCTTGTCAAACTGGCAGATTGTCAGGTCAGCAACTATCAGAATAATTTTGATGCCAATAATTTTACTAATCAACTTCAATCTTTTTAGAACAAAGTAGAATGATCAGGAACCTACGTCACAATACTGGTCGACAAGAACCTCACGCGTTTCCTGTTAATGGGGTCCTGGTAGTTTTGCAGGTGGCACTAGTAGTAAAGAGACCGGAAGTCTGCTTTCTACCGCGTTATGATAACATTAGTAGAGGATCTGCACAGAGTTAGTAGTGAACCAGGTAGGAGTTATCTCCCAACCAGATAATCATACAAGTTAAACGATTAAAGGGCCTATGACGCCTAATTTGGAGAGGATTTGATATAATTTAAACTTTTTGAGGTTGAAATGTGTTCAGAAAAATTATCTGGAGTTGCCCTCTCACCGGTGAGACAACTCCTATAGACACAGTCAGCATTCACCAAGACGCACGTTTTTCCTGAAGACGCAACACGTTATATAGAGCTATAACCCGAGTTTTCAAAGCTTTGGCTTGCTTGCATCGAAGTCGGGTCTACTAAATATTCATATTGTGCAGAGACTTTTTTGATTACAAAAAGTGATATTGCAACAAATTTCAATTTTTTTGGAGCTGTTTTTCTCAAGTCAGCAATTGGTTTCATCGTTGGTAAGCGCGCTATTATATATACACCGGCATTCAGGTGATAGTGCTTGTGAGCAAAATTAAAAGAATTAACGAAATTTTTTTATCAAAATAATAATTTTTATGTGAAAAATTAATCAAACAATAACATTAGTATACTTTCATGATAATACTAGGTGAAAAAAAACATTGCCGAAACTGTATTTCCGATGTTGTTTTTTTACAACAATGATAATAATCAAATCTGAAATACCGCTATCTTTCCAAGAAAAAACTTCGAAAGCGCTAAATCATAGTAATTAAGACTTTTAATAAAGTAGTTTAACGCTGAAAAAGTAACAAAAATGGGTACAAACTACTTGCTGGAATATACTCTATAATATCATAATGTAGATAGTCCCTTCTGTCGAACGCGTTGTCATAGACCTCCATAGACCTCTACATAACTATTGCACTTTTATTGCCCCGAGTGAGGTTTCTCAATAATTTTACAATGCTTGATGAGAAAATAACTCTATACAAAAAGTGCGCCTTGAAAAGCTCGTCATAAGCCTTTTAATGATTGGTAGATAGGTATGCGGTATATAATACTGATGATGTGTCGCTAACATAAACCATCTCAGTACATCGTTACTGTAGGTGCAGGCATACCCTCATGGTGTATATGAAACTATGACTTTAATACACAATATTTATGAGTTTTCTCAATTGATTAAACCAAAGTCGTTTTGCAAAAACTCTTTCAAAGACTATATTTATCCCTTGAGCTTTCTCAATGACATCACTTTTTTCATAGAAGCTACTTAACAGGTATCAAATCAGGAGTATAGTCTATTATTATTTCTAATGAAAAGTTTTGTCGGTCGACTAGACTTCTTCCGGTTTCATCGCGAAAGAGAAAGCACTCGGCCGGGACCCCATTGAGGTCTAGCTGAGCAAATTACTATAAGTTTTTGGGCATCATGCCAAATATGAGTTTTTTTAAAGGTCACATTAAACTTGGTCGTAAATAACATCATTATAAATGAACAAGTATAAGTTGGTGACATCAAAATTGCTTTTAAATGAAGCAAGATTGAGTAAAAGCTATTTTGAACAGATACATACTAAGCAGCGTCTAGGGAGAGGGCCTCATAGACAGGATCATCGGCTAACCAGAGCATTTTAGGGAAGGAGGCACACGTCACCATATCCTGTTTTGGATAGTATGAGAGATAGACAATACACATTTCTTCCGATGTAGCTAAACCTCCCTAAAATATTACAATATTGAAAACAATTGTTATCACCAGCTGAAAGTTCTCATCAAAACTAGTTTTTATGAGACTACATACGCTTGGTGGATAGCAAAATAATTTTTGTAGTTAACACGTAGTTCATGTGAATCAATGTTTGCGCAAAAACTTTTAGTTCGGAAGATCACTTGTAGGGAACAATCATCGGTGTAATATTGTAATATTCCTAAGTGTTTTGTACTATTCTATATAATAAATAAACTAAGTTAAAAAGTATTTTTTTGTGAAAAAATTTTTAATAATAAAATTGAAAATTTTGTGTTTTGTCAAGCATATTTTGGCATGAGCTCAAATTAGAAAAATTCACTAGTGCAAGATATTAAAAACCTGATTAACTGGTCATTTTATCAATATTACAAGAATGATTTTTTTACAAAATAAGATTATTATTGCAAAAATTGATCAATCCAAAAATCCTCAATTCCAAATGATTGCACTTCTTCAACTCACAAAAATGACAAGAGGAGTTTAATGATAAAAGTACTAACAAGATTTTAGTGAAAAATACGAAAATGTAAAGGCTATGAAGATGAGAGTTATCTCCTCCCTGAGAGTATCAAGTTGTTATCCAATAATCTAGACAAAATACTTACGTAGGTAATATGATCAGCGTATGGATTTGTGTAGTTACAGGTAACCTTTAGAGTGTCTCCCTGAAAAATATATGAGAGATTTTATAAACCTGAGTCTACAAAACCAGCTTGAAGCAATGGGTGCTCGGACCGTTTTACACAAAACTCAATCAGCTTGGAAACAGCTCGCATTCGGAGGTAGCTCTGTTAAATACATAGACATGTATAATGTTGATTTGATTATAATAAATATCAGTATTTTTCAATGAACTAGTTTAATAAAATAAAACATCAGCATCAATTTTTTATAGGAAAATATATATAATTTTACAGCCAAAGAAGATTTTACTGACTTGTTAATTTTTCTACTGGAAACAGTTATACGTCTTAATGATTGCAGTATAAATGTTCTAGCAAAGTCATCTTTTCACAAGAGATAACTCTGTGAATTTGGAGCTGCCTCGTTTTTTTTTTAGGTGGGGGGGGGGGGGGTGTGGGATAATGACACAGTTTAAGTTATTCGGTCTTCCGGAAGTATGAGTGACTCCATTGGTTTGTACTTTTACGAGCTCAGACCCAGCTTATAAAGCTCCACAATAAATAATATAAAACTCCGTGTAACCTTGACCTTTGACTCCATTCCAGAGATCTGCTCCTAGATTACTATTTACTACTCTGTGTAGCAACAATTAGAATTAGAGGAACATGAATGAATTAAATATCACTGCAGACATTCTGTAATGAATAAAGATTTGCGCTACTATCGCATTCGAATCACTTTGGATAGAGCCATTTGTCTTCCCGAAGCTGGTAAAAACTTATTTTTTTGTTGCAAATTTTAGTACAAACAAATAATTACATACATGTTGTTGAACAGACAAATCCAACTGAATAGGAGTATGTGACACAGATTATGTAACGTACTGGTAAAACCTTCTTTTCCTCATCAAATTGGCGAGTTTCCTGGAAGTTAAAGTCATAGTTGTCATCATACGCCAAAAGACCAATATGTTCTCCACCTCTGTACCATTCTACCTGAACAGATCTACCTATCAGGTGAGTGTGAAGCAGGTAACCAAATACATTGATGCCTTCTGCTGGTATCCACTACAAATTGAAAATGTATATGATCGTTTGGAGTTGTCACCTCAGCTATCAAACGTGAAAATTCCATTATTCTACGGTTATACTGCAAAATACAGCAAGAATAAAACAGTGAAACAATTTAAACTTCTAGTTAAAAAAATAAATGTACCATTTTGATAAAACAGCAGATAGCATAGAAAAACAAAATTTCTTAATTTTTATGAGTTATGTTCCCTTATTAATTAAAAGACAACTCCAGCTGTGAACAGCTGTGAATATACAAACTCGCTAACAACCTGATTGGTGCATTCGCTATCACAGTGGGAAGTCGTTCTAAAATTGTTAGCTAGGGGTGGTACAGCAATGCCTGCCACCATTCCTACAGGCAAAATTCCGGAGTCTTGATTTCTAAGGCTAGAACTGTAGACCAACCTGAGGCCAGAGGAATCCACGATGGCTACAAATACGGCGGGAAAACAAAAATTACGCCATTAAGATATTTCTAGCCATGATCTATGATTCAAATTTTGTTTCTGATTTTTGTAAAGCCTGAAATGGTTGTACTGCAGGTATTTGACTTACTGTCAAGCTTTTGAGGATTGTCATAGTGCATTTCCATCATGAAGTATTGTGGGGATGTACCATTCGTCCCTCCAATTGAATACCCAGCCTCTTCGGGATAGTAGAATATCTACAGATAGTTATGCTGGTGAAATAATCAGATATAAGTGTGACTAGTAAATAGTAGTCAACATATCAAGGGGGGTCACTCACCCCTCCACCCACAGCCCAGCCGTGTAGAGTCATAGCGCAGGAATCTGTAAACTCAGGCATCTCAGAAGTGTAACACAATCCTTCTGTCTTGTTGTTGTTTCTCAGGTGTTCGTTTTCTATACCCCAGCAGCCATAGAGCAGGATGTGATGTACTATAGCAATGTTTTCTTTAGTAATTATGGGTTCTATCTACATCACAGTAAAATATTGTTCTAACACAAAAATAAAAATCGATAACTTTCACATTTCATTTCAGGTTTTAATTCATAAATTTTTTACTACCGACGAAGTTTTTGAATAAAAAGTGAGTATCAGCTTTGCATGGACTCACTGCTACAATGTGGTGTTTGGTATCCAACTGTGGAGGCTCATGGAAACTACAGTAGTACGTGGTGTCTTCTGCTGGAATGTTGTACTGCAACAGTGTAATATGAGGAGTTGTCTGTGCAATGAAGGCAAAACTCACAATACAAAGTGATAAATAACAAGAACCGAACTGAACTGTCTTAAAAAATTGTAATTGGAAAAATAATCGAGAATGCTTCAACTGGCATTATAGCACCACACACTCATTAATGCTCCAACTGGCATTATAGCACCACACACTCATTAATGCTCCAACTGGCATTATAGCACCACACACTCATTAATGCTCCAACTGGCATTATAGCACCACACACTCATTAATGCTCCAACTGGCATTATAGCACCACACACTCATTAATGCTCCAACTGGCATTATAGCACCACACACTCATTAATGCTCCAACTGGCATTATAGCACCACACACTCATTAATGCTCCAACTGGCATTATAGCACCACAGACTCATTAATGCTCCAACTGGCATTATAGCACCACACACTCATTAATGCTCCAACTGGCATTATAGCACCACACACTCATTAATGATTCAACTGGCATTATAGAACCACACACTCATTTATGCTCCAACTGGCATTATAGCACCACACACTCATTAATGCTCCAACTGGCATTATAGCACCACACACTCATTAATGCTCCAACTGGCATTATAGCACCACACACTCATTAATGCTCCAACTGGCATTATAGCACCACACACTCATTAATGCTCCAACTGGCATTATAGCACCACACACTCATTAATGCTCCAACTGGCATTATAGCACCACACACTCATTAATGATTCAACTGGCATTATAGAACCACACACTCATTAATGATTCAACTGGCATTATAGCACCACACACTCATTAATGCTCCAACTGGCATTATAGCACCACACACTCATTAATGCTCCAACTGGCATTATAGCACCACACACTCATTAATGATTCAACTGGCATTATAGAACCACACACTCATTTATGCTCCAACTGGCATTATAGCACCACACACTCATTTATGCTCCAACTAGCATTATAGCACCACACACTCATTAATGATTCAACTGGCATTATAGAACCACACACTCATTAATGCTCCAACTGGCATTATAGCACCACACACTCATTAATGCTCCAACTAGCATTATAGCACCACACACTCATTAATGCTCCAACTGGCATTATAGCACCACACACTCATTAATGCTCCAACTAGCATTATAGCACCACACACTCATTAATGCTCCAACTGGCATTATAGCACCACACACTCATTAATGATTCAACTGGCATTATAGCACCACACACACAATATTCCAATTAAGAACTGACAAAAAAATATTTTCCTTTTAAAGCTCAAAAAATGCAGCAAATTCTTGCATCTGCCAGCCAATTGCTAAATTCGCTCACTACGCTTCACTTTACAGCAAACAAGAAGTACAGTAAAACGAAAAAAATCCTTTGTTTTGTCAGTGCCTTTGTACATCTCAATATAATGTAACAGCAACTTCCGATGTGCCTGCGCATGGAATAAATGTCTACTTACACTATACTATACGCAAGAGGAGACAACTAACTTAGATTATACTATAAACTGGAGGAGACAACTAAGTTACATTGTACTATAAACACGAGAAGACAACTAGCTTACATATGAGGGGACGACCGCATTTTTTCTTGCTTTTGATCCGACTGCACATAGACTGTATTACCTAACCGTATTGATGAGCGCAGGTGCATATATTATCTAAACCGAGCTTCAGTCCGGAATATTTAAATAAAGAGTTTATTGCTTGCGCAATGATTCGTTGAGCAAAATCAGTATGTCTGTTGATTGGCCCTGGTTATTCAGGTTACACAGAAGAACTTATTATTTGATATTATATAGGAGACAACTCACATTAAAATATGCCATATGCATAGAGAGAAGACAACTCACATTATCCACTTTGACGTCAAAAGTAAGAGTATCAGTAGGAAAGTACTCCGGTTTGCCAACCCCTTTAGATTCAAGTAAATACAAACTCTTTACTCCTCTGTTAGTAGATCCGTGATAGTCTGAGCTCCCAATTATACCATTTACAGGATCTGAGTCTTTGTATGCATAGATTAGCCTAGTTGTTGAGGACTACAACATAAAACCATCAATCGTTTATCATATCTGCGGAATAAGCCTGCACCACAAAGTCAACTGTTTAATAATTCATTGAAAACATTGACCAATTACATATATTAGGAATTGTACTCCCACAAAGGACTCTCTCTCGTACACACACAATGATAACCAACAGCAAACGTTTTTTTGCAGTAAAACTTACAAGACCTGATAAAAGCCATAAAAAAAGACTTATGAAGGTTTGCTCTAATAAACGAAGCAGCAGTTTTGTCAATAAAACAAGAAGCTCATCTTAAAAGTTTCATATTGTAAAGGATTTTGTCGCACCTTTACCAAACAGCTACTAGAGAAGTGTACTGGTTTAGCAATGTAACAGCAATTGCTAATGAGAGCTACTTATTCGCTAGTAGTGGCTCTATGTATAGATGAGCTATGAGTCAATAAGCTCCGTGTTGTGCCGTGCCGTGTGCAAGTATCCTAATACTTTTTGGCCAACTGCCAAGTGAACACACCGGGTTACAATAGCTAACACTTTATTGCTTCAAGAGACAAAAGCTTACTCAGAGTACCTCTCTTCATAAGCGCACAATCTAATCTGCCCACTGGGCCACATGTCAACAAAGTTATGCAGTAGATATGCTAATCAAGCAGTTGAAAAATAACATAAGGTGATTGGTGCATAACAATAATATAGGTCAACACAATAACAAGAACAAGCAGGCGCAATGAAAACATATACTTAGCAATAGGTAACAACAATAAAGCGCCAGTCCAGCTTCTCAGTAAGGCGGGAAATCCCCTGCTGAATTCTTGACTCATCCATCTTTGCGGTAGGCAACGCATACATCTCTGTACTGAGGGCAGTCAGGCGGAGCTGAGTCTAGTATGCTAAGGAATGTTTACGCACTGCCTGCTGGCTAGCTTAGCATCAATGAGAGAGAGGCCACCTATGCTAAATTCCATTACATAGGCCGCTTCAACTATTAGTATCGCCGTACTCATAGTTAACCAGTCATGAGGTGGCCACGGTTCTCACGGTTCATGGAGGATAACCTGGTACAGAGGAGGGGGTGGCTGTAAAGGGGGGAATGGCCCCGCTTAGAAGGTCCAGCCAAGAGCTCCGCTCCTCTCCTCTTACCAGGGATAATCTTCCCAGCGTCTACATACGCTCTCTGGTGACCGTGGGGGGTGGTCTAGTACCCACAGGTGACTTTTCCTGTCCCGCCACTGTACTCAGACTCAGCCCCAGGTCATCCCGGGTCGGGGGAGGGGTGGAAGAAAGCTTCGAAACACACTGGCTATAGGTGAGAGTGTTTGATGCCGGCACAGTGGGTACACTGCAGGGTGGGGAGGCAGTAGGGAGTGGTGGAAACTCCGTGGACAGCCACTGAAGAGGGGGTGTCTGCTGGAGCGCCAAGGGGTCACTGGAGGAGCTATGGCGACCAACCCAGTTGTCCATCCACTCTGTCTGACTAGCAACTCCTAAACGTTTGCTCTCTCTGGACCCTTCGCTAGAGTGTTCTTTCTCTAACAACACCCAGTTTGGGGTGTCTGTAAGAACTTCACCCGGGAGAGCCGTTTGAACCTCAGGTGTTTTGGCAATTTCTGACATTCTATCCACTCCTTTTGCAGTTGCAATGAGATGGCATAGAGGCTGTCCATAGCGCATGGGTGGGCCGACGTTCCTTCGTGGCCGTTGTGATGACACAGGTGGTGGTTGACTCTCAGTCTGTGCAGGAGGTGAGGGTGTCTCAGCTACTGGGGGAGTGGCAGGCCTTCTTGCAACTGGCCGCTCCAAATTTGGCACTCTCCTTTCTGGTGGAGGAGGCAAATTAGTCTCTAATGGCGGTGGTTCAAACAGAGGGGGCGCAGGCAGGGGAGACAGGGGTGGAGGTGCTATACGCGCACGCGTCCCACGCATGTTAGGACGCCGCCTAGGCTCCACTGCCGCTGGCGCTCGCCCTCTGGGGTCAACACTGGGGTAGTAGGGCTTAAGGCGGCATTCGTTTTGCACGGACTGCTGGCCTTGCCTACTTATGAGGTAGGTGTGATTACTGTACGCCTCCTCGATCTCAAAGGGGCCGATGAATTTGGCCTGTAGCTTTGGATTCTCGCCTCGGCGCCTACGACGGTTCTCTAACCACACTTGGTCTCCAACCGTGTATAAGCCGGGCTCTTCACCTTCCTCAGCTCTGACTTCCATTTGCTGCTCTCGTAGCGTCTCGTGTACTTCCTCCAGTCTCAATTTGAGGTTCTGGGCGTACTCGTGCACGGGCATGCAATCAGTCAGAGGGGGATGGTAGGACACTTGATCTGGCAGTCGTAGTTCCCTGCCCAGCATCATATAGTTGGCCGTTTCACCCGTCGTGGAATGAGGGGTGGCTCTGAAGGCCCTCATCAGTTGAGGGAGCAGCAAGTCCCAGTCACCTGGACTGCGCTTCAAGAGCAGTGATCGGAGGGAATCACCGAGGACCCGGTTATTCCTCTCTACGATCCCATTGGCCTGTGGGTGGTAAGGAGTGGTACGGGTCTTCTCTATACCCCACAGAGCACACAACTCCTGCATCAGGTGGGACTCAAACTGAGCCCCCTGGTCCGTGTGCATCTGCTCAGGGATGCCCATATAGCAAAAGACCTGCTCGTCCAGAGCGCTTGCTACCACTGGGGCCGTGGCATTTGGCAGGGCCAGAGCGTCTTGCCACCTGGTGAAGTGGTCAGTCAACACCAGGATCCAGGCATTGCCACGCTCTGTCTCAGGGAAAGGGCCCACCAAATCAACGGCCAACTTCTGCCAGGGGCGGCCAGCGTACATGCGCTGGCGGCCGGGACTGGACTTGGTGCCACCACTTTTGGCTCTCTGGCAAACCTCGCAACTCCTGACCAGACGGCGCACATCTGCCGTCATCCCTGGCCAGTACCACGTGAGTTGGAGGCGCTTCAGGGTCCTGTGCACTCCTTGGTGCGCAAGAGAGTGGGTCTGCCAGACCGTGTGACCACGGAGACCTGCTGGACAGACCGCACACCAACGGGAGCGACGGTTGGGAGAGACCTGAAGTTCCAGCACACCATCTGTCCGGAGTCTCATAGCCCCAATGCAGTTGTTCAGTCGTCTCAACTCTTGGCTGCCGAGCTCCAACTGCTCTTTAGTGAGGGGACGCTGTGTAGACACTGCCTGGTAAATGACAGCTACAGCGTGGTTACCTTCACTTTGAGCCTGGACAAGGTCGACATCCGGTTGGACGGGCTGAACGGCATTGGGGGGTACCTGAGGGACAGAGAAGGTGGTGGTGCTGGGGGGTGGTGGCCGCGACTCAAACCGAGTCGGAGCTGAAATAGCGGAGAGCTGGGGCCGAAAGGAGGAGGCCAACTCTTGCTGAACTTCAGCCTTAGAGGGTCCACCATCCCTTTCTTGAATGTGACCACACTGCCTACACTCAGGGGAACACCTGCGACTCAAGCCGTCTGCGTTGCCGTGTCGGGGGCCACTCCTATGTTCAATGGTGTACTTGAACTCAGAGAGGGACTCGAGCCACCTAGCCACCTGACTGGTGGGTTCCCGGCGGCGACACAACCACAACAGGGAGGCATGGTCTGTCCGAAGACGGAAGTGCTGCCCATAGAGGTAGGGACGGAAGTGCTTGACAGCCTTCACTACTGCCAACAGCTCTCTCCGTGTGACACAATAGTTGCGCTCCTGAGGACTGAGCGTCTTACTGTAGTAAGCGATCACTCGCTCACTACCTTCCTGCACCTGCGAAAGCACAGCACCTACACCTGCATTGCTAGCATCAGTGTCTAAGGTGTACTGTAGCTTCGGGTCAGGGTAACCCAGGACAGGGGCACGGGTCATGGCCACTTTCAGCTGCTGGAATGCGGTCTCTTGGTCTGTAGACCATTCCCAAAGAGCATGCTTACTCGTGAGCTGGGTGAGGGGCCGTGCCACTGTAGAGAAGTCAGGGATGTACTGCCTGTAATACCCTACGGTACCTAGAAAGGCTTGTAAACCCTTTAACTCCTTGGGTGTCTGCCAGTGTGCTATAGCAGCAACCTTCTCCGGGTCTGTGGCCACTCCTGCACTGCTCACCACGTGTCCTAAATACCGGACCTCTGGCTTTAGCAACTCACACTTACTGGGTTTGAGCTTCAAACCGGCCTGCTGTAGGCGCTGAAAGACTTCAGCCAGGCGCTGTATGTGAGTGGAAAAGTCAGGAGCGATGACAATAATGTCATCGAGGTAGAGCAGGAGGGTCTTCCAGTGTAGACCTTGGAGTACCTTCTCCATCAACCGCTGGAAGGTGGCCGGAGCTGAAGTGAGGCCGAAGGGGAGGACCTTCCACTTCCACAGACCTGTACGGGTTGCAAACGCAGAGCGTTCACTGGCCTCTTCATCAAGAGGGACCTGCCAATACCCACTAACCAAGTCCAGGGTACTGAAGAACTTGCTCCCCGACAAGGCATCTAGACTCTCATCGATGCGGGGGAGGGGGTAGGCGTCCTGGTGCGTGACAGCGTTCAGCCTTCTGTAGTCAATACAAAACCTCCATGTACCGTCCTTTTTTCTCACTAGAACCACGGGGGAACTCCAAGCCCCTGAGGCTGGTTCTATGAGCCCACGCTGTAGCAGTTGTTCCACCTGTCTCTCTGCCTCCGCCTCCTTCTCAGGGCCTAGCCTGTGAGGGGGTTGGCGGATGGGTCGAGTACCAGGGAGGAGAGGGATGTTGTGCGTGACCAGGGTGGTTTGGCCAACATCATGGTCTCCCGAACTGAACACGGCAGCATACTGTCGTAGCAACCCAGCTACTTGCTGCGCTTCGCGTCTGTTCTGGCACTGGGGGAGAGCGGCTGAATACAACTCAGCGACGTGAGGGGGAACCGGTGAGCGAGAAGAATGAACAGGAGGGGTGGAAGCGGACATGGCAACCACCTCAGTTTGCTCGACCTCTTCAGGGCTCACTCCTCTGTAGTGGCCTACGGTGCTTCCCGCCTTCAGTTCTACTGGCTGAGCAGTCGGGTTCATGCACCTTACCAACAGATGTCCCTTGCTATCTGGCTTGTTCAGACTAGCGGCAATTGGAGGACCTCCGGGTCGGGACTCCACTAACCCAAGGGGTAGGTAACTCTGCGTGGTGACCTTACACAGGATGGTAGATTCCATGCCTGGAGGTAGCTGTGTGGTACGAAGGACCTGAACATTGTTCATTAGCAATGTACCGTCCTTGTTAGTACAGCGCATCTCCTTTCCTGCTACGACGATGGCACACTCACTGAACCTCATTTGGCAATCATGGTCGGTGAGGAAGGGCATCCCCAAGATAGCGTCCTCGTTTATGTGACTGATAACAAATGTGGCTTCAGTTTTCACATCACGGAGACGGAGGGTAGCTCTCACCGTGCCATAGAAAGGGATCTGGGTGCCGTCGGCAAGGATACCATGTGACGCACTCTCCTGTACTGACTGTCTTACCGACTCAGGTAAACGGTTAAAGACGTGCTTGGATAGGAGATTTGTGGTGCAGCCGGTATCAACTAGGAGGGTGACTGACTTGCCTTCAAGTTTCCCTGGAAGGAAGTAACTTGCCCGGTATGGCCGTTCTATCTCAGTGTTAGACAGCCGGGTAGGTTGGACCTTTGCAGCTCGGGAGGGGGGAGGCGACGCTCTATTTCTAGAGCGTGAAGGGCGCTCCACTAACGGGCTGGCTGGTGCAACTACTGGCTTAGGTCTCTGAGCGGGGGCAGGCTGGTTCTTCAGGGGACCTACAGGCTCCAAAGGAGATAGGTCAAGTAAGGAGTGTACGGCGGCAGAGGTTTCATAAGGCTCTGTGCCGTCTGTGTCATTTGGTAGCACTGCATACCGATTAGAAGTTGGTAGCTGCCACTTAGGTGGAGAAGGCGGTGCCTTCTTTCTGTGAGGTGGTCCAGAGGACCCGGTTGAAGGGTTTGGAGACACAGGGTTGTGCTTCTCTATCCTTTCCAGTTCTTTCTTCCACTTTTGCGCCCTGTTACAGCTAGTCAAGGGAGTGACTACTGCGGGCGCTGGTCGTTTCCCGACACGGGCTTTGCTCTGGGTACGGTGGTTGTCTTAGGTTTAGACGGACAACCTCTACTATAATGGCCTGTCCGTCCACAGCCCCAACACTGAGGGGGAACCAACCGCGCCGTAGCAGGCTGTGACACCGTGTGTTGAGAGTTCTGTCCCATGACAGGGGTGACAGGTGTAGCTGGTGAAAGGTTTGGCACCACATTAGGAGTGTAGTGGGGAACACGGGTAGGAGCTTGCATCGCTGCAGGAGCAGGGTATACGCCAACAGGGGGTGTATGCATACCCGGCTGTGGCCACTGCCTCATTTGTTGCAACTCCATAGCCATGTTCTGCACTGTCTGGAGTAGATGAGTCATCACACCTTCCGACACGGGCGCTGGCTGCTGGGGTGGAGGGAAGTAGCTCACTGTGGGGTGGTTGTTAGTAACCCGACATGGGTGAGCCATCCCTCCCGGAGCTTGCGACACCATGGCAGAAGTCTGATAATGATGGAATGGTTTCATGGAAGGCTTACAGTGTTCTTCTTCTTCTTCATCACTTTCTACAGCTCGTACGCTGTATGGTTTCGAGTCAGGAACTGCCTTGATGTGGAGGAACTCGCTTCCAGCACGAACTGCGTCTTCCAAACTCTGTGGATCCACTGCTAACAAATGGCGTTGCAGATATGGGTTACCCAGGGTGGAGGAAAACGTCTCTAGTATCATGCGTTCCACGTGTCTGTCTGGCAAATCTTCATAGGCTATTCGAACTAGTCTTTCCACCTCGCTAGCATGTTCTTGGAGGGAAGTCTTCGATGCCTTCTTCAAGTGTGCTACACTCTGTAGCGCCTCACGGCGTGTAAGGCCAAAGCGAGCACGGAGTGCTGTGAACACTGCTTGCAGGGTGTTGGGTCTACCACAATCCAGTGCTTCATCACGAAGTGCCTCTCTCACATGGAGCAGGGTTTGGCGAGCAGTCCACTCATTTGCTTCAGCGACTTCTAGAAACCGTGTGATGAAGTACTCTACATCACCTTGTCCATTGAACTTAGGAGGTTTGAAGTTCCGTGTAGGAGCAGGGGGTGGTGCAGGGTGTTGCAACACTCCTCGCAGGGTCTGTGTGAGTCTGTCTAAAGCCTCAGCTTCAGCTGTGCCCACTGGCGACCGCCCAGTGCTCCTGGCTCTCTGTGTGGTCATCAACGTGGAGTATAGTCTTCACAATCAGCAGGGTCTGTCATCACGGGAGGAGACAACTCCGTGTACCAGATGAACAGTGGAAGACTGACAGCACACCGCGTCAATGCCGTGTCAACACTGGGTGAGAAACTCTGGCCTAATATGGGCAGGACAGTTTCTATATCACTCGGTGCAGCGTACGCAGGGTACACTGCATAGCTGAGAGGGGTACCCTGCAGAACTGAGAGGGGTACCCAGGGTTTGAAAGAGATGCCTGTACGATCTCGCGTGAGCAGTACAGCGACTACCGAGTTCACCGAGCAGGGTGACTGTAGTTCTCTTATCAAACACAGCAAGGGGAGGGGGGTGTTCTGCCGGGTGGGGGGTACCACCGGGTCAGAGCAAGGGGTGTAACAGTGTCCTTGGGTGGTAGTTTGGCTGCTACCAGGCAACTATTACGGTATAGCAAACACCAATACTCGGGGAATGAGTAGGGGTGGTGTTTGGCAGTGTACAGCTTCTCTAGTAGTGTCTAACGTTCACTAGTATCCCACCGCTGCCACCAATGTAAAGGATTTTGTCGCACCTTTACCAAACAGCTACTAGAGAAGTGTACTGGTTTAGCAATGTAACAGCAATTGCTAATGAGAGCTACTTATTCGCTAGTAGTGGCTCTATGTATAGATGAGCTATGAGTCAATAAGCTCCGTGTTGTGCCGTGCCGTGTGCAAGTATCCTAATACTTTTTGGCCAACTGCCAAGTGAACACACCGGGTTACAATAGCTAACACTTTATTGCTTCAAGAGACAAAAGCTTACTCAGAGTACCTCTCTTCATAAGCGCACAATCTAATCTGCCCACTGGGCCACATGTCAACAAAGTTATGCAGTAGATATGCTAATCAAGCAGTTGAAAAATAACATAAGGTGATTGGTGCATAACAATAATATAGGTCAACACAATAACAAGAACAAGCAGGCGCAATGAAAACATATACTTAGCAATAGGTAACAACAATAAAGCGCCAGTCCAGCTTCTCAGTAAGGCGGGAAATCCCCTGCTGAATTCTTGACTCATCCATCTTTGCGGTAGGCAACGCATACATCTCTGTACTGAGGGCAGTCAGGCGGAGCTGAGTCTAGTATGCTAAGGAATGTTTACGCACTGCCTGCTGGCTAGCTTAGCATCAATGAGAGAGAGGCCACCTATGCTAAATTCCATTACAATATAACTAAAATGTTAAGTAACACAACAAAGATAGTTGGAGGTCAGGGAGACTCAAGCTTCTCATTAAAGGACAACTTTTGAAAATCATTAAAAATGGAATCAAAATATCAAATTAGCTGAATTTTATGTCTTTACGATCAGTATCACCCTTTGTATTTGTATTCAAATATCAGTGTGCCAGTTAGCTCTATTTACACCCCGCTCTCCCCCCATCTTGCCTGCCTTGCTCTACTTCTCACTCCCAACCGTTACCCCAGTCTACCCTCTTTGTCTCTCTCTTCCTCTCTCTCTCTCTGCTCAATTCAAAAGATAACACAGGCGTGTTGTGTGCTGACACATTGCAGACGGCAATGACACATCAAACTAGAGAAACCTATGTTATGTTACAGTAAATGATGCAATTTATTCATACTGGGAGGAAGTAATATGAGATATAAACCAACGTGGAATCAGTTGATTGACACTCCAACTACTACACATTAGCAAAATATCACTTTTGTGACTCGTCTCCACCTACATATGGAAAATATATTAATATTAAATCAACAAATATCAGTGGTTTAAAAACAAATGGCAAGATCAGTCCCCCACCATACATGAGATCAAACCAATATATATTTATTATTAATAGTTTATTAATTCTGACGAACTCATGGGAATATGAATTTTGTTAATATTTAAAAAGTTACCAAAACCAGGTGTTTAGTTACGAGCAGACACGCTGAAGGAGATTAAAGAAAACAGGCAAGTAGCAGAGAGTTTGCTTTCACACTAAATCATAGGCCACAGGTAGCTGCTCACATGCCTACTTTGTACCTGCACGCACACCTTACATCACATGACTTATATCACATACCTTATATCACATGACTTATTCAATAATTTTCATACATTATCAATGCATTCTATGTTATTCAATGACTACTTTTGTGACAAATTTATCTACTACACAATACAACAAAAGAATTTATCAAGCCTATATCAGCCAGTGTGCAGTCGTATGTAGTGCTAGGAAATAGCCTGAGATCACCTACTGTAATCATTTTATCTTCAACATAGTCACACGTGTCCAGCTTCCTTTTAAATTTAATCATTGTAACTCCATCAGTCTCCTCTGCGTTTAAGAGTGTGACATCTTGTGACATGTCCTTGACGGGTATTCCATTGGATGTGGCATACATGTCCTGTAATATATATAACATACATAAGATGTGGTATACATATCCTGCAATGTATATGTAACATGCATTACATGTAGTATACATGTCCTGCAACAAGCAATAACACCAGTTGTATTCAAATACCCCCACCGCCTCCCTCTCCTTCCCACCCACCCTTCCCACCGCTAGTTCAATCCTGCCTCGTTAATACCTTGATCAGCTCTACCCTCTCTACTCCATGCTTCCTCTACTCCCCCCCCTCCCTGCCCGCTCAAGTCTCTCACTTTGCTAGAAGACACGATAAGCTGGCAAATGTTTAATTCGGCTGCAACCTTCCGCTATTACGATGTGTTTGTTTTGTGATTTATCTATAAAAAAAAAATAAATCCACAACATGATTAGTTTGAGCACAAAGTGCAAAACCAAACTTTGACCTTACAACTAAGTAGCCTAACAGCTTCTTGTTTTCAACACTTTCACTTTAGTAGAGTTGGCATACTTGCTTTGGATACACATACAGATAAACGGACCGATGTTTCTCTCGTTTATATAAATAGCAAATAGCAAACATTGAATACAATATATGTATACTACAGCGTACACAAGTATAAACAATATATGTATACTACAGCATACACAAGTATAAACAATATATGTATACTACAGCGTACACAAGTATAAACAATATATGTATACTACAGTATATACATATATATTACAATGTAAGTAAACATAAACTCCATATACAAGAAGCAATATAACCATGTGATAAATACAATACAATATATTTCAGATCAGATGATACCAAGTTGCAAACCTGGGTGTAAACTCACCAATAAATAACCGGTGCCATCACTACCAACCCAGCCTATCATAATATCTGCATTTGTCATATCTCCATTAGGGGACAGTCCAATACCCACCCATCCTGTAGTCCTGCATGTAATCTATAAAAAATAGTGATGGTAGACATGAGAACAAAACCAAATATTAAAGCTGTGAAGTTTTTCCACTGATACATCAAAACCTTAGCTTAACTACAGTTGGAGGGAGCAGGAGGGAAGGGAGACAGGGAACATCCATACAAAAACTTATTAGAAACGGACCACACACCAGGGAGTACGCAAGCGAAAGAAGCGAAATAACGTTTCTTTTTCTCTTATACTAAACCAGTGTGAACAAAAGTTCTAACGTTAGCAATCATAATTGACTTGATATTGTAGTTAGTCATAGCCTGAGGACTTATGAATTCTCTGCTAACTTCATCATCCGTTCACAAATTTAAACAAATTCTTGGACGGCGAAGGGCAATGAGTCCAACAAATAAAATCAATAGAGCTGGTTATGTACACAGCAGAGTTAGCCATTTCTATTGAAACAGCTCTTTTGTATAACACAACGTATAAAATAGATACAAAAGACACACACCCATAGCATGCAGTAAACTATTGACTATAATTTGTGTGGCTACCTCAATCGCTCCTGTCATGATGCTAGCTTCTAGCTATATACTAAAGTGAAGGCTCCCTTCACAAATATTTGGTTAGGTATAATTAGTTAAAAATAGTTGACCCTTTAAGGGTTTGGAGTTGTGTTGCTTTGACAAAATAAACTGCTCTTCACAGCGAATCAATTATTACATTTATCATCCTTGCGAGTAGCCGGTACAAGCTGCACTCAGACACGAAGCAACAGTCAGTTTGCGGAATATGTTTGCTAAAGAAATAAATATTTTGACGTTGACGTAACGTATAATATTCATGCTTGCAAAACTGAGATAGCACCCATGGAAACAAAGTTCTGGGAGGTTTTTAGATTCCCCTCAATATTTTTGAGCAGCTTTCATATAAACTCCTCCAATAATATTGAAAAATGATTGATTACCGGTAAATAAAAACGAACTTGATAAACAATAACATTTTACGTAGAACAAAACTTCTCAGGGTGTTTTTTTTTAAGTTATAATAGATGTCACTACAAGATTGCGGCTTTCTATTTTGAATCACATGGGTTCCTCATTTGGTTTCATCGCAAAAGGATAGCAGCATTTATTTGATCAAAAGATCAGATAGTTGGTGGAGTTAGGTGCATACAGCTGGCTGCATGCCAATTATCGTTTGCACCCAATTTCAATGCCGTCATATGGCACTATCTAGTTAAAAACAAAGTTCGAACTATAAAAAATCAGAAAAAATTCATCGGATGAAAGAAATTAGGAGAGATAATAATAATTGATTATGAAAGTGAATTTATGGAAGGTTGAATATTGGCCAATATGTCGGTTTATGCTTTGTTACAGAACTCAGTCTGTCATTTTCAGTATTTCAAAAACTCACCAACCTGCATAGCCAAAGATTAACCAACACATACGTGTATCATGATGACTAGCGATGACACTTACAGAGAAGGTGATGTAACTGGACTGATCTTTTCCATCAAATGACCAGCTGACGTTGAACTTCTCTTCAGGGTCAAGGGTCATATTAACTTGACTGCCGGAAGACATTCCATGAACAGCAAGGAAACCATAGCAGGTAAACAGCACTGCTATTTGTGTCTTCATCTCTATCACCTTCCACCTGCAATAATTAAAAGTATTGGGACCTATCTCAAATGTTGAATGTAGTTTATAGCAACTGCAATGGAATCCTTTCACTTTTTTTATTGGCACATCCCATGGTATGCAAAAAAAACTCGAAGACAATCAAAGAAATCTTTTCAGTTAGAATATTTATTTATTAAAAATAATGCTGAACTTTATTATCATTTTTCAATGCTTGAAAATAATTTCATTCGTTAACTGTCAGAGTGAATTCTCAGCATAAACCAACTAGAGCTGCAAAATAAGATTACTAAAATTGACAGCCTGCTGAGTTCAAAATAACTCAACAATTGAGTACAAAAAGCCATAAAATGATTATCGCTATTATTGCTATATCTCACCGTATATGCAGATGCAACTGAACGTATCCCCTACAACACGCAATATATACCAAGTGTCAGTGTCACCAAGTAGGTTAATTGATTACACCTGAGTAAATGGTCTCAGACCGCTGCACAAAATGAAAAGAAAATCTGCCGACTCACGTGATATTGTAGTATTGTTAGCAGACAAAAGCAAGCAATGAAAAACGCTACGCAACTGGTCCAAGGTTCTACTCCTAACAAAACTTAGTATAATAATATAAAACTCAGCGCCGGTGGACTAACTTTAGCTTGTTGACATCGACTAATAGAAAAATGAAAAACGATACGGGTTTGTTTGCTGAAATAAAACTTAAAATCTTTACCATGAAATCAAAATTTAAAAAGAAATAAATATTGGAGCATGCATTAATTCTCTACTTTTAAAAAGCAATCAAATCATGATAAATCACCCTAATTGTTTGGTAATTTCATGGCAACTTGAATGTGTGCATAATTTAGCGGCTCCAACCACATTGATCTCTAATAATGTTTGAACTCTCTTTGTGTGTTGCAGTAGTTAAATATCTCCAACGATTATAATAATTATTATATATTTCAAATAAAGAGTAGTATTTATGGTGCATATACCGGTCAAGTTAACAATAACATACACCATAACTGTGGTATTTATCATCAAAAATGCAATGAGTGAGTTGATATTAAAAATTTATTCGATGGAATTGCCCAAATTATAACAAATAGCGCAATACATAGGCTGTAATTTAATCTAAATATTTTCATGATCAATTCAAACAATTTCCACGAAAGATTAACTCGTTTAAAAACCATCTTTTAGTTGATCGCTATTGTTAGTGAATTTTTTGTTTTATTTTTTTCTTTAAACTTGGCGATTGCAATTTCGTTTGAGTAACAATATTTATTGTTGTTATTGTTTGTAGTGTTTCAAGTTTACCATTTCTATGATTGAGAATGAACTCCGACCCACCATGATGCAATCCAAGTTTATAATTTTCAATCAGGACAGGGAATTCTGAATTATATATTTGTAGAATTGGAGCTAATTATAGGTATCGCAGGAGATTAATTTTGCGATTAAGCAAGATCAGTAAATCGGAGAATAAGATTAATCTGGAGTAAATTTCTTAACCATGTCACAGCCTTAATAGAAACATACATAGAGTTATCACACCTCAACTACAGGTTTGTGGCTGGCCATCGTTGAGGGGATACATCAGCGCTCGAGCAGGTTTGTCAATAGCTCAGAGATGGTGTACCTGAACAGTCACGTTCAATCTCACCCATGACCCCTATATCTAGGCTATCCAAAAGCACCTACAATAAAAGCAATCATGTGCTACACACGTCTGAGTAAATGGTCACAAGCTGATGCACATAATGAACAAAAATGTGCCGACTCACGTGTTATTGTTAGTAGACAAAAGAAAGGAATGAAAAACATCGCGAAACTAGTCCAAGATTCTACTTATACAGTGAAGAATAAGCTTACAAAACTTACTATCATAATATAAAACTCAGTCCTGGTGTACTAACTTTGGCTTGTTGACATCGACTGATAGAAGAATGAATTAACCATACGGGTTTGCTTGTTGAAATAAAACTTTTTTTTACATACATAGTCTCTTAGAATAACTAACTGTGAAGGAATTGTATAAGCAAAATTTGGCAAGGATCAGATAATTAGATGGCT
The DNA here is from genome assembly GCA_945261195.1 of Cryptosula pallasiana. Lineage (NCBI taxonomy): Eukaryota > Metazoa > Bryozoa > Gymnolaemata > Cheilostomatida > Cryptosulidae > Cryptosula > Cryptosula pallasiana. The sequence continues at coordinate 33,029,539 of OX183131.1, forward strand.
GAAGTAAATAAATGAAAATCGACAGTGATTTCTATAACAACCGCTCACAAAGGTTTCATGTTTGAGAGCATACTATACATTTGTGTGAGCCAAATTACCAATACTAGTATTCATAGGGTGAAGTTGTATGTTATCGTGTCTGTAGTCTTGTAAACACACCGCAAGTCAAAATTGAATGGGAGAAAAACTTGGAGATAGCAAAAAGCTAATGAAATGTGTTTGAGAGGTGTAAAGCGGAAGATATAAAAAAATAATGAGAGTGGATTGGACAGAAAGAAGAAAAGCGGAAATCAAAAAGAGGAAAGGGGTTTGCCATATGATGAAATAGTAGCCTAAGATTATTAAGAGCAGATGTCTTTGACCATCTATTGTATGTAAACCACCCAGTAGTTATCATACCAATGAAATGTAGGCTGCAAAATAAAAGATAATTTGCAAGTCAGACATGTCTGTAGTCTTGTAAAGTAAATCAACTGTTAGCAATAGGAATACTGCCAAGGAGTGGACAACTCTTTTTTCATCATTATAAATGGAATTTCCAGTGCAATGTAGGAGAAAGCAATTTCTCTAAAAACTAACTAGTAGCTACAAATTTTGTGAATGAAACAAAGAACTTTGTCCCCATAGACATCTAAAGTAGCTCATAGATACATAAATATAGTAAAATAGAACTAATAAAATAGAATAAAGTAAAACTCATACACAAAAATATAATAAATAGATTGCTTGTAGACGTAGTAATAATTATTAATTGTCACAGAAATATTTGTGGTTTTGTTGCCAGAAATAAAACGCCATATTGGTTGTTGCTAAAATCCTTGGCAGTATAAAGAAAGCATGTCTTTCATCTTGTATTTGATTTATTGTCCATTTGATTATTATAAATATATATATATTTATATATAATTATAACTTATTATAATTGATAATCGCAAGTAGAAACCACAATTTTCCTAATACAATATTTTGCTAAAGAGATTAATTATAATTAGTAAATCTAAAATTAGGAATAACAACAGTTGATAAATAAAAACCATTATAAAAAAGCAAACAATCATGTACGGGAGTATTTAAAGCCTCCGTAAAACCTTTGTGCATAAATAACTCGATAGTCACAATTTTTGATGATTTTTGGTCGGATGGACAGAAATATTAAATTGCCACAACTTAATCTGTAAATTTTATCTCAGTCTAAATAGTATTTTTTGTGCATTTCACAATCTGAAAGTTTGCACTTTTTATGAACATTTTGCATGATTTGTCGATTTGCCTACTATGTCACCAGCGATGATGTATTTTTTGCTAAGCAATCATTTCAGTTACGCTAATGAAGTGGCTCTTTGCATTTGATTAGTTATAGCTACAACAAATACACAAATCAGAATCACAAACAACAGGTTTTTGAACTGTGATGTCATGATGGTGGTTAAAAAAATACAGACATTTCTGACAATTGGCTGAAAAAGCTAGCTGAAAACTTTAGATTGGAATATGAAAGTACTGGCAAGCTAGTACTGCCTGCAAGTTCAAGAACTTTTATTTTCTCTTGATTGAAAACTAAAGAATAAATTTCAAAGTGATACACCTTTGGCGTAACAGCTATGACTATCAGGTAAAAATTATTACTGAAAACATCGTATTCTTTGGTGAAATAAATAAGAGCTCCGTTACTACTCTCTGGCGTTTCTTTTAAAAAGTGTGATTACATTTAGCAAGAAAATGTATTTGTTTTAAAAACGGGATGAAAATGTGACAACTTTCAACACTGCCCCAGTGTTTATTGGACAAACCAATAGGTTAACACGGCCCCACTAAAAAGTTGTTTTTATTGAAAATGACAACTTTTGGGGTTAAACATGAAGGGAATAACTGCTGTTTAAGCATTTAGTTTTTATGCAAATTATTTAAAAAAAGGGATAAAACTTTTACACCAGCCGGTAATAATACTGATATCGCTCTTCTTTCGACATTGTCTATATTCACAATAATAAATTTTCAGCGTTTATGCCCCATAAAAGTTATTGGTTGCACTGTGATAAAATATTATTGTTTTTCACTATTTGCTAAAAGGATTGATGGATGACTTTTCAGACCAAAACCACTTCGTATGGGAATGGTTTTCATATAGTGTTGGCTGGACCTCACGGTTTAATGGCCTCAGTGCTTTTGGATAAAAATTTTCTATCAGGTACAATTAACAGCCAATACAAATAAATTGTGGCAAAATATATCTAGCTCCTTGCCTACCTGCTCGCCTATCTGCCAGCCTACTTGTTTGCCTATATGCATACATACCTACCTACACACCAACTTACATACTTACATGTGGGTATCTACTAAGGCTGTGATTTAGTCGAGTTATTTTTACGTGAACGATTGACATGAAATTTTCCCGAAAGAATAACGCAATTTAAAGCATCTTTTGGTTAATCGCCATTAGTAGCGGCTCTTTGTTTTATTTTGTTTAAACAATTGGCAATTGCAAATTTGTTTGACTGATGGAATTTATTATTATTACTATTATTGCTTGTAATCTTTCAAGTTTACCATTTCTATGTGTGATGCCTTACTGTTGGCGGCACCACAAAGAATCAACAATTGGAAGCTTAAACTTTATTACTTTCATAGTATACACATTGCTCAGTCTTACATCTGACTGAATAATACTAACTCAACTCAATAACTCACTAACTAACTTACTTGTAAAACTCCATATATATAGAAGAACCAAAATTTTTTGCCACAAAAGAATGGCATCTAATTCATTAATTATGTAGGCATATGAAAAGATAGGAAAGCTTGCAGCTAATCATATTAAATATATGATAATCTGAAACAAGTCAAAACCAGCTGTAATTACATTTAATATTATTCTAATTTCTATTGTAGACACATTTCACAAGATGTAACAGTGGATAGGGAAATAACAAGGGTGAAATGGTAAAATACTGTATAAGACCAGCTGGCATCAATTGCACATCCTGAGAGACACTAGCTGTCTGGGTGAATGTTTACGCTGGCTGTGGATGAAGTCAGCTGATAAATCAGTGAAAGTCACTTGAAGATTGGACTCTCTCTCATATGGTAGGAAATAAACTCCAATCCACCATGCATGATGCAATCCCATGTTTATAATTTTTAATCAAGGAAGGGAAATCAGAATTGTATATTTGGAGAATTGGAGCTAATTATTGGTATTACAGGAGATTAATTTTGCGCTTAATCAAGATCAATGGGGGTCAATAAATAGGAAAATAAGATTAACTTTGACTAAAGTTCTGAACAATGCCACAGCCTTAATATCTACCTTTATGCATACCTATCTGTCACAAGATGAAGGTTGGCTTGTATGAAACGTACAATCCAACCTGTGGAGTGAACTAGGGCTGAGAAGAACTAGTTCGTAAGAGTTTTGAAAGATCCGAAAGGCTTATGATGGTAGGTAAAGGATGAAATGACAGTAAGCAATATTGTTGTAGATTTTAGTGAACAATAATAGTAAACTGGGAGTTTGCTACACTATCTCCATACCGAGTGCGCTAGAGTTTCACCTACAGCCATCGGTAAGATGTTGTGCCGGTAGGACAGCCTTACTGTGCCGGTAGCACAGTGTGCAGGGTCGGTATTGATCCTTGCCGACCCGGTATGGTGACTAAGGGCCTATCAAATATGGCTGCCATAGCAGACGACTTCCAAAACCAGTTAAGATCCTACTCTAAGACAAGAACCGGAGGTACCCTTTCTCGTATCTGAAGCAGTCAGGACCACAAGCTAACCAGAGCCTTTGGACCCTGTAGGCATACTGATTGGACAATAAGAGATAGGACTCCGCCTCTAGCCACATGGCGCTTATTTCATTTAAACCTTGTACATTGCATGATTGGTTAGTTATTTATATATGTAATCGCGTTGGTCTAATCACTTCCTGTGCCTTTACTCTTATATGATTTTATGCCAATTATTTCCTGCCAGCTACCTACGAAAGGGCTGAAACTGTTCACATTCTTTGCATTCATTTCTCATGTCTTGCCGATAAACCTAGTGGATTGCCACCCTAGGACTTTGGTTGTTGCGAAATAAAGCCCTTATTCAAACCGCACGCTGTGTTGTTTGTGGGCTCTGTCTATACCGGATAATTCGGTTGCATTACACAGTTGTCACTGTTGAGCAGCACAGTGTCCCCTCTGGAGAGAGGCATAATACTCGAGAATAGTGGATATCCGTGGAAACCAGACCGGAATCCATTGCAATATGTTATTTCACCAATATTGTGAAAATCTCACTGCCTACTGTTATTTCATCCCTCACCTACCATCGTAAGCCTTTCTGATCCTTCAACCATCTCAATAGTTCTCAACCCTTGCACTAATGTTACCACCAGCTCCTCACTCATCTTTTTTTACCTTTTGGATGTCCTACCAATACCCCCCTTCTGTAGCTCCATCCGTCTGCATCTCATCCTCTTCTCGCCTCCCCCCCTCCATTATCTCAGTCCGTTGCAGTTCAGCTATGAATTAACCATGTAATATGGGCTATTTAGAAATGTAGTGGAATGTTTATACAACCAACCACATTATGAGATTATTATCCCTTTATGGTAACAATAATAATCATACATCTTTCTCTAGAATGTCAATTATTTATTGATCCGTTATTGATGAGTTACTGATTGATTATGTAACGCCAGATCTTATTTATTATTAATTATCATAACTCACTTTTTTCCAGTTCCAACATTTTTTCACAGGAAACTGAACTAAACCAACCACATTTTCTCAGCTGCCAAATAATCAAGTTTTTCTCCAATGCCATCAGTTCAGGAATTGTTTAAAATAGAAACATTAACTTTGCCTGAGATAATTTTTTGACATAGCAAAATTTAGCCATACCAACATCACAAAAGCAAACACTCCTAGATACTTCGGTTTATAGATGCTTAGATAAGAAAGGCTAAGAGAGGGATGCGCGGTTGTGCAGACAGGGAAAATGAAAAGGCAAGAGTCACTTTTACATATGTATAAATCATAAATATTATTTTATATTTTACAATGTATTTAGATTAAAAACTAAAATATTGATCATGCTGAAAACAGAAAATGAAATACAAAAAACTTCATCATATTATTTAAATACATTGTGAGATGATGTTTCCATATTGATTGCTATTTAATAGATATTAGCTGTCATTGAATACAACAAGGCGATGATCTGGTATCCGTCTGCTGCCGATGAGTACTGCCTATGACCCGCTGAAGTGTTGCAGCCATGTTGTGTTTACAAAGCATCAAATGTGGATGGTCACTCTCTGCACCGTAGAGAGCTTTCATCATCTCTAAAGATTTTGAGTAGTATTCAAGTGATAATGGGAGCTGTCCACAATTGTCCAACAAATTAGCGATGTTATGGTAATTTAAAGCGATACCAGGGTGGTTGGCGTTTGAACCATGTATCGCTTTTCTCATCTCTAGTGATTTCATATGATATTCTAACGATAATGCATGTTCACCAAGGTTGTTATATACACTAGCCATGTTACCGTAACTGGTAGCGATGTCAGGGTGGTTTGAGTCCGTACCATGAATAGCCTTTCTCATTTCCATTGATTTGATGAAATATTCCAGAGCTAATGCTTGCTCACCAAGGCTTACGTATAGCCCAGCAATATTATTGTAGCAGCCAGCGATACCAGGGTGGTTGGCGTTCGTGCCATAAATAGCTTTCTTCATCTCAAGAGACTTGATTACATACTCTAGTGCTAGGCGATACTCGCTACGTTTTTGATACACACTAGCAATGTTATTGTAGCTAGAAGCTATGTCAGGATGGTTGGTGTCTGCTACGTAGATGAATTTCTTCATCTCAAGTGATTTAATGTGGTATTCTAGTGCCAGCGAATAGGCTCCACAGCTGTCATATATACTAGCAATGTTATTGTAACTGCCGGCTATATCTGGGTGATTCGTCTCTGCTCCAAAGATGGCTCTCTTCATTTCTAGCGACTCAATATGGTTTTTCAGGGACAAAGAGTGCTCACCACGGTTGTAGTGGATAATGGCGATGGTATTGTAACTATCAGCAATGTCAGGGTGGTTAGCTCCGATGCCATAAATAGCTTCCATCATTCTCAGTGCTTTGGTGTGGTACTCCAAGGCTAGTGAATACTCACCGCGACTATTATGCAGACGAGCAATGTTGTAGTAACTAGTAGCTATATCAAGGTGGTTGGCGTTGGCACCATATATAGCGTTCTTCATTTCCAATGATTTGATGTGATATTCTAATGAAACTGTATAGTCACCATTCTTGTCGTAGACGTTAGCGATGTTGTTGTAACTGGCCGCTATAGCAGGATGGTTAGCCTCTGCACCATAAATAGATTTCCTCATCTCCAGCGACCGAAGTTGGTATTCCAATGCAGAAGACGACATGCCAAGTTGTAATAAAGTACTGCCAATACCCTGATAATCTGTAGCTATATCAGGATGTGCAGTTTCACCAAACATTGCTATGTCCATCTCCAGCGCCAGCTTGTAATATTTGAGAGCCTCCTCATATTCACCCATCGTGTCGTAAAGACCACCTATGTCTGTGTAGGTGGTTGAGATATCCCTATGGTTGGTATCGGCTGCGTACAGAGAATGGGTTGAGCTCTTCCTTTCTGAACCATAAGTCTGTTCTAGAAGCTGCTTTGCCTAAAATTTATAGATGATGTATTATTTAGTACTGAATAAAAACATTTTAATAAACCAGCCAAGAGCAAAAATAGACATCCTGCGAAAATTTGAGTGAATATCACAAAAAGTTGTTTGAGATGTTTTTTCCTGACAACATTGCGCATTGAAAGCAGTGATTTATTTTCAAGAAACTTGAAACTATTCGCTCTAGAAGATTTTGTCCTGTTCTGAGATTTATGATAGATTCTTTGTGTAAACATGGTGAATATACCTCATGAAATATTACTTCTTCCGTTCTTATAATTTTTTTTACAAGGACTTACTTTACTGTGACAAAAAATGCCACAAAGCTAGTTAAAAAAAGATAGCTGATGGAGAGAGATAACAAAGGTGTGTGCTGACTTACAGGTAATAATGAATAACGATTCAGAAAAAATCAGAATTAAATGTTGGAAAAACTTTAGCAGAACTTCTTTTATTCTGCAGCTTTGAGTTTTTGGAATATCACTTCAACATCTTTAATTGCCCAGAGAAGCTGTTTCAATTTTTTTTTCTTATTAATATGATACAATGAATAAATCCCTTCATTCTAGTTAGTCACAGTAGGTAGATATGTATTGCTATTGCAGACAAAACCCATTCTTTGAAAACACATCAGAAAATCTTTTTTAACAAAATAGGTAAAAGAGAATAGGTGTGATGGTGGTCATAATTAGCTACAACCAAACAATCGTCGGACGATTAAAAGATGGAAGGTGGTTGTAAATATAGCAATGAGTTCTTTTACTATTGTCATTAATTATAAAGCATTCGCAGCAATGAAAGCAGTACACTAGAACGTTACGATGATAAAGAGAAAATCTTGAAACAATCACGAATCAGCATCAACATAGAAGACAAAGTGATGGCATAAGCCTAATTCATCAAGGGAATGAAATTTTCTGGAAAAAGCCTGGGCAATAAAAATTATTACCTTTATAGAAAAATAAATGCCCAAATAATAATTAAAAAAAGAGAAAAGTAACACGTTTGCAACAGCAACAGCAAGCAAATCTTTGGAAGTTTTTTGCACTGATTGAACTTAAGAAGAAGAATGCTCAAATTATTTGATTTTGTAGCATCTTTCCCTAGACAACACAGCAGTTCAACTGGCCTTTTAAACCAAGCGTACTCTTACCTCATTGAGGAGTTGTCTTGCAACTTTGTAGTCCCCTATTTCTTTTCTACAGCAAGCGGAGAGAAGCTTCCACAAACCAACATTGCCATGTCCATTGTCAATGAGCCAGCTGAAGTAGTCCGCTGCAGCTCTGTAAGACTTGGTGTGGTACAGAATGTAGCAAGTGAGCTCCATGTATTTTGTTGCTTGCTCAGATATTTCGACAGCATTCAAAACTACTTCAAAACACTCGGATGGTTCTTCGGCTTCAACAGGTTTCTTGAAACATTTTCTCAGCTCCTTCATTGCCAGGTTGTAGTCCCCAGAAAAGTAAGAAATTTCAGCTTTTAACAAATGGTCGGATTTGCAAAACTTGATATTTGTTACCACCGATTGTATGGTGATGGCGAGAGCGGTGTCGTCTGGTGCTGCAGAGGCGGCAGTTTCAATGTAAGCTTTAACATAACGCTTGATGGGCACAAGGAGACAGCCTAACACAACGAATAGAGAGCTCGGTATTTGGTAGAACTGTTTTACAGATCCCTTCTGCTGAAGAGTAAGCGAAACATATTCTGTTTGTGAGCGCTGATGGAGATAGGCTCTAGTTCTCATGTATATTGAGAGGGCCAAAACTATATTCATATATGAATAAGTCTCATCAGATATCTTTTTTGACAAGTGCAACTCTGAAAAAATCTGCCAAGGATATCGCAAGTTCGATGCCATAAACATCTTGATATTGTTGGCTAATAGCGTTGGATATCTGAAGATGTCATCCTTCACCTTGATGTACATGTTTTGAGGTGGTCGGTATTTCACAAAGTTGGGTGGAAATGTAAATTTCCTGACATCTGTGAGAAACGACTTCATCCTCTTTTCCTTAACAGCAGCGCTGTTTTGGGCCACATGTTGCTCATACGATATTCTCTCCTCAATAAAGCGATTGTGCAGTGAAGATTCATCTCCTTCATTGGAGTAGATAACAACTGTAGAAGAAAGCATGTCTGATTTGTCTCCAGCCATTCCTGCAAATGGAGCTTCCGCTTCACCTCTGTAAAGATCCATCAACTTCTCAACAGTAAATGTGAGCGATTGACCTTCCTCAAGGCCGTTGCCAGTTGGAATGTTGCCAGCACTTTTGCTGATGCCATCTATCCTAAACCCGACGGTTTGAAGGTCAGCAATGACTGGAGGAGATCCTTTCTCTACTTTCAGTTCTTTGATGTTGAAACACTTCAGAGGTGTCTCTCTCATGTTGCCTATTCTGAAGTAGCTGTCCATTGCCAACATCTCAAAATAATTTTGGTCCTCATGCTCTATAATAAACGCATATTCTACATCAGAATATGGAGTTGCCTCGCCTTTGGCAACAGACCCCAAACCAATTACTGCAAAACCACATGGAGGGTTCATTTTAATGAGTTTGAGCAGTTCAACGCTTGATTCAATGATGCTTCTGGTTACACTCACAAAGTCCTCACTACATTTTTTGCTGAGATCAAACAGTTTGTCAGAAAACTTGCGAGCGTTTGCCATGTTTTGATCACTGTAGATGTTCTCTTCATCAAGCAATAACCCCAGAGCATCTAAAGGTTTAAAATTGGCATTGATTTCTTCTCTGAACTCTTCCAGTAGCTGCTTGTGTTGATTGGTTAGTTGTTGATGATCTTCGTAGCTGATTGAATGGTTACCTTTATACCAGCTGACTTCTACATCATACACCAATCTGCATCTCTCTGGTGTAGAGTCTACTGCTACACAGTAATTGGCCAGTCCATGTGCCTATAAGAACAACATACAAGCTGATTGGTTAGAATAGTTGGCACATGACATATGAAACAAGCATGGTTAGAGAAAATAGACATCTGTGTACAGTAAAATAAAACAACTATCTGGTTACAGGTACACACTTGAAGTGTCGATATGGAAAAACAAAAACTTGTATAGGGGTAGCTGGTATGTCTATGCAATAAGATTACTGTTGATTATGGTAAATTGCATAAACACACGCTCAAGATAAATATAGTTGATTGATAGGTCTTTAAATATCGTATGCTCCATTTATAGCCATTGATCATTTTGCATGCTCGTGAGTTGTCATGCCTTGCGCAATCAAAAACTTTAGGCAAAGGCTGTCATTCAAAAGTGCAAGACTTGGCAACTCCTGGTTGATGAACTTTGGTTACAAAAAATTGTTTTGCCTGTGTGTAGGCTATTAACCGGTTTATATTGCAAAATCCATATCCAGCAACAAATGCATAAAGAGAGGACAATTTCTAAAAAATTGGAACCAAGGGTGATAACTAACCATACCAAGCCCAATGGCATGGGATTTTTTTTATCAGAACACAAAAGTAAAAACTATTTAAAACCAATGCAATTACTTAATGCAAAAAAAATAACCCGAGGTCTTTCAATAGCTTTCACGAGATCAATTTCACAACAGTACAGAGATAAATGAAACAAATATGTGAAGCCAAGGCTAATGATGCAAAAATAACGATTCAGAGAGTCAAAATCTCCCAAAACTGTTATTGAATGATGCAAAGAGACTTGAGAGAAATAAGACCAGCGAGAGATGGTCCCTTCAGGCTGTTGGTGGTGCTGTCTTACGTAGGAATGGGCTAAGAGGCAGCATGAGCTGCTCTCAGATAGACTAGGTAGAGCAGATAAACACTAAATGTTGAACTCGGGATGGAAAGAACTTATTGGTTGATATGGGTTACGGAGTTTTTGTCATTCTGAGGAGTTAGTAAAGAAAGCAAAGCCGAATGATAATGTGTGTAGCAGACAATTTTACCAAATCTGCTATCAATGCTACAATGATACAATGCTACAATGCTATCAATGCTATCAATGCTACAATGCTATCAATGCTACATTGCTATCAATGCTACATTGCTACCAATGGTACAATGCTATCAATGCTACAACGCTATCAATGCTACAATGCTATCAATGCTACATTGCTACCAATGCTACCAATGCTATCAATGCTATCAATGCTATCAATGCTATCAATGCTATATATGCTACAATGCTATCAATGCTATCTATGCTACAATGCTACAATGGTACAATGGTACAGTGGTATCAATGCTATCAATGCCATCGAATGTTTCAATAATAGTACAACTATTATTTTTTTTCTCTAATTTTCATTTTCACTGCTTTAACAGTTACTTGGGTAATTTATAAGTCTTGACAACAAAGAATAGAGAGTGTGAAATAATTATTTTTTACAAACAACAATTATGTAATTAACAATGAACCATTAGTTACCTTACCTGTCATTGGTTGGGGAAGGAAAATGTTAACCGATGAAGTGATGAAAATTTTTTTTCAAAAATAATTTTAAATTCAAATTGGCATACACTTTAATTTTTAAATGAAGTTTTCCCCCAAAGAAGTAACTTTCAAGAGGAGACAACTCCAAGTTTTTTATGGATCTTAGATGAGGATCATCTAACACTGAAACTGATGTTCAGTTATTGTGGTGATTTAAATGATGGCTTTTAATACTCTGTAAACCATAATCATATTGAGATCAAATGTAAGATAGTTTCTATGAAGGTAGGATGCAGAACACATCGGTAAAAGTCTTGTTATATAATGAAAGATGTGAAAAAACTTACCTTGAGGTAATCTTTCCAATCCCCAGAACATCTTCCTCTCTCCAGGTAAGTGTGAGCTAGACTTTCTGCATACTGAGTCATTTCCATAGGTCGATGCGTTCTTGTGAGCACAAGAATGGACCTATAGTGAAAGAGGTTTTATGAGAAAGATGACAACTCCACAAGGTACAAGGTACGCATACATGCACATCTTAGAATATAGCTGCTCCCAAAACACTATACTGTCAAGTGTTAGCTTTACTACATGGAAAGCTACTAATGTCCAGGTTTATTACCGTCCAATAAATTCTCTCGTAACGCAAACTCTGTGGGGCCTTCCGATGTTTTGATCAGTTCTTCTCTGGTTGGTGAAATAAATAAATGTTATGTAATATGTACAGTGTCAAGGCCTCTCCACCCACAACAATTTTATCACTGAAAATGAAAACTCTCAGCGAATCGGATATTCTCCATTTGCGGCTACCATCTAGAATCAAGCATGTTTGATTTTAGCTAGCTGGCCTCACAAATAATGATTCATCCCTGACACTGATTGGTCAATGCAGATATCTCGTTTCCACTATTCTCTACCTTAGTTTCCGGGCCGTCACTGCCCATATGGGCACTATAGGCTGTTGATGAGTATCGCCATGCAAGTAATCATTGTGTATGAAATGCAGCAACGAACCACCGGAGGAAATTTGTACTGCATTAGTTGCCGTAAATTACTGTGTGTGGAGAGGTCATAGAGTAGTAATATATGAGCAGATCTCCCTACCAAGTGTTTTTTTGTGGATTAGACCTTGGGGGTTATGCAATGAGTTACGGCGTTGGATGGATTCGCCGAGTTTATATTGTATTTCATTTGAGAGACATTTGAGTGGCATTTGAATGGCATTTAAGTGGCATTTGAGTTTTGATTATTTTTTTACTTAATTTGAACTCATATGGCAGCTAGATTTTGAATGTATGGCATTTAAGTTTTGATAATTTTTTTACATAATTCGAACTCATATGGCATCTTGAGAGAGAGGAGAAAGAAGAGAGAGAGGAGAGAGGAGAGAGGAGTTTTATCTACATTGAATAAATATATTGATCAAAAATGAAACATTATAAGATTATATATATTGATTACATAATAAGTAGGGAAAATCTTCCTATATAATATAGCTAGAGTCAGTAAATACTAAGTAATACAAAGCACTACAACTTGTAACGACAATCAATACATACATACATACATATGGTATCTTGAGAGAAAGAAAGAGATAGAGGAGAGAGGGAGAGAGAGGAGAGAGGGAGAGAGAGATTCTTTAGTTTTCTGTACATTCATATATATATATATGGTTAATTATGTACATATTTATGGGTATATTTATATCTACATAGAGAGAGAGGAGATATATCTACATTAAATAACTATATTGATCAAAAATGAAACATTGTATGATTATATACCTGATTACATAATAAGTCGGTAAAATCTTCCTATATAATATAGCTAGAGTCAGTAAATACTAAGTAATACAAAGCACCACAACTCGTAATGACAATCAATGCATACATACATACATATGGTATCTTGAGAGAAAGAAAGAGAGAGAGGAGAGAGATTTTTTAGTTTCTATACATTCATGTATATATGGTTAATTATGTACATATTTATGGATATATTTATATCTACATAGAGAGAGGAGAGAGATATATCTACATTGAATAAATATATTGATCAAAAATGAATCATTGTATGATTATATACATTTATTACATAATAAGTAGGGAAAATCTTCCTATATAATATAGCTAGAGTCAGTAAATACGCACATGTCCATATTCATGTACATGTGCATAAATGGACATGAATAGGTACATGTCCATATTCATGTCCATATTCATGTCCATATTCATGTCCATATTCATGTCCATATTCATGTCCATATTCATGTCCATATTCATGTCCATTTATGTACATGTCCATATTCATGTCCATTTATGTACATACCTATGTTCATATTTATGTACATGTGCATGTCCAAATTCATGTCCATATTAACATTTTATAGCTATGTACAGAGGAGAGAGAAGAGAGGAGAGAGAGAGAGAGATTTTTTAGTTTTTTATACAACCATGTATATATGGATAATTATGTACATATTTATGGATATATTTATATCTAGATTGAATAATATAAATTTCTGACATAATAACTATATTGAATGCTATAAAATATGTTGGAAAATCACCAAGTTAGTCCTCTAGATGGTTAAAATTTACAGTATTTGGGAAATAACTGCAAGAGAGGAGAGAGGAGTATTTGGTTGAGGAGAGAGGAGAGAGGAGAGAGAGGAGGCTTGAGCGTAAATATTTCTTTTAGTTATTTACATAATAAGTATATTGAATACTATAAAATATCTTGGAAAATCGTCAAATTAGACCTTTAAATGGTTAAAATTTACAGTATTTGGGAAATAACTACAATAAAAAACATTATGAATGTATGGCATTCAAGTATTGATAGTTTTTTACATAATTCGAACTCATATGGTATCTTGAGAGAAAGATGATAGCAATAGAGATTCGGAGAGAATGATGCAACAATTAGAAGAGTTTAAAAAGAAAGTATCCGACATGACAGCTAGTAAAGACAATCAAGCGTTAGGTGTAAAAATATTGTATCAATTGAGAGATTCTGGAAAATACGATCTGGATACTGACAGGATAAAACTCAAGGGAAGATGGCTTAGCGCTAAGCTATCAAAGAATTTGTTGCAAGATGTACTAACTGATAAAGACTCAATAAGATCAACAAAAGATAACTACAGTAGATTTAAAAGTCTGCTCACCACTCAAGGAATCACAACTGTCAGGAGATCCTCATGAAAAACTTATTTTAGCTACCTAGTTGTTAATTCAAACATCTTAGCAACAACTTATTAGCTCAAACATGACTTTGTTATACTCAATCCTTTATCCAACACCTACAATAATTCTTAGTAATAGTAGTGTAATGAGACTGAGTAATAATCTACACACACCTTGTTCACTCTGTATGCTGTAGCACATGTTTTTCCTTTAGTTATCTGCAGTTACTTCAATTGGATCTTATCCAGATGTTTTATAGTCTTTGCTGCTACTGCGTTTTGTCTCAAACAAGAGTCCAAAGTAGGCATTGTGTCTACAAAATACCAAAAAAAAATTGATTGTTACAATTGTTTCATTTATTTTCATTGGTTTTATCTTCATATACATAAAGTAGCGAAGAAACAGTTTGTGTGAGTATGAAACTATCTAGTAGAGATAAATTAATATCTAGGTTCAACTAGCATTAAATATTAATTACTTTGTTAACAATAAATAATTAGAGTCAGTTACTTTACTAGTGCTCGGGCAAACACACAATTTTGTTAATGTCAAAGTCTGCGATCTTACAAAGAAATAACTTAGATACTATTACTATTAGCATGAAATTATCTAGTAAAGATAAATTACCTAGGAGTGAATTCTAGTTGAGGTTCGATTATTTTAAATATAAATAATTAAAACCAAATTGATTGGAATCGTAGTAATATTTTTTAAATACAACATTGCTTTGCAACGACTATTAACGAAAGCGATTATGAAATGTTGATGAGTAACTAAGTAATCTAGTAAGGAAAAATGATTGAAATCACGGTAATATTTGTTAATAGATACTTGCGACATGTTTTATCAACGAAAAAATCAAGCGATTTTCAAAATGTTTACGAGTAACTAAGCGATTTGGTAGAAAATACTAACAGAAATCGTTCGATATCCGTTTTTGAAATATTTACGATAAACCAAATTGGGATATTGCTGTTATCAACCAAAAAATCAAGCGAGTATCAAATGTTTACGAGTAACTAAGTGTTTCAGTTGACAAAAACCGATTGAGATCATGTGACATCCGTTACAAATATTTACGTTAAGTTAGCAACGGAAAAAACAAATATTTCTTAGAATATTCGCTATAGCAAGTTATGATAATTTTGTACTCGCTCTAAAGGTAAAGGTTTTCAGTCCGTTTTTGATCAGACTAAAATTTATGCGAGTCGTTTTAGGCATTATTTCAGTCGACGTAATGTTACCAGTTCATTTTCACAAGTTTTTAATATTTATTTTAAAAATAAATAATTAAAGCTTTCTACTAGTGTTAAATGATTGTTGATTATTTTTTACCTTATCACCACTTAGAGCCAGATGATTTAATTAACTAAAGACAAATAATTATTTTAGCATTTCTTACCTTGATGCTCTCCTAGTAGCTGTAGTAGATGATGCTTCTCCGCTTGCTGTTGAAGAACTGGATGCTTTCTAAGTGAAAACAGTGGCTCTTAAATAGCTAAAGTTGCACTGATTAAACCCTATGAATCAGCATTTTTTCCAATGCTTTCGCGGGAATAAAAACTGTTTATTCCCGCGAAAGCAACTGTTTCTATTCGCGTGAAAATAAACTATTTATTCCCGCGAAAGCAACTGTTTCTATTCGCGTGAAAATAAACTATTTATTCCCGCGAAAGCAACTGTTTCTATTCGCGTGAAAATAAATTATTTATTCCCGCGAAAGCAACGGTTTCTATTCGCGTGAAGATAAACTATTTATTCCCGCGAAAGCAACAGTTTCTATTCGCGTGAAAATAAACTATTTATTCCCGCGAAAGCAACAGTTTCTATTCGCGTGAAAATAAACTATTTATTCCCGCGAAAGCAACTGTTTCTATTCGCGTGAAAATAAATTATTTATTCCCGCGAAAGCAACTGTTTCTATTCGCGTGAAAATAAACTATTTATTCCCGCGAAAGCAACAGTTTCTATTAGCGTGAAAATAAACTATTTATTCCCGCGAAAGCAACTGTTTCTATTCGCGTGAAAATAAACTATTTATTCCCGCGAAAGCAACTGTTTCTAATCGCGTGAAAATAAACTATGTTGCTTTCGCGGGAATAAATAACTTATTTTCACACGAATAGAAACAGTTGCTTTCGCGGGAATAAATAGTTTATTTTCACGCTAATAGAAACTGTTGCTTTCGCGGGAATAAATAGTTTATTTTCACGCGAATAGAAACAGTTGCTTTCGCGGGAATAAATAATTTATTTTCACGCGAATAGAAACAGTTGCTTTCGCGAGAATAAATAGTTTATTTTCACGCGAATAGAAACAGTTGCTTTCGCGGGAATAAATAGTTTATTTTCACGCGAATAGAAACTGTTGCTTTCGCGGGAATAAATAGTTTATTTTCACGCGAATAGAAACTGTTGCTTTCGCGGGAATAAATAGTTTATCTTCACGCGAATAGAAACCGTTGCTTTCGCGGGAATAAATAATTTATTTTCACGCGAATAGAAACAGTTGCTTTCGCGGGAATAAATAGTTTATTTTCACGCGAATAGAAACAGTTGCTTTCGCGGGAATAAATAGTTTATTTTCACGCGAATAGAAACAGTTGCTTTTGCGGGAATAAACAGTTTTTATTCCCGCGAAAGCATTGGAAAAAATGCTGATTCATAGGGTTTAATCAGTGCAACTTTAGCTATTTAAGAGCCACTGTTTTCACTTAGAAAGCATCCAGTTCTTCAACAGCAAGCGGAGAAGCATCATCTACTACAGCTACTAGGAGAGCATCAAGGTAAGAAATGCTAAAATAATTATTTGTCTTTAGTTAATTAAATCATCTGGCTCTAAGTGGTGATAAGGTAAAAAATAATCAACAATCATTTAACACTAGTAGAAAGCTTTAATTATTTATTTTTAAAATAAATATTAAAAACTTGTGAAAATGAACTGGTAACATTACGTCGACTGAAATAATGCCTAAAACGACTCGCATAAATTTTAGTCTGATCAAAAACGGACTGAAAACCTTTACCTTTAGAGCGAGTACAAAATTATCATAACTTGCTATAGCGAATATTCTAAGAAATATTTGTTTTTTCCGTTGCTAACTTAACGTAAATATTTGTAACGGATGTCACATGATCTCAATCGGTTTTTGTCAACTGAAACACTTAGTTACTCGTAAACATTTGATACTCGCTTGATTTTTTGGTTGATAACAGCAATATCCCAATTTGGTTTATCGTAAATATTTCAAAAACGGATATCGAACGATTTCTGTTAGTATTTTCTACCAAATCGCTTAGTTAC
Organism: Cryptosula pallasiana; assembly: GCA_945261195.1. Taxonomy (NCBI): domain Eukaryota; kingdom Metazoa; phylum Bryozoa; class Gymnolaemata; order Cheilostomatida; family Cryptosulidae; genus Cryptosula; species Cryptosula pallasiana. Next base: position 33,047,148 of record OX183131.1, read on the forward strand.
TCGTAAACATTTTGAAAATCGCTTGATTTTTTCGTTGATAAAACATGTCGCAAGTATCTATTAACAAATATTACCGTGATTTCAATCATTTTTCCTTACTAGATTACTTAGTTACTCATCAACATTTCATAATCGCTTTCGTTAATAGTCGTTGCAAAGCAATGTTGTATTTAAAAAATATTACTACGATTCCAATCAATTTGGTTTTAATTATTTATATTTAAAATAATCGAACCTCAACTAGAATTCACTCCTAGGTAATTTATCTTTACTAGATAATTTCATGCTAATAGTAATAGTATCTAAGTTATTTCTTTGTAAGATCGCAGACTTTGACATTAACAAAATTGTGTGTGTGCCCGAGCACTAGTAAAGTAACTGACTCTAATTATTTATTGTTAACAAAGTAATTAATATTTAATGCTAGTTGAACCTAGATATTAATTTATCTCTACTAGATAGTTTCATACTCACACAAACTGTTTCTTCGCTACTTTATGTATATGAAGATAAAACCAATGAAAATAAATGAAACAATTGTAACAATCAATTTTTTTTTGGTATTTTGTAGACACAATGCCTACTTTGGACTCTTGTTTGAGACAAAACGCAGTAGCAGCAAAGACTATAAAACATCTGGATAAGATCCAATTGAAGTAACTGCAGATAACTAAAGGAAAAACATGTGCTACAGCATACAGAGTGAACAAGGTGTGTGTAGATTATTACTCAGTCTCATTACACTACTATTACTAAGAATTATTGTAGGTGTTGGATAAAGGATTGAGTATAACAAAGTCATGTTTGAGCTAATAAGTTGTTGCTAAGATGTTTGAATTAACAACTAGGTAGCTAAAATAAGTTTTTCATGAGGATCTCCTGACAGTTGTGATTCCTTGAGTGGTGAGCAGACTTTTAAATCTACTGTAGTTATCTTTTGTTGATCTTATTGAGTCTTTATCAGTTAGTACATCTTGCAACAAATTCTTTGATAGCTTAGCGCTAAGCCATCTTCCCTTGAGTTTTATCCTGTCAGTATCCAGATCGTATTTTCCAGAATCTCTCAATTGATACAATATTTTTACACCTAACGCTTGATTGTCTTTACTAGCTGTCATGTCGGATACTTTCTTTTTAAACTCTTCTAATTGTTGCATCATTCTCTCCGAATCTCTATTGCTATCATCGTCAATTGTGTTTCTATCAAACGATGATGGTGAGAGCTTTGGTGTTTTAGCAGAGCTCCAGCTCTTTGGTTGCTTGTACTCTCCCCTAATCTTTCCAACATCACTCCGATAGGTTTTTGTGCTTTGAACATTTTCATTTGTCTTTTTGCGCTCAAGCAACTCGTTTTTGATTCCCTTTACTATTTCATTCGTTTCAACCAAAATATTCTGGATTTTCTCGATATCTCTCACCATTTTGTCTTTTGTCGGGTTGTCATACAATGATGACGCAAACTTGTCTTGGTCTGTTGATTTAGCCCCACTGTTCTTTTCCATCAAACTATGATACTCCTCTTCTGGTATAACAAAATAACGTTCACCATATTTTAAAGGAGGAAGATTCATTTTGTATTGATATTAAAACCTGTGCAATCAGGATGATTATAGGCTCTAAAAAAAGCTACCTATCCCAATCTGCATTAAAATTTGTTGTTTGTCAGCAATCAGTGTTTGTACCTCCTTGAAGCGCTACTACCTAATAAACTGAGTTGTGTACTGATTAGTTTTTTGTAGCTCTTTTTTGAAGCCTCCTCTCTCCTCTACCAAATACTCCTCTCTCCTCTCTTGCAGTTATTTCCCAAATACTGTAAATTTTAACCATCTAGAGGACTAATTTGGTGATTTTCCAACATATTTTATAGCATTCAATATAGTTATTATGTCATAGATGTATATTATTCAATCTAGATATAAATATATCCGCAAACATGTACATAATTATCCATATATACATGGTTGTATAAAAAACTAAAAAATCTCTCTCTCTCTCCTCTCTTCTCTCTCCTCTGTACATAGCTATAAAATGTTAATATGGATATGAATTTGGACATGCGCATGTACATAAATATGAACATAGGTATGTACATAAATGGACATGAATATGGATATGTAGATAAATGGACATGAATATGGACATGAATATGGACATGAATATGGACATGTACCTATTCATGTCCATTTATGCACATGTACATGAATATGGACATGCGCGTATTTACTGACTCTAGCTATATTATATAGGAAGATTTTCCCTACTTCTTATGTAATAAATGTATATAATCATACAATGATTCATTTTTGATCAATATATTCATTCAATTTAGATATATCTCCTCTCTCCTCACTCTATGTAGATATAAATATACCCATAAATATGTACATAATTAACCATATATACATGAATGTATAGAAAACTAAAAAATCTCTCTCCTCTCTCTCTTTCTTTCTCTCATGATACCATATGTATGTATGTATGCATTGATTGTCATTACGAGTTGTGGTGCTTTGTATTACTTAGTATTTACTGACTCTAGCTATATTATATAGGAAGATTTTCCCTACTTATTATGTAATCAGGTATATAATCAGATAATGTTTCATTTTTGATCAATATATTTATTCAATGTAGAAATATCTCCTCTCTCTCTATGTAGATATAAATATACCCATAAATATGTACATAATTAACCATATATATATATATATATTTAATTTTTTATTTTTGAAAGCAAAATTTATTGAGAATCAAGTACTTTATTACTACTAATTAGTTTCGTGCAGGAGATCGTTGTTTGAACTCTTCAGGTAACTGTACTACTTAGTATTTACTAACTCTAGCTATATTATACAAGAATATTTTCCTACTTATTATGTAATAAATGTATATAATCATATATTGATTCAATGTAGTTATATCTCCTCATTCTTCTCTCCTCTCTCTCTCTCAAAATATCATATGAGTTTGAGTTATGTAAAATAATTATCAAAACTTGAATGCCATACATTCAAAATCTAGCTGCCATATGAGTTCAAATTAAGTAAAAAAATAATCAAAACTCAAATGCCACTTAAATGCCATTCAAATGCCACTCAAATACCCCTCAAGTAAAATACAATATAAACTCGGCGAATTCATCCAACGTCGTGACCCATTGCCTCAACCCCAAGGTCTAATCCACAAAAAAACACTTGGTAGGGAGATCTGCTCATATATTACTACTTCATAGCATTGTAACAGAGATGAATGAATTGTCTTACCTGTAAGTAAGTGAGGACTTAGACACAAGTTAGTTGTATATGTATCAGCTATAGTGTGGCAGTCACTGCTCACAGCGACTAGCACTAAACTCAGTCCAAGTCAACCTTCCTCGATAACAAAAGTAATCATACGGCAGTGAGATGTGTCTGTTATATCATTGTGATTCACGCATAATTAAACAATAAATGTTTGTTGGGAGTAATACTAATACCCCGTAAGCCCATAAGCTTTAGAACTACAGCTAATGATGAAATAAACAGTCATGCGAGTTCATCACAGGTCAGTAGCTCGCGGTTGTCTATCATTGGGCGTCAGTCAATGTCAGCTGTTTCTTATTCACCAGCTAGCTGGGGTACTCAAGTTAGCTATAAAGTAATGCTTATAGCAGAGATGGTGGCTACAAGAGTCATTGTACAAAGCAGATGCCACAACTTTGAGAAGTGGGTTTTTATGAAGCTGTTTCAAGTATGTTACATAAGTGACCGCCTTGTTAGGTATAAATGTTGGTCTCATTTACTTAAACAAAACACAAAGCTGACGACACTTTCAACACCACCTTTTGCAGCAGGTTTCAGGTTGGACTGACGGCTCTCTAATTATTATTAAAATATTTTTTGAGTTGCTTTATAATGTAAAAAAGCTGCGACCAAATCTACGCCCCGGACTTAAAACTCGCAGGGTAAGGAAAGGGAATATAGGAGCTTAGACTGGGGGAATTGAGAGGTATAGAGAGTGGGAGGGGGTATCCTATCTACTAACACAGCTAGTGCCAATAGAGTATCAATCTATGTTAGGGCAAGTAAGAGAAATGGACAACCGAGATGATCGAGTGACATAGCATTAGGAGAGAGTGGAGTTTGGAGTATCTGCATCGGAAGGGGATAGTAAGTGGTTGGGGTAGAAGCAAGGAAAGATGGACATGGAAAGTAAATCTCTCAGGTGGAGCCATAGAGACCTCACTTGGCCTCTAATTACAAAAGATAACTGCCGGACTTTGTGAAGTTAAATCTTTGGTAACTGTCAGTTTAAGCTGTTAGTTGCAGGCGTATGAACGTTTTATTGTAGTTAGTACTAAGATGGACTTTGGCATTTTACCATTTCACTCTGCCATTTGTTTTTTACGGCAGGCGTCACTGTCCATTAGCACATATATAGTGCTACACCTCGAGTATCACTCTGGAATCACGTAGGTACTAAAATGGCTGCCTATGACAGAGCGAAAGCCAGGCTAAACTTAGCGTTAGAGCAGTAGGACTACCATATCCATCGATGGCATAACAGAAGAAAAAAAAACGTACAACTAGAGGAACAAAGGTTATTCTCGACTGAAGAACTGTTGGTGAATTTTGACTGATAAGCTAGCAAGCAAATTCTGGACGGCTGAGCAAAGACCTGGTCCAGCAGTTGATGGAGGTTTTGATAAGTGCCAAAATCCACTATAATCCTTGACGACAGAAAACCTTTGCATGCATTCTTTAAGTCAATTGTAAATGCTTGGGATCTTCAAGTCTGTGCAAGATTAGAATTATGCCCTGATACAGGTGGTCAGAGAAACCTACAAACAAATAGACAGATAAATAGAAGCTTCTTGTATATACATAAATAATGCTGCCATATAGTCATATAAGACAGAAATGGTGGAAGCACTAAGATATTTTGACAAACAAGAATCACAAACTGCATGTGTATGGCTGATTGTTCATACCTTTACCAAACTGTCTCATTGGAGCACTTCTGGATGCAAGCTGTTAGTTCTCCGAATATTAAACTCTTAAATTCCTAAATATTTCTTTGTGAAATTTGGCCACCACTTGGTCACAACTATTACGCTGTTGTCTGATTTTTACTACTCATCAGTGCTTTGTCCAGGTTCAGGAATTTTCACTGGTAGTTTTGTCTGTACTAGTACTATTATTACTATATCTAGCCAAATTGGAAAGTTGCACTTCTGCTTTCAAAATTATACCTGCAACGCCCTCTTCTAGGGCAATTACAAGACTAGGCTTATGGTGTGCGCTTTATCACTGAAAATTAAACTTAGCTCGCTTGCTCAGTCTCTCTTGTAAATAAAAAATGTAATTTGTATTATATAAGCTAAAACCAATCATATTTTACTACAGAAATACAAAACAAAGCTGGTCACCTAGGCATAACCTATATAATTGCTTTATTGGTCTTTAGAAGTGCAATAGGCGGCCCTCTAGCTGACCCTTGACCTTTATATACTCACATTTAGGCAAGCTCATTCTTACTTGGAGTTGCCATTTCACTTCTTCCCCTCTTCAGGTGGAGACAACTCTCAAATTGATTTGTAATTTTACTTGCTGCACCAAGGCTTTCTTGCGTTCATGTCTATAGAAGCTGCACTTGTCTTACCGGTGCCAGGTAAGCATGAGTCTCCAGCGAAGTCTTCCACAGTAGGATTGTTAGGTGTTACCTGCTTTTTGAAACACCTCAAATTCTGCCCTATACCTGCCTTTTACCCTCATCAATTCACCGTGTAGCGTATGAAAACAACATTTACAGATTGTTACAAACACTACGTAATTAGACTCACGGTGGCCCACTAGCAATTAGCATCATTAAACATTCTTTGTGTCATGGTTCATCCGTTATTTTGAAGGGCAACTACAAAAATGGTGGTAGCATTATAATATTTTGACCATCAAACGCCATCAATCAGATAAATGTGAATGTTTTCTTTCCTCTCCCTGCCCTCTCATTGAAGTACTGACAGATCCAAGTGATTAATTCTTTGTGTACGAAACCTATCTTTTTTTTAATAGTTTCTGCTTTTTGGAACATTTCTTTGTGTTCTATATTACTGAAATTGGTATTGTGCCACCATTTGTTCACAACTGTTCCACTGCTTGTCTGATTTATAATTGCAACTCTCTTTTCAGGGCAACAACAAACAAGTCTTAAAGTTTGAGCTTTCTTGCTAAAAATAAAATTTAGCTATACATTTTATACAAAAATTGTAACATATTCCAGAACCTTCAACCACAATAACATAACAAGAAGTTGACCAATCAAGCATATCATAAATCAACGGTTCAAATGGTCCCGGACTCTATGTTTGACCTTTGACCTCCATATACATTCGAGTTATGCTTGTCAGGAGCTGCCATTCCTTGATACTTTTAAGAAGAGCCGGCTTTCAACTTTCATATTCTCCTTCACTAATAATTATTGTTAGATGCATCTATCTTACTCTGTGTCAGGTAAGCATGCAAGTTACCATTGTCAGCAGTTTCGCTCCACTATAACTCCCTCACTACACTACTCAATTCACGGTATAACATATAAAAACAGCATCTACAAATTATAACAGAATACAACATGATTAGCGTCACGATCGTCCACTATTGTTGAGCATCTCCAAACATTTTTTGTTGCGTTGCTTCCATGTTTTGTTGGCAGAGAACTATATTCGGATGGCTGCCGTCTGCTCCAAATAAAGCTATCAACATCTCTAGAGAACTCTGATAGTATTGCAGTGACAATGAGTACATACCATAATTATTGAAAAAAGTGGCAATGTTATGGTAATATGAAGCAATATCAGGGTGATTAGCGTCTGCTCCATATATCGCTTTCCCCATCTCTAGAGATTTCATGTGACTTTTTAGCGAGAATAACCATTCACCGCATTGTGAGTACAAGCTTCCAATATTACCATAAATAGTAGCTAGTAAAGGGTGGTTGGTGTCTGCACCAAAGATAGCTTTCATCATATCCCTTGATTTGATGTAATATTTCAAAGCTAACAACGGCTCACCAAGTTTGAGATATGCTCCAGCAATATTATTGTAACTGTTTGCTAAGTCAGAGTGGTTGGTGTCCGCACCATAGATAGCTCTCCTCATCTCTAGTGATTTGATGAAATGATTGAGCGACAATTGGTACTCACGAAGCATGAGGTACACTTGAGCTATGTTATTGTAACTGTCAGATAAATCAACGTTGTAACTGTCTGCACCATAACTTGCTTTCATCATCTCCAGTGATTTGAATAGATATTCCAACGACAACGAATACGCTCCAAATCTGACATATATACCAGCGATGTTATGGTAACTAGCAGCTATAGCAGGATGGTTAGTGTTCGTACCAAAGATCATTCTTTTCATCTCCAACGACTTCATGTGGTTTTTCAGTGATAATGAGTGCTCACCACAGGTGTAGTGGACATTGGCAATGTTGTTGTAGCAATCAGCTATATCAGGGTGGATAGCGTCTGCACCAAATAAAGCTTTCATCATTGTTAGTGCTTTGTTGTGATATTCTAGAGATAATGAGTGCTCACCACGATTGTAATGTACAAGAGCAATGTTATTGTAACTGTTAGCTATGTCAGGGTGATTAGTGTCTGCACCATACTTCGCTTTTATTATCTCCAGTGATTGAGTGAAAAAATATAGAGATCGCATGTACTCACCAGTTTTGTTGTGTAAGTTAGCGATATTGTTGTAGCTGACTGCAATGGAAATATGGTTACTGTCTGCACCGAATACAGTTTTCTTCATCTGCAGCGACTTGGTGTAGTACTCCATTGATAATGAATATGCACCTTGGCCACCATACACCATTGCAATGTGATGGTAAACTTCTGCTATGAACTGATGGGCAATTTCTGGACCACATATAGATTCATACATTGCCAATGACTTGAGTTCGTACTCCAAAGCAGATGCGTATTCACCAAGTCTATAGTAGGTGGAACCGAGGTTGCAGTAATCAGCTGATATAGCAGGATGTACAGTTTCTCCAAACATTGCTATGTCCATCTTCAGTGCCAGCTTGTAATATTTGACGGACTCTTTGTATTCACCCATCGTTTCGTAAACGGTACCTATGTTTGTGTAGTTAAAAGAGATATCCTGATGGTTTGTATCTGCTGCATACAGCAAACACTTTGAGCTGTCTTCTTCTGAAGCATGAGTCTTGTTTAAATCTTTCTTTGCCTACAATTTCAACTAGTGGTTTCAACATGGTGCAAAAGAAGATCAAATTTGTATCCAATTAATTATTTATTGTTTCAATAGTAACCCCTGCTATCATACCAAACCAAAGGCACTATTTGAGACTAGACGATGTTTCATGTTTTTTTTAACAAAGGCAGATCATGTTTTTCAAGAAAATGGAGATATTTTAAATGTACAAACATATGTCAAAGAGCTAGTAATATGCAGTGTAATAATTTGGTCGATAATTTTGTAAACCAATTGAGTAAAGCGATGCCCCAAAGCTATAGATAAAGGTTCTTATCTTTCAATTTTGTAAGATAAAATATCCAGGATTCAAAGCAAATCGGAGTGGTAATAGACTTATCAATGGAACTGCGACAAGATCAAAAATATCATTTGCACCTAAAGCTTTGTAATGATGAATGGCTGGAGTCAAAAGCATTGAACAGGTTTTTAATTTGTTCATTCAGCTGTAGAATGATTAGCTGTTCAGTTTACAGAGTCTAGTCAGAAAGTGGATCTCATAATGTAGTATTGAAGGCTAGTAGATGGTATTTCATTGGTCGGTTTCACCATACAAAAGGTTTACACAAACCCTTATTCTGGATGTGAGGAGCCATGTGAGAAAATTAAAATTTTGAGAAGAAGTTACGTAATCGTTTTTATTAATGCATCAACGTTACATAAATAAGTTATTTAAAGCTCAGTTTTTCCTTTCCTCTCTCTAGTTTCAATAATAGGAGTGTAGGCAATTTTAGTTTCTCACTCCTACATAGAATTGAAATATCCCTTAGACCATTTATAGCCTTGCAGTTCATTTACGATAATTTGGTTGCTCTGTTTGTGTTTGATGAATAAGTAGCAATAGCAGTGTGGTACCTGGTCAAATGGTGGTAACAAGGAACTCTCTAGCAAACCCAATCATTAATTTCACAAGCATGCTTGAATATCTCCATAAATCATTACTAAATAGACTAAAAGAATGTTAGAATTCGTACCTCATTAAGGAGTTTTTGTGCTTCTTTGAAGTCACCTACTTTGTCCTTACAGACAGCAGAGAGAAGCTTCCAGAAGCCAACTTCACCTTGTTTATTGTCTATCAGCCAGCTGAAGTAGTCTGCTGCAGCTCTGTAGGCCTCGCTGTGGTACAGAATGTAGCAGCACAATTCCATGTACTTGTTTACTTGGTCACTTATCGTTTGTTCAATCTTTTTCTTAAACTCAGAGGATGTAATAGTTTCAACAGGAACATTAAAAATTTTTTCGAGTTCTTTCATGGCAAGCTTGTATTTTCCGGCAAAATAACAGATCTCGCTTTTGACCACGTGTTCCGTTTTGTTAAAGGCAATGTTTAGCATTATGTCTTGTATGGACTCAGCTAAAGAGGAATTGTTTGCTGCTAATGCTTCTACATAAAGCCTCACCGAACGCTTGATAGGGACCAGAAGACAACCCAAACTCACAAACAGGGAACTTGGTAATTGGTACAACTTATTTACTGATTCCTTGCGCTGAGCAGTGAGAGTAATCCATTCTGTTTGAGACCGTTGAAATATATAGGCTCGGGTTCTCATATATATCGAGAGAGCTAGGACAATTTTGATGTACAAATAAGTGTCATCACGCATCTTTTTAGAGGCATGCAGCTTTGAGTATATCTGCCAAGGATACTTCAGGTTCCATCCCATAAACATCTTGATATTGTTGGCTAACAGAGTTGGATATCTGAAGATATCATCTTTTACTTTAATGTTCATGTTCTGAGGTGGTCGGTATTCCACAAAATCGGGTTGAAATGTAAACTTCTTGACATCTGTGAGAAAAGACTTCATTCTTTTTTCCTTAACAGCAGCGCTGTTTTGGGCCACTTGCTGCTCATACGACATTCTCTCCTCAATAAAGCGATTGTGCAGTGAAGATTCATCTCCTTCATTGGAGTAGATAACAACTGTAGAAGAAAGCATGTCTGATTTGTCTCCTGCTATTCCTGCAAATGGAGCTTCTGCTTCACTTCTATAAAGATCCATCGATTTCTCAACAGTAAATGTGAGCGATTGACCTTCCTCAAGGCCATTGCCAGTTGGAATGTTGCCAGCACTCTTGCTGATGCCATCTATCCTAAACCCGACGGTTTGAAGGTCGGCAATGACTGGAGGAGATCCTTTCTCTACTTTCAGTTCTTTGATGTTGAAACACTTCAGGGGTGTCTCTCTCATGTTGCCTATTCTAAAGTAGCTGTCCATTGCCAACATCTCAAAGTACTTCTTGTCTTCACCCTCCGTTATAAATGCGTATTCCACATCAGAATACGGAGTTGCCTCCCCTTTTGCCACGGACCCCAAACCGATTACCGCAAAGCCACATGGAGAACTCTCCCCGATTTGCTTGAGAAGTTCAACACTAGACTTGATAATGTCTTTGGTTACTCTCACAAAGTTGTTGCTGCATTTTTTGCTCAGCTCAAACAGTTTATCACAGAAGTTTTGTGCATTGGTCATGTTCTCATCGCTGTAGATGTCTTCCGCATCCAGAAGCAGCCCCAAATCATCCAAAGGCGTGAACTCTTCCTTGATTTCTTCTCTGAACTCTTCAAGCAGCTTCTTGTGTTGATTGGTTAGTTGTTGATGAGCTTCGTAGCTGATTGGATGGTTACCTTTGTACCAGCTGACTTCTACATCATACACCAATCTACATCTCTCTGGTGTAGAGTCTACTGCTACACAGTAATTGGCCAGTCCATGCGCCTGTAAGAGGAAATGGCAAACTAATTGGTTGCAGTAAAGCAATATGTTAAACTACAAACCCAATTAAGAAACGGATGGTTGTATAACTGTATGACTGAATAATTGAAGTGGTGGATAATGTGGAAACTAACAACTATTTGCTTCCTAATTATTTATAAAAAATAAAATCTTACAAACAGGGTAATAGCAGAATTGTGAGCATTTGGTTTATTATGAATAGTGTACAGGATTTACCTTGAGGTAATCTTTCCAGTCCTCAGAACACCTCCCTCTCTCCAGGTAAGTCTGAGCTAGACTTTCTGCATACTCCGCCATTTCCAGAGGTCGATGCTTTCACTTTCCTCTCTTTTTATACCAACGATATAAAACTTTTCTATAATACAGACAATAGTCTCAATATCTACAAAATAGTTTATCTTTTTATTTCACAGAGTATTCATAAACGGATGTGTTTGGTAGAAAACAAATTCCAAATGTTTTTGAACTTTTATAATTGAAACTATCTGCTTATAAAATCTATTGATTTTACAGAAAAACAAGCAAAGCAATTCACTAATTTACAACTGTTATCAGCTATTTCTGTTATTGAAATCAATAGCAAGTAATACTATTTCTACCTGCCCATACGCACTTGTATATAAACCCACTTACCTGTAGGTGTATAGCAGTAGTAGTGAGGTAGGTATTAGTAAGTACAGTTTTACCAAAGATGCATACACAACTGGTGGTAGGCTTCACAAGATACTCATTAACCTAGGCTTGATTACACATCGATGGTAAGCTGCGGTGAGATCAAATTAAACCCATTTCCTGATCATGTCAAGAGTTGAGGTCTGCTCATAAAATAGGTTACCATAGTTACCAATTATTTTGATCAGCTCCAGCAGTAGTCTCTACCATCAGCTAACATTTTTCTTCTGAACAAACACTGACTGTTACATTGCACATTATAGAAGTAATAAAACTATTGGCTTACAACCCATCTTTGTAGTTACCATTACCATTGTTTGTAGGCAGTTTGTATTACAAGTTTTGATAGTCTGCAAAACTCACAGAGTGAGCGCAGGAAATAATACAAATGTATGAACCGTTGTTGTTAAACCACCAATTACTCAGCCATGGCAAGTGTCTGATACTGATATGGATTTGTTTACCATTTATCCCTTACCAACTTCATAATCAGATGATGCAGGCAGTGGCTCTGTCAGTGGCTCTGTCAGTGGTTCTGTCAGTGGCTCTGTCAGTGGTTCTGTCAGTGGCTCTGTCAGTGGCTCTGTCAGTGGCTCCGTCAGTGGCTCTATCAATGGCTCTGTCAGTGGCTCTGTCAGTGGCTCTGTCAGTGGCTCTGTCAGTGGCTCTGTCAATGGCTCTGTCAGTGGCTCTGTCAGTGGCTCTGTCAGTGGTTCTGTCAGTGGCTCTATCAATGGCTCTGTCAATGCCTCTGTCAGTGGCTCTGTCAGTGGCTCTGTCAGTGGCTCTGTCAGTGATTCTGTCAATGGCTCTGTCAATGGCTCTGTCAATGGCTCTGTCAATGGCTCTGTCAGTGGCTCTGTCAGTGGCTCTGTCAGTGGCTCTGTCAGTGGCTCTGCCAATGGCTCTGTCAGTGGCTCTGTCAGTGGCTCTGTCAGTGGCTCTGTCAGTGGCTCCGTCAGTGGCTCTGTCAGTGGCTCTGTCAGTGGCTCTGTCAGTGGTTCTGTCAGTGGCTCTGTCAGTGGTTCTGTCAGTGGCTCTGTCAATGGCTCTGTCTCTGTATTTAGCGGCTCACTACCTCAATGGAATTTGGCTCATCTCAAGTTTTGCTTATGTGTGTCAAGCTCTACTTGGAGGTCTCATAGTGTAATGGATTTCGGTCTGGTTACCATGAAATTCCACCAATCTTGAGTATTCTACCTCTCTCCAGAGGGAACACTTTGCCGGTATGACAGCGACAACTTTGATAGCTACTACCGGATCAGTTGGCTAGCACAGAGCCCACTGCTCAGACAAACTACACAGAGTGCTGTTTGAATAGTGGCTTTATTCATTAGGAACCAAAGTCTTAGGGTGGCTATCCACTAGGCTGATTGGAAAGACGCAATGAATGAATACAATGAGTGTGAACAGAGTCAGCCCTTTTATAGGTAGGCTGCCAGGAAACTATTTGCATAATGTATATATAAGTAAATGCACAGTAAATAGTCCAATTAGAACAAACATAAAAATAGTAAGCAAATCATACAACAAATAGGGGTTAAAAGTAAATGGTGCCAAGCTGCTAAAGGGCGGAGTCCTGACTCCATTGTCCAATCATAGGCTCTGCAGGGCTCCAAGGCTACATCTAGCTTATGGTTGTAATTTCTGTGATTCCGAGGAAGGGTACTTCCGGTTCTTGCACTAGAGTAGTATCTTAGGTAGCTATACTGATCTTCAACTATAGTGGCCATCTTGTACCGGCCCTGTATCACCATACTGGGTTGGTAAGGGGTCAATACTGGCCTTGTGTGCTGTGCTACCAGCACAGTAAGGCATTCCACCGATACAATGGCATTGGGTGGAATCCCAGTGCACTGATGTTGATGTTTGAGTGATAAACAACCAGTTAACCACAGACATTCCCCAGAATCTACAACAATATAAATAGGTTTACCTTACTGTTAATTATTCACCACCTACAGATATGAAATAGAGATGAAATCTATAAATGAGGAAGTCATTTATCACCATTAACTACGTAATATATACGTCAAGCTTTGCTACAATAGAGACTTTGCAATAGTTCTACTCTCCACTTGTACTGTAACACTTGACTCCATATTACTTATCTTATACATACTGTATTCCCATTTATTTATTGCAAGCTTTTTATCAATTGTTTGTCGAACAAAATATTAACAAGATGATAAACCAGAATACTGAATAGGTATGGGTACGATTACATTGAAATGATTTTAATAGAAATTTTGGTTCTTTCGTCTTTCCGCCACCAAAATTCAAAAGCATTACAAGTATTTGAGCTTCATCAATGTTCCAAAAGTGCAGTAAATGGAAATATTTATAACTTTTATTTCTTGTTTATGCTTCCCTGTGAGATTTACAGCTATGACTATCTTGTAGAACTTTCAGAAGCTCACAGTAATTCCAAGTAAATATCTGTCTCCAAAGATGGCCAATTAGAATGAATTTTCTCTGGCTATACCGATCTGAAATGATGTAGGTTAAACATAACACAAATCTCCAAACAATCTATTGTGATGTCCACAAATGGCATCTAATATTTCTGACTGACGATATGTACAATTGCTGTCTCTGTGTGATAACTGATTAAAAGACAAGACACATTTACCTAGTTTTTAGCAAGTTTTGTTATATTTTCTTCAGATTTATATACCTATGGTAATATGGGTGCAACTTAAAGCTAATGGCGTTAAATAGGCTTTGAAAATACTTACATGGTTTCATCCAAATTTAGTGTAAATTTGGATTTGTCTCCTCACAAAGCTGCAAAACATTGAGTAGACAATTACTAGTCCCAGTGCTTTTGATGTAATACACCGCACTGCATGGTGGTTACTGACTGCGAGATGTTATCACTAAGTACTTTCTAGAACCGCTCTAACAATGGCAGCCACGTTTTCTTTACAAACTGCTAGATGTATATGGTCATGTTTTAACCGTAAATAATTCCCATCATCTCTAGCGATTTGATGTGATATTTCAGCGATAATGAGTACTCACCACTCTTAGAGTGTACATTGGCCATGTTGTTATAAGTCAAAGCTACATCAAGATGGTTTGTTCTGCACCGTATAAAGCTTTCTTCATTTCCAGTGACTTGATGATGTAGTATGTCAGTTACGATGCGTACTCACCAAGTTATTTATGAATAAAAGCAATGTTTTGGTAACCTGCAGCTATTTCATGGAGGTTAGTGTCTGCACCATATATGGCTTTCATCATTTCTAGTGATTTGATGAGATACTCTAGGGATGTTGAGTATTCACCATTGCTGCCGTAAACACAAGTAATGTTATTGTGAGTTGTAGCTACATCAGCATCATGTAATGCTTTGCTCATTTCCAACAATTTGAAGTGATATTCCAATGCCAACAAAGTTTCACCGAGTAAGTTACCCCCCCATTAGCAAAACTATTGTAACTGGTAGCTATGTCATTGTGGTTAGAATCTGCACCATATATAGCTTTGCTCATCAACATTGCTTTCTTATAATACTCCAAACTCCGAGGTTGTCATATGCGTCAGTGATATTATTGTTGCTGTCAGCGATATCAGGGTGACTAATGTCTATTCCATGGATAGCCCGTCTCATCCCCAGTGATTTGATGTTATATTCCTATGCCGATGTGTATTCACCAAGTCTATTGCAGGCACAAGCAATTCCATTGTAATCAGGGCTATATCCTCATGTACAGTTTCACCAAACGTTGCTCTATCCATGTCTAGTGACAGCTTGCAATATGTGAGGGCCTCGTCATACTCTCGCAGAGTTCTATAGACAGTTGCTATGTCTCTGTAGTTAACTGATATGGCTGGTAGCTGCTTGAGACTTGAGCGAAGAATCCTTTAAGCTCCTCTTGACTGAACTATGAGGCTCTCCAAGATGCTGTTTTGCCTGTAATAGCCATCGATGAGGTCAATTTTTGATTAAATTATTGATATTTATGTAAAAATATGCACAACTAAGAGTGAGCAAAATATTTATGATGGTGATGGTAAAATGCAGTTTATTTTACTGTGTATGTTGTAGTATTTTAATACAAATACATCAATAGATCAATCAAAAAGCAGTACTTTTGCAGCTGACTAACAAGAAAGGTGCAAACGTTTCTTACCAATTAATCAAAAGATTAGAAACAAATTAAGCAATCAAAGGGCCTGTGATGCTTTTTGCATCCTTTCCAGCGGTTACCATCTGAAACAACTTCTTCTGACTGTCGATTGTGCATTGTCCAGAAAAGAGAGTGATCCGCCATCACATTTAACGCAATGCACTAAAATGTAGCTCACAGTCACTAGTACTAGCAGAAGTGAATTATATGAATTTCTCACTTGCTTTCACTGCATTTAGGTGCAGAACTGGCAATTTATTGCGACAACACTTTTGGGGACAAAAGGTAGACAATTTTTGTTAGTTAGATAGGAAAATAACATGGGCTACGCCGCAAAATAGGCAGTTGTGCACCTACCTCTTTCACTGAGCCAGCGGTATCACTTCTTTTAGTCTCTTTCTATTGGTCGATAGGTAAATAAAGTTTCCTGGTTTTAGTCAATTGACTAGTTCGACCTTAAACAACAAATAGCTCTGCAAGTTTGGCGAAAAATTGTTACCAAATCAAAGATAGCACACTTCACTGAGGAGTCCTCTGGCTGCCTTGTAGTCACCTGTTTCCTTTCTACAGCAAGCAGAAAAAAGCTTCCAAAGACCAATTTTACTATTCCTTGTGTCAATAAGCCAGCCAAAGTAATCAACCGCAGCCCAATAAAACTTTGTGTGGTACAAAATGTAGCAGCAGAGTTCCACGTACTTGGAGACTTGTTCAGTATGCCTTGTTGATGCGTGAATCTCCTCTAGAAATTTGGAGGGTAGACTGGATGTAACAGGGGCCTGGACTACTTGACGCAACTCTTTCCTGGCTAGTAAATATTCTCCGGCAAAGTAACAGATTTCAACTTTCAGCACGTGGTTGTTTTCGTCAAACTCAATATGGTCCATCACTGAATGCATTGTTTCTGCCAGAGAGGAGTGGTTTGCTGCTGATGAAGCATTTTCTATACAAGTCTTCACAGAAAGTGTAATAGGTACGAGTAGGCAGCCCAAGACTACAAAAAAACCGAGTTTGGTATTTGGTTCAGAGGTTTTACAGAACCCTGCTGCTGCTAAACCAATAAAACATATTCTGTTTGCGAGCGCTGATGGAAACAGGCTCTAGTTCTCATGTATATTGTAAGAGCCTACACAATGTTTATATATGAATAAGTCACATCAGGCATCTCCCCATGTTAATAGAGCTTTGAAAGTATTTCCCAAGAATATCGCAAGTTCCACGCCATAAACATTTTGATATTGTTGGCTAATAGCGTTGGATATCTGAAGATGTCATCCTTCACCTTGATGTACATGTTTTGAGGTGGTTGGTATTTCACAAAGTTGGGTGGAAATGTAAACTTCCTGACATCTGTGAGAAAAGACTTCATCCTCTTTTCCTTAACAGCAGTGCTGTTTTGGGCCACATGCTGCTCATACGATATTCTCTCCTCAATAAAGCGATTGTGCAGTGAAGATTCATCTCCTTCATTGGAGTAGATAACAACTGTAGAAGAAAGCATGTCTGATTTGTCTCCAGCCATTCCTGCAAATGGAGCTTCTGCTTCACTTCTATAAAGATCCATCAACTTCTCAACAGTAAATGTGAGCGATTGACCTTCCTCAAGGCCGTTGCCAGTTGGAATGTTGCCAGCACTCTTGCTGATGCCATCTATCCTAAACCCGACAGTTTGAAGGTCAGCAATAACTGGAGGATATCCTTTCTCTACTTTCAGTTCTTCGACGTTGAAACACTTCAAAGGTGTCTCTCTCATGTTGCCTATTCTAAAGTAGCTATCCATTGCCAACATCTCAAAGTACTTCTTGTCTTCACGCTCTGTTATAAATGCGTATTCCACATCAAAATATGGAGTTGCCTCCCCTTATGCCACAGACTACAAACCGATTGCTGCAAAGCGACGTGGAGAACTCTCCTCAATATGGTTGAGAAGTTCAACACTAGACTTGATGATGTCTTTGGTTACTTTCAAAAGTCGTTGCTGCATATTTTGCTCAGCGCAAACAGTTTATCACATTTATCGCATTGGTCATGTTCTTATCGCTGTTGATGTCTTCTGCATCCAACAGCCTTGGAGAGTCTAAAGGTATAAATTGGCCAGTCCATGTGCTTGTAACAGGAAAGAGGCTTGTACCAAATTATCCTATATAACGAGTGTAAAAGTGCATTCCAGTTGGAGATAGTTGGCATGTCTGCGTGTGAAACAGCAAGTTTGCTGTTAACAACTGGCAAGTCTGTTCACAGTAGTTCACAAAACTCCATTGCAGCATTGAATAGTTGATTTTTAAATGATTTCTAATTAATAAATTATGTGTGCAAAATGTATGATGGTAACTGCACATTGGTTGCATACAAATGGATAAAAAAAAAACTTTGCTCAAAAGCAGTGTTCAACTTTCACCATTTACAACATTTGTCCGATGGACATTGCCCTTCATCAAGCTGGGATTGAGAGAAGATTTATTATAGTGTTGGTATGTCAAAAGGCACTTGACTTCAATCAATGTGATGTGGTTGCTGAAAATATATGGGACAGTTTTATGAAACTTATTTTAGCTGTTGAATGAAGGAATAACTACACAAATAAATAGTCTTATTTAATAACGATAATAAAAAGTAATAATTACACTACACTAATATATATAGCAAGTAACATACCAGCAGTAGAATAGAAATAGAAAGTTTAGGAACTAGCAGTGCCTATATTAATAAAGCAGAACTTGCCTTTTGAATCCGTAGACTGAAGTGAAGATACGAAACTTTTCAATCTCTTTTATAGGCATGTATAATATTTATATGTGCTAAAAATAACCGATTGTTTCAATTGGTCAAAGTTGCACCAGGATCTGGTTAAAAGGTGTGAAAACAACAAGAAGATTGAAAAGTCATAAGTCATAATATAATATTCATATTTCCGACATTTTGAGATTAGTTCTAGGGTTTAGCGGTTTTCTTTTCCTTCTTTTTACTTGGTTTTAGCGTAAGATACTTTGAGTTCGGTACGGGTGTAATTTCTGCTGTGATGTATAGCTGTAGGTAGTTTCGCTGACGGTTGGCTATTTCTTTGTCTGGGGTGGTGGTTTGGATTGGTGTCAATCTGTTAGTTCAGGGTAGACTGAGCTTCCTCTTCACTTTGCCAGGACGGTGCGCTTGTGTGCTGTGTTGACATTCTCTGCTAGACTTGCTTGTAAGCTGATGTGAAATGTCGGGCATATGGTGAAATGTCAGGCATATGGAAGGGATTAGTCATAAGTTGTATAGAATAGCAAAGTCATGCTTTGTATGAACTCAAGTAACTATGCTCTCCTATGTAACTGTACATTATAACAAGTTGATAAAAAGTGATATTGATTCTTACCATGAAAATAATAAGTAATAGTTTTTTTCCAATTAGAATTAGCACTTTTGTCGAATTTTCCCAAGACAAAGCAGTGATTATACAACATTGGTTAGCGATAAAATTGTTGTGACAACAAGATTATTCGACAGCAGAGTATGGAAGAAAAACAGAGCTGCATGTTATGAAGTTTGATTGATAGAGAATGCTGCAGGGCTCGAATAAATTGCTGCCGGGTGGGTAAGATAATTTGCACTTTATTATTGCTGATTTGCACAGTGTCAGCTTTTGATATATATATATCTAGCTAAAACTATTAGCCAGAGGCACCTCTGGAATTACATAAAAGTGTGGTGGGGGACACAGGATACCAAATGATGCTAAAATTCACCCTCGATAACGTGTTTGGTAGACTATTTAAGTAAATGATTTTCAACACAACGGAGACAATACAACAGTTTTGTGTAACAAAATTAAACAGTTTTGTGTAACAACATTAGATAGTTTTGTTGACTTAAATTTGGGACACTCAAATTTCAAACAAGAAATTTAGACAAAAAACAAGAAAGACTAAACGAGTTTCTGCTAATCATGTGTGACCTTTCTGTGGATAATCGGATGTATTATTAGTTGTAAGAAGAAAGTGAGTTAATACTGGAAGTAGACAGGAATAGAATGTATAACATAGTTATAGATGTAAGTATGAATGTAATGTAGAGACTTCGAATAATCACACAATCTAGCGTGCAACCTCAATTGATACTTTTGTCAAGCAACACTTGTGTTCAAAATATATGGCTATATACTTGCAAAAAGACGATCAAAATATGAAGAAAGGCGCGGCTCTTTGACAATTATTCAGCACATGGAAAGCGAAAAATTTGTTTAAAGGTAAATAGAAAGAATGTTATTTTAACTACCAAACAACATCAAATGAATCTCAGAACCCAAAAACAGAAATAACTACAGCCATTACTACAAGATAGATAGAGTGAAGAAGCTTCAGTTGTGAAGACTTATCTCTCCCTTCATTTTTCTCTTCATTTTCTTCTTCGTTTTTCTCTTTATTTTCGTTCTCATCCTCCTTTTCCTTATCTTCTATGTCCTCATGGCTCTCATCCCTCTGGCATGGTTCCGCTTGTGGTCTTGGTTCACTCTGGTATTCACTAGCATTTAGTGGTGAAGACTGATTCTGTAACAAAAACATTATTACAGTCGAATTACGTAAAAGTTTTCTGGCAAAATGTTTTGCCATCTATTTTACTATAATGAAGTTTTGGCTTCCTAAAAATTTACGTTAGTACTTCAAATGCTTTGCATACAGAGTGAAGCTGTGATAAAATATATATTCGTAACTCAGATACCGAGTGCTCTATTACATATGTATTAAATGGAAATTGTTTGCTTCCTATGTAGAATAAGGAGTTGTCTACCCTGAGAAGACAACTACCCAAATAAATACTTGTATTCATCTAGATAAACCATGAGCATTGATCATCAAACAAAAATTGAAAGTACACATAAAAACAACAATTTCTGAATGATTAATCTTGGTTATTTAATATAACCAGTTCAGTTAAGAAATGCTGTAAGACGTCTCATACATTAAGTTCTGTATCATTTTTTAAAAAAGTTATGAATCAATGTGTAACTGGTAAATACAAATCAGTAACGTTTACCGGGTAGCCTTGGTAATTCCACTCTAAGCATATTGAATGGTGAATAGAGGTATCATAGGTATCTTGCAGTACAGCAACAGCTTCTTCTGTCCAATTGACTTTATCAAACAACGTACCATTAGCCCCAGCTCCTTCGCTATAGTCACAAATGCAACACAAGGTTATCGGTCTTTGTTCAATAACTATTACGAACAAATCATTTCAAAGTTTTTCAACTGGATGGAGATGAAGAAAGAGTGAAACACAATCATGGTTATTGTAAGCAAT
The DNA here is from genome assembly GCA_945261195.1 of Cryptosula pallasiana. Lineage (NCBI taxonomy): Eukaryota > Metazoa > Bryozoa > Gymnolaemata > Cheilostomatida > Cryptosulidae > Cryptosula > Cryptosula pallasiana. Next base: position 33,068,229 of record OX183131.1, read on the forward strand.
GCTACAACTGAAACGTGGTATTTAGGATTGAATGAATGATTACATGTGTGAGTTCTTGAATATTAAATTATCTCTGTATTATATAATAAATATATGTTATTATATTACTATTTATTTACAATTGCTATACTACACGCTACTGTATTACAATATACAATACCACATAAACTAATTATATAATATTGCATATTGTTATGCGATACTGCACCTACTTATCTTATACTATAATATGTCGTATTGTCTTACATTTATATAATTCTATACAACTGTATATTAAATCATATTGCATCATATTGTACAATATTATATTATACTTTATTGCACTGCACTCAGCACTGCGCCGCGCTGTACTGTACTATAACATACCCAGCTCAGCCCACCCCATCTATCCAGCCAGCTCAGCCCATCCCATCTATTCACCTTCCTACAAATTACAATAATCTAGCACCGCTTTGCTCTGCTCTTCCCCATCCTGCTCTACGTTCACTTCCACCCCACCCTACCTCGCCATATCCCAGTCGACTTCAATCAGTCACTTTTTGTGATCTGTTTCTGTTGCATTAATAAAACCAAGCTATATCCAAAGAATATCTTTAGTTTGAGTGCAAAGGGCAACACCAATTTTCGGTTTTATAACAAATTCATGCAATAGCTGTTTGTGCAACAGTTTTTGGCTCTCTCAATGCAGTGGAATAGGCATACATAAGCAGGTGACACAAGCCTACAGGTGCTTTTGACTCTCTCAGTGCAGTGGAATAGGCATACATAAGTAGGTCACACAAGCCTACATGTGGTTTTGACTCTCTCACTGCAGTGGAATAGGCATACATAAGCAGGTCACACAAGCCTACAGGTGCTTTTGGCTCTCTCGGTGCAGTGGAATAGGCATACATAAGCAGGTGATACAAGCCTACAGGTGCTTTTGACTCTCTCAGTGCAGTGGAATAGGCATACATAAGCAGGTGACACAAGCCTACAGGTGCTTTTGGCTCTCTCAGTGCAGTGGAATAGACATACATAAGCAGATGACACAGACCTACAGGTGCTTTTGGCTCTCTCAGTGCAGTGGAATAGGCATACATAAGCAGGTGACACAAACCTACAGGTGCTTTTGGCTCTCTCAGTGCGGTAGAATAGGCAGACATAAGCAGGTGACACAAACCTACAGGTGCTTTCGGCTCTCTCAGTGCAGTGGAATAGGCATACATAAGCAGGTGACACAAACCTGCAGGTGCTTTTCTCGTTCATGCTTACAAATTTTATCAGACAACACCACACCAAACTGCACTAGACCAAACCACACTACACTACTTTACATTACATTATATAATTATGATTATTATCATAATTATTATCTCTAATGTATACCGGATTAATACATTTTATTTTACCATGTTATTGAATGACAATTTTTAATTTAACTTTGTTAGTATTCAGAATAATAACTGTTTTTGAATCACTCTAGTTTCATAAATTCGGAGATTTAACTTGAAAATACCCGAGTAAACCAAACAAAGCATAGAATTAAAAAGAAACAAAATGACTTGGACATTGAAAGTTTCTGACGTAAGTTTTACCTGCTAACATATGGGTATAGCGCTTCATACACAGGATCGGTATTGTCAAAGAACATGTTTGCAATGGAAGTGCATGCTGTTACATTTTGTCTTGGATAGTATATGAGGTAAGCTAGACACATCTCTGATGATGTTGGGTTCCCGCCCTAGGATAAAATGCGACAAACATAAACTTTGCAACGGTAAATATTTGAATTTCAACATAACAGCATACAGAACACAGTGAAGTAAAACAGGGCTGATGCAATGTACTATCTACTCACATAGGTAACTTGATCTGGTGAGGAGTTGGTGTAGTTGCAGGTAATCTTTAGAGTGTCACCCTGAAAGGTACAAGTATGGAACAGTTAAACTTCCTTTAGGCTTTTGTGGTATTTAGAACTTGGCTATTTAATGAATGTTTTACTTGAAACAGCTTTTAGAAAGATGGAAATTAGTTTTATGCCAATATTCTCGAAATATGCCAATCTTATATACACCCTCCGCCACCCCCCCCCCCCTGGCCCTTATAAATGATGATTTTGAGGCAATGTCAGTAGCAATGGTATTTTTTCTTTCCATGTATTGACCAATAACTGGAACCAGTCTCTCAAAGCACTATACCTCCATTAAATGTATGTATGTAATTAATTGTTTTTATGTATGCTTTCTAAACCACAATAGGTGTAATTTAAAACAATTCAAAATGAAAAGTTTCCAATTTTAAAAGTCTGAAACCAGAAATTGAGAAAAAAGTTTGTAGTTTGAAAGTTATAAGGATTACAATAATTGTTGCAGTCAATGTTGGTCTTATCTATTTATTTGAGTGAGTTGGCTCTTTTTTATAGGAAGCATAACTCTTTGTAAATTTGGAGTTATCTCTGCTTAGCGAGACAATTGGTAAAAGTTTTATAAGTTTTTATCGGAAGTTGAGGCAACTCCAGATGCTTTTACTAACTTTAGTGATACATCCATTTAAGGTTGACCTATTAAATAATCCCAAATTCATCAAAGCACCAAAGTTAAACTTAAAACCACAACTTACTCGCAGAACTTTCATTTCCTCATCAAAATGACGAACTTCCTGGAAGTTGAAGTCATAGTTGTCATCATACGCCAGCACACCAATATGTTCTCCACCTCTGTACCATTCTACCTGAACAGATCTACCTATCAGGTGAGTGTGGAGCAGGTAGCCAATAAGGTGTATTCCTTCTTCTGGTATCCACTGCAATATAGTAGACTGTCACTCAACAAGTAATGGAGAAGGGCTGTTACAGTTAGTACAAGTAATAAGTAGGCTTGTAGCTTGTTGCTTTATGGTGACAGAGTGCAAAATTAAAATCATTGTCTACCAGTTTTATTTCATTATTTTCGTAGGAATATTTTTCATGCACAAAATGCTAAACATTTTATTATTGATAAAACTCACTAATGAACAGAATGATTTTTATTGCAACAGCGCAACGGTGCAACAGTGCAACAGTGCAACAATGCAAGAGCGCAACAGTGCGACAGCGCGACAGTGCAACAGTGCAACAGCGCAACAGTGCAACAGTACAACAGTGCAACAGTACAACAGTGCAACGGTGCAACAGCGCAACAATGCAACAGTGCAACGCTTCAAACAAACTCAAAGTAACTTTACTGAGTTTCTTGCAACTTATTCTTAAAAGTTTCATTATAAACAAGTACTAACCAGTACATGCGGATATTTCATCAAAACTGTCACAAATTAGAATTTATGCTCTCTTTACTCAAGAGAAGATAACTTGCAATAATTCTGAGCAACAGGTCGACTGGCGTAAAGAGCTCAGTTTGATTACGTCAAACATAACTCACGTTACGAGCCGAAATTAGTTCTTATCTACCTGATTAGTGCAGGTGTTTTCACAGAAGGCCACAGTTCTAAAGTTGCTTGTTTGGGGAGGTACAACAATTCCATCCACCAACCCTACAGGAATCACACCGGCGTCTTGTTCTTTGAGGCTAGGACTGTAGATGAGTCTTAATCCAGAGGAATCCACAAAAGCTAAAAACAGATTTATGAGTTTACCTACTTGGAGAATTAGTGGTTAAAAAGTGAGTGAAAACTTGTGAAAGGAGTTTAATGCCATCTTAAACAAAACAAACTTACTATCTAGTCTCTCAGGATTGTCATAGTGCACCTCCATCATATAATATTGTGGAGCTGTACCATCCGCACCTCCAATTGGATATCCTGCCTCGTCAGGGTAGTAGAATGTCTAAAAATAATTTAACCAAATTAACTTGGATTTGTAAAAGACAGCTCAAACATAAAAACATTTTCAATTTTCGTAAATAATTCTGAGTCATTCAGTGTGACAGTTAAACTTTGAACAACATTAACGTTTTTATGATGATTTTTGGGAGTTAATTGCTGCAAAAATGAGTTAGGTGAATAGATTTGTATTATTAATAGATTTATTTAATAAGCACTCACTCCTCCACCAACAGCCCAGCCGTGTAGAGTCATAGCGCAGGAATATGTAAACTCCGGCATCTCAGAAGTGTAACACAATCCTTCTGTCTTGTTGTTGTTTCTCAGGTGTTCGTTCTCTATACCCCAGCAGCCATAGAGCAGGATGTGGTGTACTATACCAGCATTTCCTTCATCAATTAAAGGCTCTATCTACATCATATGCATTGAAACAGTTTTATCAACTGTACTTTTCTCATTTCAGCAGCTTATAGCCTCAAATCACTAACTACTGGCAATCACTAACTACTAGCAATCACTAACTACTAGCAATCACTAACTACTAGCAATCACTAACTACTAGCAATCACTAACTACTGGCAATCACCAACTACTAGCAATCACTAACTACTAGCAATCACTAACTACTAGCAATCACTAACTTCTAGCAATCACTAACTACTAGCAATCACCAAAATCAATTGGTAAGCATGACTGAGTTGTCTTCTCACAAACAAAAAGTATAATCATTGCATTTGTTAATCAAAATTGACTACTGAATGTGAAAAGCACATCTATACATTTGTACACTAGTGAATCTACAATAAGTGAGTGGTGAAGCCAAACTAATCAATGTATAAGCAATCACAAGGGACTCACAGCTACAACGTGGTGTTTGGTGTCCAACTGTGGAGGCTCATGGAAACTACAGTAGTAGGTGGTGCCTTCTGCTGGTAGGCTGTACTGCAATATTATTTGGATTAAATTTTGTTAGCTCTTTGTAAAAAGAGGCAATAGCAAAAGTAGTGAGGGAGGCAACTTCCACTCTTACATTCACACCAATTGCTTATATTGCATGCATGGAGTAAACGGGTAATTTATACCAAACTATGTTCATGGAGCAAACAACTCACATTAAGAAATGCCAAATATACATATATCGAGAGAAGACAACTCACATTATTCACTTTGACGTCAAAAGAAAGGGTGTCGGTAGGAAAAAACTTTGGTTTGCCAACTCCTTTAGATTCAAGTAAATACAAACTCTTTACTCCTCTGTTCTTGGTTCCGTGATAGTCTGAGCTCTCAATTACACCATTTACTGGATCTGAGTCTTTGTATGCATAAATCAGCCTAGTTGTCGATGACTACAAAAAAAACTATCCGATTGTTTACTTCACTTTAAACTGTTCAAACAAACTTAAATCTAATGATGCATCTCATTAAGGGTACACAAAAGCGTTACAATATTTTGTAACTCATACTGTAGAAAAGTTGCACATGTTCTATTGGTAAAAAATTGGAAATAACTCTGTCATTTAAAGTTGAAGTGAAAAAACATAGCTTCACTTGAGAACCAATACGTTACAAATGTTCTGGTGTTTTCTAAAATCAATGATAAATTGTTGGAGATAGCCAAGGGCTTATGTTCGACTGTGGGCGGATGCTAGAGCCACCCTGTAAATCAAACTGTTGCTGCTCACTGAAGTGACCAAGAAATTTCAGGATTTCGATCGTTGAAGCTGAACAATTCATTTTTCAAACTGATACTACAAACAACATTTCACAAAACATCAAAAAGTTAATCAGTGAGTTATTTACTTGTTTGCTTTCAGCAATACTAAAACACTGGGCAATATTGCACAAGAATTGTAGAAAATGATGAAATGGCATAGCCTGAGATCATGTACCGTAACTATATTATCTTCATCCCCATCACAAGTGTCCAGCTTCCGTCTAAATTTAATCATTGTAACTCCATCAGTCTCCTCTGCGTTTAAGAGTGTGACATCTTGTGACAAGTCCTTGGCGGGTGCTCCGTTGGATGTGGCATACATGTCCTGTAATATGTAAGTGTATGTGATGTATATTACTCATACACATATATTATTTGTAGCATACATTGTATGCAACAAATAAATATAGTTTGTTTATTTTACTGAACATGGAATAAAGTGTAATAACCTCGAGATACGAATGACTAAACTTTAACACATTCTAGTAATGGTATAACTTACTAGCAGGTTTGCTGTACCATCACTATCCACCCAGCCTACGATAATATCTGCATTTGTCATATCTCCATTAAGGGACAGTCCAATACCCACCCATCCTGTAGTTCTGCATGTAATCTAAAGAAACCAGTGATTGGGAAAGAAAAGTACAAAAAATTACATACAATGGTTTAGGAACTATGCTAAAGAATTGATCAACTTAATTATATTGGTTAAACTTGTTTTGAATGTTCTTGTGACAACAAAATATTTACATTCAGCTCTAATTTATTATCACAGCTCCTCTTCATTGCCAATATAATCGTAAAACTGCAACAAACAATCAACTCTGGTGATACACTTGTTTTTTGATAATCAAAAGTTTTGTTGACCACACAATAATTCAAACTGTCATAAATAAGTGACGTGTGCGTTCTTATCACTGTTACCATGTCAATAATTTATTGGTTAGTGATTTGGGATTTTCATCCATGATGTTGTGGTAAGAGTTAGTCTAAGTGCTCAGACTCCAAAACGGATGGAGTTAGTGGCGCTCACTATCAAACTCCTCTCCTAGGAGAGGAGTTTGATAGTGAGCGCCACTAACTCCATTCGTTTTGGAGTCTGAGCATTTAGACTAGGTAAGAGTATGCAAAATGAACTTTCACCTGTAAGCAGCAGTTGTTGTAGTAACAGTGGTTTCTTAAAATCAATGGCAGGATCTATGCTATATTTCGTGTTCTACTTTTTGATGCAAAACAACTTTCGTCTCACACAATGTCAGCAGATATAAAAATCTTCTTGGGTTTTTATTTCTTTTTAAATGTGATGTGAGTGATATACTAGGAGCGGATGTGCCATGCAGTGTTTATTCTCTTGAACCTATGTAACATCTGTTTTAGGTAAAGTTTACACAAAAGAGCTGCGGAGTTGTGCTCTCATTAATTTCGTCTATGATAATATTAATAACAATAGATGCTGGATTTCACGTAATTCTTATTAGATACACAGCATTATACGTCAGGCCATGAAGTTGAGGGGTAAAAATTTGGTTCGTTTTTGAAGAAGAAGACTTTCCCAATAATCATCATTTTGCCGAAGTCTTCAAAATAGCAGAGTTGTATCTATTTTGAGATGTTTGAAAGCTCTCGGTTGAGCCACCAATTTCATTTATCGATAATATCACTGACAGACTGGTATTCATGTGATATTTCACATTGCCAATATCTCAAGAGTGAAATCAGATTTTTGCTTTGAAAAGTTGTTTTAGAAATCGAAACTTTCTAAATATTTAGGTTAAAAAGTTTATAACCTAATCGACAAAAAGATCAAAATGGCTTCAAACACTTACAGTGAAGGTAATATAACTAGACGGAGATGTCCCATCAAATGACCAGCTGACATTAAACTTCTCTTCAGGGTCAAGGGTCACAGTGACATCTTTGCTATGCTCAGAGTCATGACCAAAGAGTGTACCACAGCAGGCAAAGAGAACAGCAATTAGTAACTTCATAAGTGCTGGCTACCTATAACAAAACATTGTATGTAGAATTTGTGGTGCAATGGTTGGATGGGATAACATTCACATTTCAACAGGTAATGCTTAGCGAAGAGACAATAAAATGATAAGACTTTTTAAGCTGTGCATGCAGTGATAATACAATGTAAAAATATAGATCCTTTGATAAAACCAGACAGATTGCAAGTGAATTTGTATTTGTAGAAGCTACCACATGCTGACAATACGAGAAACAAATTCAAATACATAAATACAAAACTTGGAGGAGTTGCTTTAAACTCACCTGTACTTTAAATAAATACAAAACTTTTCAGTTGAACTGCAGCGAGGCGAATGATACAGATCATGTGAGCGCTCACAAGGCAATTATATTGGTCGTAAATCAAACGATTACCTGGCAAGGCTATGCAGTTGACATGAATCCGCTTAACCTCCGAAATTAGTAACATAAATAAAACTAACAGTACAGTAATGATGATGAAAGTATGGATGTTGCAAGAGCTAGAAGAGAACACGTGGTTACTCCAATCTTAATCAGATATTTGTTTTCAAGCTTACAGCATAACTGCTCATCATCAAAGGTTTTGGCTTCTCTTCGTTCTGTTTGGTACAAGTGGGCTCTCTCTCTCTCCATAGCTACATTCACATTAAATAAATTATAAAGTTAGTGAACAATCCCATTTGCCTCTTGGGGATTATTGATGATGCCATGACAGCAATAATTGGAAGATTATGAATATATAACTCATTTGAAGAAAACTAAGGCCCCGTTTACACTAGTATGACAGGAGATGCTAAGGAATTGGCTACAACAGCAACCGTTTCATTTCGGTTTTAAGACACTATAGGACCCATTTCGGTTTTCTCATAAAATGGAGGCTGTTTTGATGCAAACTTGTGCACTCGACATGCATTTTTTGCAAGTTTTGGTTTTCACAGTCAATTTTGTTATGCTTTGCATTAGTGTAAACTTTGTCTAAAGTAGACTAAAAACGGGAAGCCGAAATTATGACTCACACATGGAAAGACATTTCAAACAACATCCTTTAGATACCAGTTTGAAACGGTTTCCTATAAAACATGTTGAAGCACCACTTCAGCACAACATATCTGGTACAGACCGAGCAATCTAAGGCAACTACAGGGTTACTCAGCATGTCTAATGTAATTTAGCGAAGAATGAGGAAATATGAAGGGGAATCATCTTTTACCTAGACCACCTGGACTCGATATTTTGACAGGCAAGTTAATCCTTGAGAATGATGGTTTCCCTTTGTGGTTTTTTAATGTTGTACAATTCTAATCATCTTGACATAACAACTTACAGAACAAATCTCACTTGTAAACAATTAAACAGTTTTGGTCCAGTGGTGCAACCATAAAATTGACCAGGAATCATACTGCCCAGCTTGTATAGGGCTGCTATTGCCAACGTACAACCTAATCGTCAAGCAAATTTCGAACTTTGATTGTCTAAAATCAGGAAATGTGCACAAAAGTCACAGAATGTACAATAAAATATTATAAATCATTACCAACACACAGTTTTAGATAGGTAATAATTTATTAGGCATTTTCGAATCAAGAACGTCCATGCCTTGAAAAAATTGGCACGGGAAGGCGCTTCCGAATGCAATTTTGACGTTCGTTCCTGGCATAATTTCTATGCATGAACGTTCAAAATCAAAAGTTTACTTCATCGGAGTTATCTTCTTCTTTTTTTCTAGTGTCGCAGTGAATAGTAAAAGACGCATCCTGCTGAGGTGACAGCTTTTCAGTTATAGATTATAAAAAAAAGTAAATAATAATTTTGATAATTATTACCAGCTACTTATGTGTTTTACTAATTACTATCTTTCATTTTTAACAATGTTTATTATCAGCTGGTGATGTTTGGCTATTTAAATAATTGTTTTTTTTTACTAACTAAAGTATAATAAAATAATTAAAAAAACTATAAGAACTTATAATAATATTAATGATGATATCATTTGAATAACAGTAATATTAATAATGATTATCATACATTTTTGTTATATTATAATTATTTATTACTATTTTATTTTAATTCACCATCCTCAGTAAATGTGTCCAAAAATAATTTCAACATCAACATGCTTCAAGACTTGTTATTATTTATTTTATTAGTATTGTTAGAAGTGAAACTTGAGGCCTCATCACTCTTGTCTTGTTATTGTAACTAACGTAAAAGGGCTCATTATTTGCAAAAATATTTATTATAGGAGAACTCTACGCATTCGGATCAAAAACGTCATAGGGTGGACGACCCCCTGAATGATAAAACCACCGTTCAGCATAGAGTTCCAAAAAACAGGTTTTGTACTCTCCGAAAAACGAAAATTTCGCCCATTTTGGCATGAACGTTCTCGATCCGAAAATGCCTATTGTGTGTGATAACTACATATGAGCACATTTGAAGCTAAATTATTTCTAGAAAGTTATTGCCAAAGGCAGCTGTTTTTTTCAATGAGACCAGCTTGAAACTGTTTCATAATCTATTCAGTAAAGCTATAATGAAAATTGTTGTGTGGTAAAACTGTCAGCCGATTTACCTTGCTTTGCTTAAGAGTGTTGGCATGCTATAGATAGAGTGTTGGCATGTTATAGATAGAGTGCTGGCATGTTATAGATAGAGTGTTGGTATGCTATAGATAGAGTGCTGGCATGCTATAGATAGAGTGCTGGCATGCTATAGATAGAGTGTTGGCATGTTATAGATAGAGTGCTGGCATGCTATAGATAGAGTGCTGGCATGCTATAGATATAGTGCTGGCATGCTATAGATATAGTGCTGGCATGTTATAGATATAGTGCTGGCATGCTATAGATAGAGTACTGGCATGCTATAGATAGAGTGTTGGCATGCTATATATAGAGTGCTGGCATGCTATATATAGAGTACTGGCATGCTATAGATAGAGTGCTGGCATGCTATAGATAGAGTGTTGGCATGCTATAGATAGAGTGTTGGCATGCTATATATAGAGTGCTGGCATGCTATATATAGAGTACTGGCATGCTATAGATAGAGTGCTGGCATGCTATAGATAGAGTGTTGGCATGCTATAGATAGAGTGTTGGCATGCTATAGATAGAGTGTTGGCATGCTATATATAGAGAGTTGGCATGCTATAGATAGAGTGTTGGCATGCTATAGATAGAGTGCTGGCATGCTATAGATAGAGTGTTGGCATGCTATAGATAGAGTGCTGGCATGCTATAGATAGAGTGTTGGCATGCTATAGATAGAGTGCTGGCATGCTATATATAGAGTGTTGGCATGCTATAGATAGAGTGCTGGCATGCTATAGATAGAGTGTTGGCATGCTATAGATAGAGTGCTGGCATGCTATAGATAGAGTACTGGCATGCTATATATAGAGTGTTGGCATGCTATAGATAGAGTGTTGGCATGCTATAGATAGAGTGTTGGTATGCTATAGATAGAGTACTGGCATGCTATAGATAGAGTGCTGGCATGCTATAGATAGAGTGTTGGCATGCTATAGATAGAGTGCTGGCATGCTATAGATAGAGTACTGGCATGCTATAGATAGAGTACTGGCATGCTATAGATAGAGTGCTGGCATGCTATAGATAAAGTGCTGGCATGCTATAGATAGAGTGTTGGCATGCTATAGATAGAGTGTTGGCATGCTATAGATAGAGCGCTGGCATGCTATAGATAGAGTGCTGGCATGCTATAGATAGAGTGCTAGCATGCTATAGATAGAGTGCTGGTATGCTATAGATAGAGTGTTGGCATGCTATAGATAGAGTGTTGGCATGCTATAGATATAGTGCTGGCATGCTATAGATAGAGTACTGGCATGCTATAGATAGAGTGCTGGCATGCTATAGATAGAGTACTGGCATGCTATAGATAGAGTGTTGGCATGCTATAGATAGAGTACTGGCATGCTATAGATAGAGTGTTGGCATACTATAGATAGAGTGTTGGCATGCTATAGATAGAGTGTTGGCATGCTATAGATAGAGTACTGGCATGCTATAGATAGAGTGCTGGCATGCTATAGATAGAGTGTTGGCATGCTATAGATAGAGTGTTTGCATACTATAGATAGAGTGCTGGCATGCTATAGATAGAGTGCTGGCATGCTATAGATAGAGTGCTGGCATGCTATAGATAGAGTGCTGGCATGCTATAGATAGAGTGTTGGCATGCTATAGATATAGTGTTGGCATGCTATAGATAGAGTGCTGGCATGCTATAGATAGAGTGCTGGCATGCTATAGATAGAGTGCTGGCATGCTATAGATAGAGTGCTGGCATGCTATAGATAGAGTGTTGGCATGCTATAGATAGAGTGTTGGTATGTTATAGATAGAGTGCAGGCATGCTATAGATAGAGTGCTGGCATGTTATATATAGAGTGTTGGCATGCTATAGATAGAGTACTGGCATGCTATAGATAGAGTGCTGGCATGCTATAGATAGAGTGCTGGCATGCTATAGATAGAGTGTTGGCATGCTATAGATAGAGTGTTGCCATGCTATAGATAGAGTGCTGGCATGTTATAGATAGAGTGCAGGCATGCTATAGATAGAGTGCTGGCATGTTATATATAGAGTGTTGGCATGCTATAGATAGAGTACTGGCATGCTATAGATAGAGTACTGGCATACTATAGATAGAGTGTTGGCATGTTATAGATAGAGTGCTGGCATGCTATAGATAGAGTGGTGGCATGCTATAGATAGAGTGTTGGCATGCTATAGATATAGTGCTGGTATGCTATAGATATAGTGCTGGTATGCTATAGATAGAGTGCTGGCATGCTATAGATAGAGTGCTGGCATGCTATAGATAGAGTACTGGCATGCTATAGATAGAGTGCTGGCATGTTATAGATAGAGTGCTGGCATGCTATAGATAGAGTGCTGGCATGCTATAGATAGAGTGTTGGCATGCTATAGATAGAGTGCTGGCATGCTATATATAGAGTGTTGGCATGCTATAGATAGAGTGCTGGCATGCTATAGATAGAGTGTTGGCATGTTATAGATAGAGTGCTGGCATGTTATAGATAGAGTGCTGGCATGCTATAGATAGAGTGTTGGCATGCTATATATAGAGTGTTGGCATGCTATAGATGGAGTACTGGCATGCTATAGATAGAGTGCTGGCATGCTATAGATAGAGTACTGGCATACTATAGATAGAGTGTTGGCATGCTATAGATAGAGTGCTGGCATGCTATAGATAGAGTGCTGGCATGCTATAGATAGAGTGCTGGCATGCTATAGATAGAGTACTGGCATGCTATAGATAGAGTACTGGCATACTATAGATAGAGTGTTGGCATGTTATAGATAGAGTGCTGGCATGCTATAGATAGAGTGCTGGCATGCTATAGATAGAGTGCTGGCATGCTATAGATAGAGTACTGGCATGCTATAGATAGAGTACTGGCATACTATAGATAGAGTGTTGGCATGCTATAGATAGAGTACTGGCATGTTATAGATAGAGTGCTGGCATGTTATAGATAGAGTGTTGGCATGCTATAGATAGAGTACTGGCATGCTATAGATAGAGTGTTGGCATGTTATAGATAGAGTGCTGGCATGCTATAGATATAGTGCTGGTATGCTATATATAGAGTGTTGGCATGCTATAGATAGAGTGCTGGCATGCTATAGATAGAGTGTTGGCATGCTATAGATAGAGTGCTGGCATGTTATAGATATAGTGTTGGTATGCTATAGATATAGTGCTGGTATGCTATAGATATAGTGCTGGTATGTTATAGATAGAGTGCTGGCATGCTATAGATATAGTGTTGGCATGCTATAGATAGAGTGTTGGCATGCTATAGATAGGGTGCTGGCATGTTATAGATAGAGTGCTGGCATGCTATAGATAGAGTGTTGGCATGCTATAGATAGAGTGCTGGCATGCTATAGATAGAGTGCTGGCATGCTATAGATAGAGTTACATATTTTACCTTGTTGAGAAATCCTTAGGAATAAATAGAGAGTGAGAATAAAGATGCCCTGTGAATGAGATGAACTAACAACATACAATTGTATTACTAAAGTATTAATCTCATTTATGTCTATGTAGTTCTTAAGATGGAGCATTCCAAGCTCTTGAAAACCAAATGAACATGTTTCTGGTTTGGGTGTCATAACCAAGACGATGCTTGTTTTGGTTGATGGCGTTATTTACTACCCTTCTGTCAAGGAGAGAAGAGTTCCTATATACTTATATTATAACATAATTGAAGAGTAGTGAGTGGTGTATTGCTGTATGTCTGCGGGTGGTGGTGCCCATGAAGTTGAGACAAAAACTATTGGACGAGTTACATGAGGGTCATCTAGTCCTGAGTAAAATGAAGGCATTGGGTTGTTTGTTCATGTGTTGCCGAGGTTTGACAGAGATATAGAGCAATCCTGCAGAGTTTGTCTGGTTTTTTAGGCCTTAGCAAGAGCAATATTGAAAGTAGAGGTGCATCCTTGGCTGCCTGCCAGGAGAGCTATGCAACGGGTCCAAATCGATAACGCATGTCCAATGAAGGGGGTGATGATGTTTATACTAGTGGATGCATATTTGAAATGGCCTGAAGTATACCTCTACCACCACATCTGCTGCTACTATAAGCATGCTCGCCAATCTTATGTCGAGGTATGGATTGATGGTCATGTCAGATAATGGCCTCCAGTTTGTATCACAGGAATTTCAGCAGTTTATGAAGGCTAATGGCATTAAGCACACGACGGTGGCTCCATATCATCCTGCTACCAATGGTCAAGCAGAGTGTTTTGTACAGACAGTGAAACATGGTTTTAACTCATGTATGCAAGAGGTTGGTTCAGATAGTGTACACCTAGATACGTTTCTCTTAGCCTATAAGAATTGTCCACACTTGGGCACTCAGGAGTCACCTGCCCTGCATTTCATGGGAAGGGACTTGGTTACTAAGTTAAACCTGTTTAAGCCAGATTTTGAAGATCCACACATATCTAAAGCAGGTGGTAGAAAACCAGTAAGTTTCCATGTAGGGGAACTGGTAAGGGTGGGCAGTTACGTGAGAGGCAATAAATAAGTGGAGGGAATAATCAGAGTGAGCGAAGGCCTCCTATTATATAGTGTAGATTTTGGGAATAAAATATAGAAGAGATATTTTGATCAATTAAAACCTAGGCTGTATAACGATCAGTGAGATGAGCTATTTGGTGTGCAAGACTGGTCTCTACTCTCTGTCGCAGTCACCGAAGGTGTGCCGATGGCTGGAGGGTCTGGAGAGATATCGACTGCATCCATTTCTCCTGGGGTGGTGTTTGGTGGTTGGGCCGATACGGGACAGGCGCCTCTTTCCACTGAAGTACCTGTGTCTGCATCTGCCTTGTCTCTCCGACAACCGAATAGAACACAGAATTTCCTCAAACGTCTCATAAAAGAGATGTAATGCTCTGTATATATCTATGCATATATTATACTCACATAAAATTTACAATGTTCATGATGTTCGCTTAACATCTACTCAAACTTTTGGTTTTAATCTTTTCTGCTATTCTGTCTCTGATTCTCTTTCGTCAAGGAGGGAAGATTTGTTATATCTTATCTTATAACATCATTGGAGTTATCATCTTTTGCACTTTATTTATTGGAGTTATCATTTCTTGTCCTATTACTTGACTCGCGCAATTGGAGTTACCATATTCTATTTAATACTTATCTCGGGCCTTACAGGATTTTATGTGAGGACATCACCCTTTACATTTCATTAATCGGAGACCCCAAATCGATTACCGCAAAGCCACATGGAGAACTCTCCCCGATTTGCTTGAGAAGTTCAACGCTAGACTTGATAATGTCTTTGATTACTCTCACAAAGTTGTTGCTGCATTTTTTGCTTAGCCTGGTCAGTGGGCAAACACAGAGCCCATGTATCAGACAAACTAAATGGTTTTAGTCTCATAGAACCAATGTCTAGAGAGGAAACCCTGCAGAGTAGTACAAGAGTGGATGCAATCAACACAATGAAATCCTCCTTTATATATGCAGGCTGGCAAAACGCTATTTGCATAAAACACATAAAAACAGATTGACAGAAAGTAACTCAACCAATACAGGATAATATATAAATAACTAGCCAATCATGTAATGTGGTAAGGTTAAATAATTAATGCGCCAAGTGTCTAAGAGGCAGAGTCTTGATTGTATTGTCCAATAGCTGGCTCTCACTAATCCTAGGGTTATAGCTAGCCTGGGGTCCATGGCATTGTTCATACGAGGAAGGGTACTTCCGGATTCAGGGATGTTGAGGGTTCTCAGACTATTTCCAAATTCCTTGGCTAAGGCGGCCACCTTGTGCCGGTCTAGGGGGACAATACCAGCCCGGCAGTGTTCAATATGGGCCCAGCAGACTGTGCTACTGGCACAGCAAGTTGTTCTACCGGCACAACTCCTTGTCTTAGGGCTGGGTTTGGGCTTTAGCCTTTGGTTCTTCTGAGATACGTGCGGTTGTTTACCAGTATCATGCACCAAAGTCTGTAACAATATCAGGTTTTACCATGTCAAAATTCTAAATTAATTGTTATCACTCACACTTATACCTTTTCTAAACAATAGAGTAACAAAATACATTTTGTTGAAAAAAATAGAAAACTTTATTCAAGAACAAAGCAAACTGGTGAAGTCAAAGAGTTTCTCTGATTCAATTATTAATATGGAGACTTGGTGCTTAATGAAAGTTTTTAAAGAGACATGTGAGTTGATGAAATGATGATATGATTCCATCCCAAGTGAACTGTTTAAAGAGACAATAAGTTTAAGTTTGGTTTGTTTAACAAGTAACGAGGTCGACGAAGTCAAGTGAGAGTTACTTAAAATAAGACACAAATTGCATTCCTTATTTTTCTATTGCAAATTATATTTCCATGGAAACGTGATTAAAATCTTTTTAACATTATGCCTTAATACAGATGAGCATTTGTTAAACTTTTTTGTTCTCCACAAGAGACAGTAGCAACTTGAGTTCTCGTCAATTGTATCAATCTAAGCATCAACAGGTGTGTGCTAAACTTTAGAGCATTTACAAGTATTGTTAAGATCTACGCTGCCACAGAGATGTTTCCATTCCGAAATGTCTATACATTCTTTTTGTACAACAGCCTCAAGCTCTCCACCAAAAAATTTTATGACTCAAGAATGACGACTTTACCTTTTGGGTTCCCTCTGCCTGGGTTACAGAGGGCAAAGCGTAGTGGAAACATTCGGCAACAAACACAAAACCAGATCCCTTGTTAGCAAGAAGGAAACTCAAAAACTAGGAATGATTTGATTAGAAGTGCCAAAGGTGGTGATCTACACAGGATTAGATGAACAAAAACAACCATTCCCTTATCCAATCAAACTCCCTGATTATATATCAATTGAAAAGGTGGAAAAACCAGCTCGGTTATTAAGGATTAAAATCTACAACCAATTGCTACTGATGCCTTGTGTTGTAAGTTTTAGACGGTAGCATTGAGAATCCAAAGGTTGGAGACCGTGCTAGACAAGTGGTGAAAACGCAATGTTAGTGAGCTAAAGATGTTTGCATAAAATAGATTGATGATGGGAGGTTTTTACATACCCGAGGAAAACACTGCAAATGTGAAAAGGATCCAAATAGACAATATTCTTCTGTGGAATCAAGAGATTAACAGATTCGGTGATGTTCAGCACGATATTCTAGTATTCACACCATTACAAGCATTGGAAGAAGTTTTGATTCTGTTAAACAGACCTACAAGTTCTGAAGAACTGAAATATATTGGTGCAATGGAAATCATTAAAAACAGCGCGCTAGTGCTTACTCCAGCACCAAGCGATTCTAGCCAAAGGGAGGCGCTAACCAACAAAACAGGTATTATGGCCAACAAGTTGTATACAATCTTCGCGAGCTGGTGAGTAATTTAACATTTCATCTCAATTTAATGTAAATACTCTATCAGGTGCATTAAGTTTTTAACAATGTTACTTTTTATTTCAGACATTAGAACATACGATGAATGACACAGCAATATAAAGATACTGTTTTCTATTGACGTCTGATTCCCAGTAAAAGTTTCCTCAACCACTACAGACATAACCAACGCTATCTTGAATAGATGAATTAAAAATACATTTTTATTCTGTTGCCTATCTAAACATTGTCATAATCAGCAACTATTAGTTTCATATAATCAACACCTATTTATTATATCCTTTATCTAGTATAATTGTGAATGTTATCTATTTTACCTATTATACATGCAACCATCTATTTTATCTGTTTCAATAGAAGGGATTCCCACATTAAAAAGCAATACTCAAACCATCATACAAACCAGTGTATAAACATGACAATTAACATATGGTACCAAAAAAAGCACATCTAAAGGTTTTTTATGCGGTACACCCAGTGCTAAAAAAGGCACGTGCCTATGAGAACCATCCAGGATATTTATGTAACATACACACTCAAAACAATACTCTAACCAGTTTAAAAATCAAAAAACCTGTCATCCGGTGCACAAAAAAAATTTGCTGCAAAGTATTCTCCTGGATCGACTGGTGCTCAAAAAGGCACTCGAGCTCATGAGAACCCGATTTTAGTTATAATCAATCAGAAGCTCTTACTATATTTTTATATCAAAATCAATATCAACTGCAATCTATAACATAAGATACACATTTTTAATACCATAAATTATACCAATTTACAAACCGAGGGTCTTTAAACACCTGGTGCACAAAAATGGTACCCCACCCCAAAAGGGTGATCCTGGATCTTACCTGATGTTTAAAAAGGCACGTGTACCCATGAGAACCCTGTTGTCTTTAAGGTACCCTTTGGAGATCTGCTTCTAATTTACTACTCGCAGGGTCGATGAGACCTGCAGGGTACAATAGAGAAGCAGCTCAGTGTCACAACAGGGTAAGTTCTCTACTTAGACTAACTAGACAGTAGGTATTTTCGGATCAAGAATGTCCATGCCTTGAAAAAATTGGTACGGGAAAGTGCTTCTGAATGCAATTTTGACGTTCGTTCCTGGCATAATTTCTGTGAGTTGAACGTTCAGAAACACAAATTTCTATATCAGGAGTTGTGTTATTTTGTTGTCAACTAGTCGCAAAAATCCGGAAACAAATAAAAAAAAAGGTGGCCGCCCCCCGAGGATGTCAAGTTTTAGTTATTTGAAAGTCATCATCGTTTTCTATCTGTTTACTAATTAACAACAGAAGATAACAGAGATAAATAATTATTATTATAATAAACAATAACAAGACTTCAATAAATAAAAAATTGTTTTTATTACCATCCATAATAATAAAAATAATAATTATAATTAATATATATATAAAGATGTTGCACCTAAGTGAAAATGGTAACTGTCGTAAAAGGGTTCGTGTGATGCAAAAAATATTTATTATAGCAGAACTGTACATATTCGGAGCAAGAACGTCAGACAGTGAACAACCCCTGAACGGTAAAGCCACTGTTCAGCATAGAGTTCCAAAAATCAAGTTTTGTACTCGCAGAAAAACGAAAAATTTGCCAATTTTGGCATGAACGTTCTCGATCCGAAATGACTAGTGTTTAGATGCACTCTCTAGGGAGACAATTGCCTAGTGATGTGTACAAAAAGAGCAGAAATAATTAGGAGTGCTGAATACACAAAAGAGCCAGTCTCTATAGGCTGGTTTACAGTAAGCTAATGGACATGTAAACAACATGATCCATCCTATACACAAGAGCTAATCTAAGTCACTGCAATGATACAAATATAGTAAATCATCCAAGAGTGCACAATGTTAAATAGATACTGTTGTGGATTTTATCGTTCCCACTACTGGCTCTGGCAGACACCCCGTCTGCCGGCACAGCAACTCAGTAAGCCTCTACAGGCTTGACAACAAGTATCTCCTCTCACTAGAAAAGACCATGTGTTGGTATGGCTCCAGCAAACAGCTACAGAGGAGTAACTCAACTCCACAACTAATGGTGAGCTCTCAGCTCAAGGTGCATAACTTGGTTCTTTCAAGTCTATACATTTATTTGTCTCATACAATCTCGGGATAAAAGCAAATGTGACACACAACAGCAATGGCACTAATGAGCAGAGGCAACTGTAAACAACTGCGGCATGGAATGAAGCTCAAGCTTGGCTTTTTATAGGGCAAGTAACAGGAAGTTAAAGGAAGTCATTGGCCTACTTAGCTAGTAGAACAATGATACAATGCATAACATATAGATGAGCAAATACAACAACGGGTTATACTTATCATCGAATAACAAATCGTGCACAAGGTAAAATATTGGTGGCCCCCCAAAACTGAGGAGCATGGTTACTGAGGCTATAGTCAATGAAAATTGATGCTAAATGTCTCTGGTTCTTTTGGTAGGTTCTTGGTCTTTTATAGAGCCTGACATCTGGAGGCATCTACTTGGTGGATAGGGGCTTCTGGGGTCCGTAGACTACCCTTTTCCCTCTAGCTAGGACAACCATTGTGATGCCAGCCCGGGATACCTTCCGAGGGCCCGTACTGTGCTAATATTGTGCCAGTACTTTGCCGGTACTAGTATATATGTAATGTAATGGGTGGTCACTCTGCTGGCTCATTTCGTAGCTTGTGCCAGTGTTAGTTAGGAGTCTGTCTGATGCGGAGTGGTTTTCAAAGTCACTAGTTACGACAGGACTCTACCAGAATCCACCACAATACAATGTCTAATGGCAAAGGGCGGAGCCTCCAGTATAGTTTTCAGTGTCACATTACCTTTGGATCCACGATAGATGGTATCTGCAGATTGCGGGTTTTTAGATTCGTTCTTCTATAGAGACTTGGTCTATTTTGGAACCTCTGGCTACCACCTTAATAGTGGCCAGCCATAGTCCATGGCTGGTAGAGAATGCTGCAGGGCGAATATAAATTGCTGCCGGGTAGGTAAGATAATATGCACTTTATTATTGCTGATTTGCACAGTGTCAGCTTTTGGTATACATGTCTAGCTAAAACCATTAGCTAGAGGTACCTCTGGAATAAGATAAAAGTACGGCGGTGGGCACAGGGTACCATATCGATAATGTGTTTGGTAGACTATTTAAGTAAATAATTTTAAACCCAGCAGAGACAATACAACAGTTTTGTGTAACAACATTAAACAGTTTTGTGTAACAACATTAAAAAGTTTTGTGTAACAACATTAGACAGTTCTGTGTAACAGCGTTAGACAGTTTTGTTGCCTTAAACATTTCCAACACGTTTGGGACACTCAAGTTTCAAACAAGAAAGTTAAGCAAAAGACAAGAAAGACTAAATGAGTTTCTGCTAATCATTTGTGACCTTTTTGTGGATAATAGGTTGTATTATGAGTTGTAGGAAGAAAGTGAGTTAATACTGGAAGTAGACAAGAATAGAATGTATAAAAATAGTTATAGATGTAAGTGTGAATGTAATCTAGAAATTTTAAACAATCACACAATCTAGCGTGTAACCTCAATAGATACTTTTTTTCAAGCAACACTCGTGTTCAAAATATACGGCTATATATATGCAAAACGAAGATCAAAATTAGCCTTTAAAAATATGAAGAAAGGCGCGGCTCTTTAAAAATTATCAGCACATGGAAAGTGAAAAATTTGTTTTAAAGGTAAATAGAAAGAATGTTATTTTAACTACCAAACAACATCAAATGAATCTCAGAACCCAAAAACCGAAATAACTACAGCCATTACTACAAGATAGATAGAGTGAAGAAGCTTCAGTTGTGAAGACTTATCTTTCCCTTCATTCTCATCTTCCTTTCCATTATCTTCTTTATCTTCATGGCTCTCATCCCTCTGGCATGGTTCCACTTGTGGTCTTGGTTCACTCTGGTATTCACTAGCATTGAATGGTGAGAGGTAATTCTGTAACAAGAACATAATTACAAACGAATTACTTGAAAGTTTCCCGGCAACACTTTTTCCATCTATTTTACTATAATGACAATTTGGCTTCCTAAAAATTTACGTTAGTACTTCAAATGCTTTGCATACAGAGTAAAGCTGTGATAAAATATATTTTTGTAACTAATATCCCGAGTGTTCTATTATATATGTATTAAATGGAAATTGTTTGCTTCCTATGTAGAATAAGGAGTTGTCGGCTCTAAGAAGACAACTACCCAAATAAATACTTGTATTCATCTAGATAAACCATGAGCATTGATCATCAAACAAAAATTGAAAGTACACATAAAAAAACAATTTCTGAATGATTAATCTTGGTTATTTAATATAACCAGTTCATTTAAGAAATGCTGTAAGATGTCTCA
Source organism: Cryptosula pallasiana (assembly GCA_945261195.1). Classification (NCBI taxonomy): domain Eukaryota; kingdom Metazoa; phylum Bryozoa; class Gymnolaemata; order Cheilostomatida; family Cryptosulidae; genus Cryptosula; species Cryptosula pallasiana. The sequence goes on from OX183131.1 coordinate 33,090,072, forward strand.
TACATTAAGTTGTGAATAAATGTGTAACTGGCAAATACAAATCAGTAAGATTTACCGGGTAGGGTTGGTAATTCCACTCTAAGCACATTGAATGGTGAATAGAGGTATCATAGGTATCTTGCAGTACAGCAACAGCTTCTTCTGTCCAGTTGACTTTATCAAACCACATACCATTAGCCCCAGCTCCTTCGCTATAGTCACAAATGCAGCACAAGGTTATCGGTCTTTGTTCAATAACTATTACGAACAAATCATTTCAAAGTTTTTTTAAATGGATGGAGATGAAGAAAGAGTGAAACACAATCATGGTTATGGTAAGAAAGTCCACAACTAAAATGTGGAATCTAGGATTGAATGAGTGATTACATGTTTTAGTACTTGAATATTAGAGCATTTGAATATCAAACTATCTCTTTATCATGTAATAAATATATGTTATTATATCACTATTAATTTACAATTGTTATATTTCACTTTACTGTATTACAATATACAATACCTTATAATCTAATTATATAATATTGTATATTGTTATGCGATACTGCACCTACTTATCTTATACTATATTATATTGTATTGTCTTACGTTTATATAATTCCATACTACTGTATATTAAATCATATTGTATTATATTGCACCATATAATATTATACTTTATTGCATTGCATTGCACTGCACTGCGCTGCGCTGTACTATAACATATCATGTCATTTCATGCTATGTCATATTATCAGTATTTCCCATCTGCGTCATGTACTCCCGCGCATCTCTACCTTTTCCATCTCTCCTTTTCCCCACCCATCACTAAGTTGACCGAAACACAGAGTAAGCCAATGCGCTGGCACATGCTTCACTGAGCTTAAACTTTCTCCCATAAGCAATCAGTGACTTTTTGTGATTTGTTTCCAAAGCATTAATAAAACCAAGTTATATCCAAAGAAAATGTTTGGTTTGAGTGCAAAGGGCAAACCCGATTTTTTGTTTTGCCGCACCAAACCGCACCAAACCACACTACACTACTTTACCTTATACTTTATTATATTAATATCATTCTTATCACCATCATCATGATTACTATATCTAATGTATATCGTATTAATACATTTTGTTTTACTATATTATCGAATAACAATTTTCAATTGAACTTCATTAGAATTCAGAATAATTACTGTTTCTGAATCACTATTTTTTCATAAATTCCGAGATTCAACTTGAAAATAGATGATCAACCAAATAAATCATATAATTGAGAAGAAACAAAATGAGTTGGACATTAAAAGTCTCTGGCTTCAGTTTACCTGCTGACATATGGGTATAGCGCTTCATACACAGGATCGGTATTGTCAAAGAACATGTTTGGAATGGAAGTGCATCCTGTTAGGTTTTGTCTTGGATAGTATATGAGGTAAGCTAGACACATCTCTGATGATGTTGGGTTCCCGCCCTATGATAAAGTGTGACAAACATAAACTTTGCAACGGTAAATATTTGAATTTCAACATAACAGCATACAGAACACAGTGAAGTAAAACAGGGCTGATGCAATGTACTATCTACTCACATAGGTAACTTGATCTGGTGAGGAGTTGGTGTAGTTGCAGGTAATCTTTAGAGTGTCACCCTGAAAGGTACAAGTATGGAACAGTTAAACTTCCTTTAGGCTTTTGTGGTATTTAGAACTTGGCTATTTAATGAATGTTTTACTTGAAACAGCTTTTAGAAAGATGGAAATTAGTTTTATGCCAACACTCTCAAAATATGCCAATCTTATATACACCCTTCGCCACCCCCCCCCCCCCTGGCCCTTATAAATGGTGATTTTGAGGCAATGTCAGCAGCAATGGTATTTTGTCTTTCAAAGTATTGACCAATAACTGGAACCAGTCTCTCAAAGCACTGTATATCCATTAAATGTATATATGCAATTAATTGTTTTTACGTTTGCTTTCTAAACCACAATAGTTGTAATTTAGAACCATTCAAAACAGAAAATTTCCAAATTTTAAAAGTCTGAATCCAGAAATTAAGAAAAAAAGTTTGTAGTTGGAAAGTTATAAGGATTACAATAATTGTTGCAGTCAATGTTGGTCTTATCTATTTATTTGAGTGAGTTGGCTCTATTTTATAGAAAGCATAACTCTTTGTAAAGTTGGAGTTATCTGTGCTTAGTAAGACAATTGGTAAAATTTCTATGAATACTTGTCGGAAGTTGAGACAACTCCAGATGCCTGTAATAATTTTAGTGATACATCCATTTAAGGTTGACCTATTAAAGATCCCAAATTCATCAAAGCACCAAAGTTAAACTTAAAACCACAACTTACTGGTAAAACTTTCATTTGCTCATCAAAATGACGAGTTTCCTGGAAGTTAAAGTCATAGTTGTCATCATACGCCAGCAGACCAATGTGTTCTCCACCTCTGTACCATTCTACCTGAACAGATCTACCTATCAGGTGAGTGTGAAGGAGGTATCCCGTAAGGTGTATGCCTTCTTCTGGTATCCACTGCAATATAGTAGACTGTCACTCAACAAGTAATGGAGAAGGAATGTTACAGTTAGTACAAGTAATAAGTAAGCTTGTAGCATGTTGCTTTATGGTGACAGAGTGCAAAATTAAAATCATTGTCCACCAGTTTTATTTTATTGTTCTCACCGGGAATATTTTTCATGTACAAAATGCTAAACATTTTATTATTGATAAAACTCACTAATGAACAGAATGCTTTTTATTGCAATAGTGCAATAGAGCAACAGTGCAACAGTGCAACAGCGCAACAGGGCAAAGCGCAACAGTGCAACATTGCAACGAATCAACAGTACAACAGCGCAACAGTGCAACATTGCAACATTGCAACAGTGCAACATTGCAACGATGCAACAGTGCAACAGTGCAACAGCGCAACAGCACAACAGCGCAACAGCGCAACATTGCAACATTGCAACAGCGCAACAGTGCAACATTGCAACAATGCAACAGTACAACAGTGCAACAGTGCAACAGCGCAACAGTACAACAGTACAACAGTGCAACATTGCAACAATGCAACAGTGCAACAGTGCAACATTGCAACAGTGCAACGGTGCAACGGTGCAACAAGGCAACAGCGCAACAGCGCGACAGTGCAACACTTCAGACAAACTTATAGTAACTTTACTGAGTTTTTACCAACTTATTCTTAAAAGTTTCATTATAAACAAGTACTAACCAGTAGATGCGGATATTTGATAAAAACTGTCCCAAATTAGAATTTATGCTCTTTTTACTCAAAAGAAGATAACTTGAAATAATTATGAGCTACAGGTCGACTGGTGTAAAAGCTCAGTTTTGTTATGTCACACATAACTTACTGTAATAAAATTGCGTGCTCTATTACCAACACAATCGCATCCACTGCTCTCCAACACTTCGGGGTCTATTCGGAATAGACCTTAGCGACTCCAAGGGGTCCTCAACCCAGACGCATTACACCAGAGTTTGCACCAGTAAATATTTTATTACATGAATCTATTTAGCAATGTATAAGGTTGCTTAGCACAATCCACTAGACTTCTGCCTGTAAAGCACCACAAGAGCTCCTTTTATGCGAGACAAGGAAGAAAATTCTCCTCCCTATTAGGGGTGAACCAATCACATATAACAATAGGAAACAATGTACCAATCAAAACATACAATACAATTCGGTAAATAAAACTAGCCAATGATAAAGGTGAGCACATGGCAAAACAGCTCTGCGCTGCTTTCCTGCTCTTTCTAGAGTCATGGAAAGTTTCCACTCCTTATATGGCCCTTCACTTCCTTGGTCTCTGTTCCTAGGCTGTTCATCTTCAATGTCCAACTTCCAGAGGTGGGTAGCTAGTCTGCTAGGTTCCAGGCTATCCATTTCAGTCATCTTTGTTGACTGGCAGAACGACGGGTGTAGGGGGGTGTTAGGGTAGGAGAGGGTGGGGGGGGGGGCTGACTTGACTAGGTATCACATAAATCTCCAACATACTTCTCTTCATTAGCGGCGTAGTCTCTAATTTATACATCCATCACTCACACTCTGCTCATCACTAGTGTGGGTAGTTCTGGGGGGAGGGGGCGAGGAAGGGGAGAGAACCTTCTTCAAGGATGTAAGCTTGTACCAGGTGGGGGCAGTGTGGCTCGCCATTCTGATCTGCTGGTTGCCATTTCTGTGGGTAGGGGTACTGTAAGGGGGCTTTTCACACAATGGCTGTAACTTATGCGTGTAGAAGGTGGCGGAGCGATAGGGGTAGACTTCCGAGCTGCCTTTGATTGGTAATGCTTAAGTGGGAGGAGGTCTGGAAATTTCCTAAAGCTGCTCAAGGAAGGAGCCGGGTTCCTGGAGGCTGGAGTTGCATGTTCCTTATGGGTGTCCTCTTGCAGCGTCCATCTGCAATCAACGAGGCTTGCTCCTTTTGAGCTAATGCATGCAGGGGTGGTCATTGGGTTTTTCAGCAGGAGTGCTGGGGGCATTGTTTTTCCATGAAGCACAGGCGACAATTCTCCAACACGGGTTTGCACAGGAGAGTTGTACTCCGTTGATTTTACTTCCGACGGCGAGTTAACATTGTTGTCTTCAGACAGGAGATTTGCAGCAGCTGCATTGGCTTCTGTCTGTTGGCATAGCATGTCCAAGATTAGTTTTAGGAATGGAGCAGTTGATGCACCTTGGCTATCGGGTGTTGTAGGGGATAAGTTTGCTGGGAACCACGCTTGTTGGCCATCTCTTTTAACCTCTACATCACTCTCTGTAGCACTGGAGGAAAATGGGGTCATTTCTGGAGGGGTTGGGATGGATTGGGGAGTGACAGAGGGAGGTGGAAGGCCTGCGGTGATGTCTACTGGCAGGTAAAATGTAGTACCACAAGCGTAGATTGGCTCTGAAGGTTTGCCAACCAGTGCACCCACTTCCTCCGACAACTGTACTTGGTCAAGGTATCGCTCATTCTCTTTGGCAACGTCCGACGGGTAGGGGATTGCAGCAGATGGCACCAAGGCTTGCCATAGCATTTGGGTGGACCCACATTTTGTCTGGGGCAACCTGTAGGTGCTGGGCCTAGATCAGGAGGTGATGTGGCAGGTGGGGGAGGGCTTCCGCATTTACTGTGTGGTCTCTAGTTCCGTCGGTTTTTGTTCAATGTGGACGAAACTCGCTGGAGGCACTAGGACGATTCTCCTCTATAGACTGTTGTGGGCTGGGTCCTGCTCTCTCTTCAATCAACGGCATTTGGGGGAAATCTTGGGGCGAGGGCAGCTCCAGGAGGATCAGCGGACTGTCTTGGAGGGGTGACGGGGGACTCATTTGCCTGCGGGGAGCAGCACCACGCATGTTGGGGTGTGGTACTGGCTCCAGGGCTGCAGTGGCTTGGCCATAGGATGTTAGGCAGGCCTTATATGGCTTGAAGCGGTTGCCATTTTGTATGGCTCGCTGTCCATGTCTGCAAATCAAGAAGGTTTGGTTAACGTGAGCCTCTTCTACTAGGTAGAGCTCGACGAACTTAGGCTAAAGTTTAGGGTTTTTGCCTTTTCTTCTCCACTTGTTCTCCAACCACACCTCGCCGCCTGTCTTAAACAGTGATGGTTCCTCTACATCTTCGCCTCTTATTTGCTTTTTACCGTCCTGATGGTTTTGAGGACCTCTTCAAGCCGCTGCTGTAGGGCCTGAGCGTACTTATGTACCGGTACACACTCAACTAACAGAGGGGGGGGGGGGATGGTAGATCATTTGGTCAGGGAGATGCAATTCTTTTTCCATCATGAGGAAGTTTGGTGTCTAGCCTGTGGTGGAATGGGGTGTGGCACAGAAGGCTCTCATGATCTGGAGAAGATCAAATCCCATTCTTCCAGCTGTCTCTTCAGGAGGGAGGAGCGCAGTGCATCTCCGAGTACCTGGTTGTTGCCTCCTACAGCTCCATTGGCTTGGGGGGATAGGGGTTAGTCTGGGTCCTCTTTGCCCGCCAGAGGGTGGACAACTCTCGCATGAGGCTGAATTTGAACTGAGCGCCCTTATTGGTGTGCATTTGCTCCAAAGTAGCAGTACACATGCTCATTCAGTGCTGTGGAAACTACTGGGGCTGTAACGCCAGGGAGGGCTAGGGCATCTTGCAAGCAAGAAAAAGGCTTTGTTAAAACAAGAATCCACTTGTTGCCTCTGTTTGTCTGGGGGGGGGGGGGGCAACTAAGTTTACGGCCAACTTTTGCCACGGCCGGCCGGCATACATTCGTTGCCGGGCCAGGTTGGGTTTTACTCCACCGTGCTTGGCTTGCTGGCAAGTCTCGCAGCTGTTGATTCCTCTCCGTACATCAGCAGCCATACCCGGCCAACACCAGCTAAGGTTAAGCCTTTTGAGGGTACGTTGGATGCCTTGGTGGGCCATGACATTCGTTTCCCACATTACCTTGCCTCACAGGTTGGGAAGACATACAGAACACCAGTGTGATCTATTTTGTCCGGCTTGATGTATCTCCAGGACACCATCTGGTCGGAGCTGCATGGAGTGTCGCTGTTTCTCCGATTGGCATAACTCGAAACTCAATTCTAGCTGTTGTGGGTTTACGGGGGAGTTGTTTCTGACTGCTTCATAGATGACTTCCACGGAGTGACGGCCGGTCCTCTGGGCTTCTATTAGGTCTGTGTCAAGGGGTGGGGATGCGAGCAAGTGATAGCAACTACTCAGGGACTGGGGGGACCGGGTTCGATAGCACAGGTTGGTGGGGGGGGGGGGAGGTTGGGAAGGGATTGTGGAGAGGCTGAGTTACCTCTTTTTTGGTGGACCTGCCATCCCTGATCCCAAAGTGACTAGAGTGTTTTCAGTCCGGGGGACACCGCCTACTGAGCTCGTCTGCATTTCCATGCAAATGTCCACTGCGATGCTCAATAGTGAACTGGAACTCTAACAGGGTCTCGCGTTATCGGGCTACTTGGTTGGACGGCGCCTTTCTTTTACACAGCAACATGAGGAAGGCATGATCAGTCCGGATCCGAGAGGTTTGTCCGTAGAGGTAGGGCCTGAAACGCTCAGTTGCTTTGACCACAGAGAGCAGTTCTCTTTGGGTGACGCAATAATTGCATTCAGGGGCCTCAGCGTTTTACTGTAGTATGCAAGTACACGCTCTTCATCATTCTGTAGCTGAGAGAGGACAGCTCCAACGCTGTCGTCACTGGCATCTGTATCCAGTATGCAGAGACTGTTAGCATCGGGGTTTCCGAGGGTGGGGGAGGGGAGTAACTCGGCTTTAAGCTGTACAAAAGCTTCTTTCTGAAGGGCAGCCCACTACCAAGGAACGTCCTTGCAGGTGAGTTTGGTCAGGGGTTTAGCCACGTTGGAGAACCAGGGTAGGTATTTCCGGTAATACCCGACAGTGCCTAGTAATGCCTGTAACTCTTTAAGGCAGGTAGGAGTTGGCTAGTCCCAGATCGTTGCTATCTTCTCTGGGTCTGTAGGCACACCACATTCACTAACCATGTGGCCAAGGTAGCAAACTAGGGATTGCAAGAGCTCACACTTGCCGGGCTTCAGTTTGAGATTGGCTGCCTTTAGCCTCTGTAGTACTTCTGCCAGCCGGTGGAGATGAGTGTGGAAATTGGGACCAATGACCGTGATATCATCCAGGTACAGAAGGAGTTATTTCCAATGGAGGCCATGGAGTACCCGCTCAATGAGCCTTTGAAAGGTGGTAGGGGCGGAGGCTATACCAGTAGTAATATATGAGCAGATCTCCCTACCAAGTGTTTTTTGTGGGGTCAAAATCCGGGGTGATGCAATGGGTTACGGCGTTGAATGAATTCGCCGAGTTTATATTGTATTTCATTTGAGGGGCATTTGAGTGGCATTTGAGTGGCATTTAAGTGGCATTTGAGTTTTGATTACTTTTTTACTTAATTTGAACTTATATGGAATCTAGATTTTGAATGTATGGCATTTAAGTTTTGATAATTTTTTGTAATTCGAACTCATATGATATCTTGAGAAAGAGGAGAGAGGAAAAGAGGAGAGAGAGGAGAGAGGAGTTATATCTACATTAAATAAATACATTGATTAAAAATGAATCAATATATGATTATATACATTTATTGTATAATAAGTAGGGAAAATCTCTCCATATAATATAGTTAGAGTCAGTAAATAGAAAGTAATACAAAACAGTACAACTTGTAATGACAATCAATACATAGGCTTTTTTTATACATTTATTCATGTATGGATAATTATGTACATATTTATGACTATTTCTGTATAAATTTTGGAAAAACATCATCAAATTAGCCCTCTAGATGGTTAAATAATTGCAATAGAAAACATTATATCTAATTTTTTGACATTCTTAAATTTTGAGAAAATCATCAAATTAACCCTTTAGATGATTAAAATTTTACAGTAAATTTTGCATAATACAAAGCACTATAGCTCGCTTTATCCGCTTGAGACTACATGTCGTCAGCATTCGAGATTGAGTTTACATACCATCAACACCAAGCTGTTCATCAAAATCTTGTAATTCGTTTTCTAGGAATTCCTTAAGAACTTCATCCTCATTATTTGTTTTTGTTAGCTCCTCATTGGAATTTCTTTGTGTGCAATATTGTTCCCAATCACTAGCGTTGGTTGAAGAAATGAAGACGACATTGTGGTATGGAATAGGATTTCCATTCTTACTCTGTTTTTTTTCCTTTGTAAATCATCACACCAGGTGCACATCTTTTAGCTTCCTTGTTGTATCTGATTGGTATTAAAAGTGTTCTTGTCTCTCTTTTTTCATCTTTTTCAGCGACATAGTGAATGCAATTTACGACGGATTCTTCTCCATTGAATCGAAAAGGAATGAATCTTTCAACAATATCGATGTAAGCAAAAATTGAACATTCTTTGAAATTGTTGAGATACTCAATGTCGTAAGGGAGTTTGAGTTCTTCTTCACTCATTTTTCTCAGTTCTTCAGCTTCAGCAGTAGCTTCCATTGTGGTTAAGCGTTTTGTGCTGATACGTTTGACATTGTAGTAAGTAATCTCTGGTTTTTTTGAGTTTTCCATCTCACCCAAGTACAAAATGTTGAAAGGCAATGGGTAGTTATCAACATTGAAGTTTTCAACTACTCTACTTGGGCAAACGACTTTCTGAAAATTCGTTCCAGTTGAATTATCAAGATAGGTGAGAATGTAGTAATTTCCGTACGCACCAGTACTCTGTTCAATAGAAACGATTTGCAAAACTGATGGAACAGGAAGTGATGATAGCGTAAGAAACCCTCCAATCTTTTTCAAATCGCTTGCCTTCCACTTTTTGAGAGATTTGGCCATCTTGAGAGCTCTATCAGCATCAGTGAGCAATTCTTTTTTTTCCATAGTGTTTGATGTTGTGGGTAAAACCAGTTGTGGAAGAGCTCGTCTCTTTATTGTTGCTTCTTTTGTGGCAGAGTTGGAGTTTTTTCTTTTGGTGGTTGTTTTGAGTATTTTTTGTTTGTTTTCGATTGGTTTTAAATCCATGTAAGAAGCAGAAAAGTCCTCCATAGTATTCTAAAAAAGAAAGAAATAATGTTTGAAAAAATATATAATTCAGCTTTTCATGTGGAACTAAAAGATTATCTATTTCATACTTTACATTATAGCTAAACTATTTTTGATCTTTGCTAGGTAGGGAACAATAAATTTTTTAAATTTTACCTTTTATAAAGAGATAGCTCCTAGTAGTTGCAATGGAAGGTGTAGTAAATGTTGCTTCTCCGCTCGCTGTTGTAGAACTGGATGCTTTCTGTGTGAAAACAGTGGATCTTAAATAGCTAAAGTTGCACTGGTTGAACCCTATGAATACCAACCTTCTTTATAATATAACTATGAATCAGCATTTTTTTCACGCGAAAACCAATGCTTTCGCGGGAATAAAAATTTTTATTTTCACGCGAATACAAACCAATGCTTTCGCGGGAATAAATAATTTATTTTCACGCGAATAACAACCAATATTTTTGCGGGAATAAATAAATTATTTTCACGTGAATGGAAACCGTTGCTTTCGCGGGAATAAATAATTTAATTTCACGCGAGTAAAACCAATGTTTTCGCGGTAATAGAAACTTTATTTTCACGTGAAAGCATTGGTTTGTATTTGCATGACAATAAAATTTTTATTCCCGCGAAAGCAACGGTTTCAATTCGCGTGAAAATAAATTATTTATTCCCGCAAAAGCATTGATTTGTATTCGCGTGAAAATAAAATTGTTATTCCCGCGAAAGCAACGATTTCCAGTCGCGTGAAAAAAAATTATTTATTCCCGCGAAAACATTGGTTGTTATTCGCGTGAAAATAAGTTATTTATTTCCGCGAAAGCATTGGTTTGTATTCGTGTGAAAATAAAATTTTTATTCCCGTGAAAACATTGGTTTTCGCGTGAAAAAAAATGCTGATTCATAGTTATATTATAAAGAAGGTTGGTATTCATAGGGTTCAACCAGTGCAACTTTAGCTATTTAAGAGCCACTGTTTTCACACAGAAAGCATCCAGTACTACATCCACTAACTATTAAAAGTTTTTCTGTGTGAATTTGAAAGTTTTCATTGAACTTAAGACTTAATTATCTGACTTAATTATCTCACTTAATTATTTGTCTACTTAAAAAGGAATGCTTTCAAACAATAAATCACTCGTTATAACAACAGTAACTGAAGACTCGACATCTACTATAAAATATACCAACTGACTACTAGGAGTTTTATTCACAAGGTAAAATTTATTAGCTGAGACATTTAACTTACCTTTTTATGTGCTATTGTCACTTCTATTAAAAAAGTAATGATTTTATTGTTATTATAGCACTATGGAAACAGAAGAGGAGGATACTGGTGTAGACATACATAAGGAATGGGAATGGCTCATGAAAAATCAAAATAATATCAGTTTTTCAAACGCTGATAATGAATACATGAATGATGAATGCAATGCTGAATATGAAAATGAAATGGAGATTGAACTTGAAAATGCTTTTCAAGACAAACCTTCGACTTTTCAAGTTTCATCAACTACTGAAAATACGATAGCCTTTGATATGCAGTAAGTTTTTAAAATCATAAATTAATAATGTTAGTAGAGTAATTCTTTTTGCTGGTTTTTCTATAGTCATCCCATGAATCAGCAAAAATAGTGTGATATCTCTTTAGTGTAGACAGGACTCAGAATATCAGAGAATGAATGTAACAGAGGGAGTTGAAAATTCATCTCATAGCACACAGTAAGTTTTTGAAAACTTAACAAATAATAACGTTTGAGACATTTTTTTTCCTAATTCCATTTTAAAAATTAATTGATAGTGACGTTTAAGTCATTTTTTCTTCTGTTACATTTCATACAAAATGTATGTGAATGTTTTATAGAACAACTATTATGTGTTAACATTTCTATTGTACACAAAGTTTAAATTATCAGGAGGAGAATGTAGAAGAAAAAAACCCTGAAATTTCCCCTAATTGGAAATGGTTAGAAGAAAATCTCATTTGTTTTCGTTTACCTGATGAAACAATCAATCAAATAGGCTTTGGTGCTGAACCTTCACCACCAAAGAGTAGCATAATAGCTCAAGATATAGAGCCAGTTGTGGAGGATATAGTTGAAGAAAATGAGAATGATCCAATGATAGAAAATGAAGAAGAAGAAGAAGAAGAAGAAGAAGAAGAGGAAGAAGAAGAAGAAGCACAAGAGGAAGAACAAGAAGAAGAAATGGAAGATTTAAATTTTGAAAGACCTACCCGAGTATCGGCCCTCGGTATTGTTGATGATAGCATAGCTCCAACTTTTCAAGATGAAGAATGGGATGATTTGATAGCTAGATATTGGGGAGCTATGAAAACCAAACATAGAGCTGGAAAAGTCATAGAACTTTTAAATGTAAGACTTTGGGATAGGATTCTAAGAGATCAAGCTGATACCTACCAAAATGACTATCATGATTCAGGAGTGTTAGAACTGCTAAAAAAGTTTGGAGACAATTGAGCTCGAGAGCAAAAGTCAACTGTAGTGTAGGTTGTATAATAGAAAATAAAAATGATGGTGAACTCCGATACTTTCACTCATCATCAAACAATGCTACCGTATATCCAAAAGCTAAACTGATTGAAACCGAAGGAGATCTTGATGGCTTTTTGTTGATGTTATGGAGACTGATCATCGTACAAATAGCTTGAGACGGAGACTGAATACGACTTGGAGATTGATGTTGATCACAAACATTTCGTTTTATTTCTACAAACTACTCGGAATGGGAAAAGTTGGATCACCACCAGAGCATTTACCCTCTCACCTCATCAACAACAGACACATATGAACCATGTTAAAAAACACAAAAGGAATACAAATTACTGACAATCTTTGTTTTTTTAGATGTCTAGCATTACACAAAGAACTACAAAAAAACAGCGGATTTGCAAAAGATCCGATAACTAAGGAGGTGAAGGAGTACCAACAACAATATCATAGTTTAATCTATGGTGATAGTACTAAAAAGTGTGATGGGAAAGGAGTAACAGAAGCTGATTTATTGCTTTTGGAGCGAGCATTTCAACTGAAGATAACAGTGTTTTCTTTAAATGATGATATGACTTCAACAGTTATTTGGAATTCAAACTCCAGTTACAAGGAAAATCTATATTTGGATCTTTATATCAATCACTTCAGTCTTATTACAAACTTGGAAGGATATGTCAGAGCCTACAGATGTCCAACCTGTTCTACTTGTTATGACAGATTGGGGAATCTGAAAAGACACAGATGTTCAATCTCAGACGCAACAACTATGCAGTTTTCTGGAGGACAATGCAGCCCTACTGCTACAATATTCGACAAATTAAAGATTCAATTCGGGATAGATATCGGGTCAGATGATTCCTTGAGATACTATCCGTTTTTTGCAACATTCGACATAGAGTGTTTGTTACCTAATTGCGAAAAAGATCGAGATACAGACACAACCATTTACACTAACGAGCATAAACTTTTAAGTATTTCAATTTGTTCAAACGTACTAGGCTTCAACAACCCGTGTTGTATTGTCAATAACGGGGGTGATGATGAATGTGTTGGAAATTTCATTGAATACTGGGAAGATATTAGTGAAGAATCATATAGCCGATTGGAAAAACAATTTTCGCAAATCATAAAACAGATAGAAGGTGAATTACAACGACTGGAAAAAGCTGAAGAAAAGTTTCGTAGTGATTTTGAAAAAAATCGTTTCAGACGTAGAACAGGAGCTGAAAAAGTTCTGTATGATTTGTACAGCTATATGAAAAAACTCCCTATTCTAGGTTTCAATTCACAGACTTATGATGTCAATGTGATGAAAGGAAATCTGCTTCAAAAATTGAAAGATGTCTCCGACACAGATTTTGATTTTGTTATAAAAAAAGGAAACAAGATGCCTGTTATCGGAATAGGATCTTTTTTGTTTTTAGATTGTACAAACTTCATCGCTCCTGGATATAGCTATGAAATATATCTCAAAGCATACAAATGTGAAGCCGGAAAAGGATTTTTTCCTTATGAATGGATGAAAGACTTGGAACAACTTAATCAAGAACATCTACCTCCAAGAGAAGCTTTTTACAGTGAAGAAGTGAAGTGAAGAAAAGTACATAATTTGTCAAGAAGCGTGGAAAGATAACGACATGAAGACAATGAGGGATTTTTTAAAATGGTACAACAACTTGGATGTAAAACCATTTGTTCAAGCGTTGGAAAGACAAAGATCGATCTACAGAGAGCATGGGATTGATATGTTAAAAGATGGTATATCTTTACCAGGATTAGCGATTCGATGGATGTTCAACAAAGCTCCTCAACCACCCCCTCCATACCTCTCTACATACTTGGATTTCCATGAACTTGGTAACTCGTTTCGTCAGACTCTCCCAATTTGTCTGATTGACAACTGCAATGCAGAACTTTATCCTCTAATAAAAAAAAACATAGTTGGCGGGCCAAGTCTAGTGATGCATAGATATCACGAAAAAGGTATAACTAAAATTAGAGAACATTGGTTGGGAAAAGAAGCAAAAGCTTCTGATAGAATCTATGGAGTTGATGCAAATGCGCTCTATTTATGGTGTATGATGCAATCAATGCCTACTGGTTATCCTCGAAGAAGAAAAATTGAAAACTCCTTTGTCGCTGAACCAGTAAAATTTAGCAAGGTAGCTCATAACTGGTTACAGTTCCAAATGTTCTCAAAAAAATCAATATCAGACATCAGCTCAATGGAGGAGAAGTTGCTCTCGGACAGCGAGGATTACCAGTTGATGATTCTGTGTTGAAAATCGTCATGTCTTTCAATTCCATGGGTGTTTTTTGGCATGGACACGACTGCTCTTATAACAACGCTAAAGAGCAAGAGCTTCAAGCTAGTGGAAGAAAATCAAAAGCAAATCTGTTTGAAACTACGATGGAAAATGAAAAATATCATCGAGCATTAGGTTACACTGTAATCTCGATTTGGGAGTGTGAGCGGACGAAACGTGTAAAAACTCATACAAATTTACAAAAATTTGTCAACACGTTTTACAATTCTTTCTACCCTAAAATACTTGAAAAAAAGCTGAATCAAGAAGAAGTGTTGGAGAGAGTTCAATCAGAGGAATTCTTCGGATTTGTTGAATGTGACATCGAAGTTCCTGAGGAAGAGGAAGAAAAGTTCTCCGAAATGCCTACGATTTTTAAAAATACGATGTTAACCAGAGAACACTTGAGTGATGAAATGAAAGTCTTTGCTGAAGCCGAAGGTTTTCTAAAGACTCCTCAACGCTCATTAGTTGGAAGTATGTACGGAGATAAGATATTGCTAATGAGTCTTTTGTTGAAATGGTACTTGAAACAAGGATTGAAAGTCACCAAAGTTTATCAGCTAATAGAATATATTCCTAGAAAAGCTTTTGAAGCTTTTGGAACATCGGTTTCAGACGCTAGGAAAATGGGAGATGCGGACCCTAGTCAAGAATTACTCACTACTACTAGCAAGTTGGTAGGAAATGCTGCTTATGGAAAAACAATCACTGATAAAGAAAAACATACCACCATCAAGTTCATCGAAGGCGCCAGAAAAGCTTTATTTTGTATCAGAGGAAACAAATTTATCTCCATGGAAGAGATAGCAGATGATTTTTATGAAGTCGTAACCTGTAAACAACTAGTAAGTTTTAAAACAATTATTTTGCAATTCAAAATTTATATTCTCCAAGTTTACTTTGTTAATCAGTATCACCATCATTTCAGCTAACTATGAATGTTCCAGTACACTTGGGTTTCTCCGTGCTACAGTATACTAAACTGAGAATGCTACAGTTTTACTACGACTTTATGGATAAGTAAGTAAAACCTAATTCCCTACTATTATTATGTATAAGTAAGTAAAACTTCCAAATAATCGAAACAATCTTTTTATTTATAGATATATTGACAGAAGTGATTTCCAATATGTTGAAATGGATACAGATAGCGCATACATGGCGTTGAGCGGAACATTAGAAACACTGGTAAAACCAAATATGAAAAAAGAGTTTTACAATGAATATGGTGATTGGTTTCCACGACCATACTGTGACAAACATAGGGATGAATTTTTAAGAATCAAAACAATGGGTTTAGAATGGAGCATGCAAGAATGTTGTGAAAAAGTACTAAAACATGGAAAAAGAACACCTGGACTGTTTAAAGAGGAATTTACCGGAGATGGAATTGTTGCGCTTAACTCTAAATCCTATTACTGCTGGGGAGAAAAAGGAAACAAGTTTAGCTCAAAAGGTTTGAACAAACGAATTAATCAATTGAAGAAAGACAGTTATCTAAATGTATTGAACACAAAAAAGTCGTTTATGGATAAAAATCGAGGATTTGTAGTAAGGGATAAAAAAATGTTGACATACAACCAAATAAAGCGAGGACTCACATATTTTTATGCTAAAAGACGAGTGTGTTCTGATGGAGTATCTACCGAACCTACTTTGGCTTAAATAAAAACCTTCATAATAGTCTTTTTTTTACAACAGTTACTATAACTATTTATCTATATAATACATGAAATCATTCATCGTCCTTATGAATATCAATAACAAATAGATGAATATTTAACTTCATCTATTTTTATGTTTGAATTTATGTTAAAAGTTTTCCAATATATTTTATAGCATTCAATGTACTAATTGTGTAATAAATGTATATATGAGTTTGAATTATGTATCTAGCTATATTATATGAGGAGATTTTCCCCTACTTACTATCAAAAAAATCAAATGCCATACATTCAAAATCTAGATGCCATATAAGTTCAAATTAAGTAAAAAAATAATCAAAACTCAAATGCCACTTAAATGCCACTCAAATGCCACTCAAATGCCCCTCAAATGAAATACAATATAAACCCGGCAAATTCATTCAACGCCGTAACCCATTGCATCACCCCGGATTTTGACCCCACAAAAAAACACTTGGTAGGGAGATCTGCTCATATATTACTACTTATACCAACGGGGAAGATGTTCCACTTGTATAGCCAGACCAGGTAGAGAAGGCGGACTTGCTGCTGGCATCAGCGTCCAGTCTAACCTGCCAGTACCCACTCACTAGGTCAAGGGTACTAAGGTAACGGCCACCAGATAGAGCATCCAGACTCTCATCAATTCTGGGGAAGTGTAGGCATCCTGTTGAGTCACAGCATTCAGGCGCCGGTAGTCAATGCCAAACCTCCATGAGCCATCCTTCTTCTTAACTAACACCACTGGTGAGCTCCAAGCGCCAGTGCTGGGCTTTATTAATCTCTTCTCGAGCAGTTTGGACACTTGCCCTTCTACTTCTTGTTCCTTATGAAGGCCTAGCCTGTGGGGGGGCTGTTAAATGGGCTGAGCACCGGGCTTTAGGGACATGCTGTGCTCCACGAGGTCGGTGCCACCCATATTGTGGTCTCCTTCACTGAATCCTGACTCGTAGGAGTGCAGGAGTTGGGATAACTAGAACTCCTCTTGTGGGGTGTGGCAGCTTGTCCAGAGCCTTCATGTATAGCTCCGGCAAGTGTTATGGCAAAGAGAACGGGAGGAAAGGGGGGTAAGGGGGGTAGGTCCGCTTTCTCTTGCAGGTAGCTCTACATCACTGGTGCGTATGCTGGTGTACTTGCCTATGGTCTTTCCAGCCTTCAGGTCTAGTGGCTGGTTGGTGGGGTTGAGGCATGCGTCACCAGGTGGTGTTTGGCATTGGGGTGTTAATACTAGCGACCAATGGGGCGAGTCTGGGGTACGTTTTACGGCGTCAAGGGAAGATGTGCGAGATTGGTGACCTTACACAATACTGTCATCTTTGTGCATGGGGGAATGTGGGTATCTCTTATCACCTGCACGCCTGTGATGAGCATCCTGCCTCATTGGTCGGTGCATGAAAGTTCCTGTTCATTAATTACAACGACTGACCAGTAGAACTTCATGTGGCACTGGTGAGAGGTGAGGAAGGGCATGCCCAGAATGGCATCTTTATTTATCTGATCTACTACAAAAGTAGACTCCGTCTTGATGACAGCTGAATCGACAGGTTAATTGTGCCAAAGAAGGGGATGTCAGATCCATCTGCCAGGACACCGTCTGCGTCACCTACTTTAGTTAGTTTCGGGTGGCAGGAGACAGCCGATTGAACAGGCGTTGTAAAACAGATTGGTGGTGCATCTGGTGCCGATAAGCACCGACACTGGTTTCCCTTCTACTTGACCGGGTAGGAAATAACTCGCATTGTATGGGGATTCCGGCGGAAGGTAGAGAAGATCTGTGGGCTTAATAGCCGAGGGTTTGGAGGGAGGGGTGCGTTGTTCTCGAGGGCGAGATGGCCGCTCACTTGTTGGCGGGGTTGAGTGACTGGGGTTTTACATCCCTTGTGAGAGGCTCACAAGGTGTGTAAAACTTAGAGTCCTCTGTGGGACAGTACACTTCATGACCGCAATCAGCTTGGACTAAGGACTTGACTAAGTACCATGTAAATATCCCACATTACTTTACGAGCTGAAATTAGTTTTTATTTACTTGATTAGTGCAGGTGCTTTCACAGAAGGCCACAGTTCTAAAGTTGCTTGTTTGGGGAGGTATAACAATTCCATCCACCAACCCTACAGGAAACACACCGGCGTCTTGTTCTCTGAGGCTAGGACTGTAGATGAGTCTTAATCCAGAGGAATCCACAAAAGCTGAAAACAGATTTATGAGTTTACCTACTTGGAGAATTAGTGGTTAAAAAGTGAGTGAAAAAACTTGTGAAAGGAATTTAATGCCATCTTAAACATAAACATACTAACTCTCTAGTCTCTCAGGATTGTCATAGTGCACCTCCATCATATAATACTGTGGAGCTGTCCCGTCTGTACCTCCAATTGGATATCCTGCCTCGTCAGGGTAGTAGAACGTCTGAGAGTAGTTTAACCAAATTAACATGGATTTTTAAAAGACAGCTCAAACGTAAAAACATTTTCCATTTTGTAATAATTCGGAGTCATTTATTGTGACAGTTAACCTTTGAACAACAAAAAGTCTTTTATGATGACTTTTTGCAAAAATGAGTAAGGTGAATAGATTTGTATTATCTATAGATTTATTTAATAAACACTCACTCCTCCACCCACAGCCCAGCCGTGTAGAGTCATAGTGCAGGAATCTGTAAACTCAGGCATCTCAGAAGTGTAACACAATCCTTCTGTCTTGTTGTTGTTTCTCAGGTGTTCGTTCTCTATACCCCAGCAGCCATAGAGCAGTATGTGGTGTACTATACCAGCATTTCCCTCATCAATTAAAGGCTCTATCTACATCATAAGCATTGAAGCAGTTTTATCAACTATACCTTTTCAATTTCAGCAGCTTTGGACGTATAGCCTCAAATCACTAACTACTGGCAATCACTAACTACTAGCAAGCACTAACTACTAGCAATCACTAACTACTAGCAATCACTAACTACTAGCAATCACCAAAGTCAATTAGTAAGCATGACTGAGTTGTCTTCTCACAGACAAAAAGTATAATCATTGTATTTGATTATCAAAATTGACTACTGAATGTGAAAAGCACATCTATACATTTGTACACTAGTGAATCTACAATAAGTGAGTGGTGAAGCCAAACTAATCAATGCATAAGCAATCACAAGGGACTCACAGCTACAACGTGGTGTTTGGTGTCCAACTGTGGAGGCTCATGGAAACTACAGTAATACGTGGTGCCTTCTGCTGGTAGGCTGTACTGCAACATTATTAGGATTAAATTTTGTTAGCTCTTTGTAAAAGGAGGCAATAGTGAAAGTAGTGAGGGAGGCAATTCCCACTTTTACATTTACACCATTTACTTATATTACATACAAGGAGTAGATAGATAATTTATACCAAACTATGTTCATGGAGCAGACAACTCACATTATTAACTCTGATGTCAAAAGAATGAATATCAGTAGGAAAAGACTCCGGTTTGCCAACTCCTTCAGATTCAAGTAAATATAAACTCTTTACTCCTCTGTTAGTGGTTCCGTGATAGTCTGAGCTCCCAATTATACCATTTGAAGGATCTGAGTCTTTGTATGCATAGATTAGCCTAGTTGTCGACGACTACAACGTAAAATAATCCAGTCTATTTCACTCTGAACTGTTCAGACAACTTAAATCTTATGATGTATCTCATTAGGGGTACACAAAAGCGTTACAATATTTTGTAACTCATACTGTAGAAAAGTTGCACATGTTCTATTGGTAAAAAATTGGAAATAACTCTGTCATTTAAAGTTGAAGTGAAAATACATAGCTTCACTTGAGAACCAATACGTTACAAATGTTCTGGTGTTTTCTAAAATCAATGATAAATTGTTGGAGATAGCCAAGGGTTTATGTTTGACTGTGGGCGGATGCTAGAGCCACCCTGTAAATCAAACTGTTGCTGCTCACTGAAGTGACCAAGAAATTTCAGGATTTCGATCGTTGAAGCTGAACAATTCATTTTTCAAACTGATACTACAAACAACATTTCACAAAACATCAAAAAGTTAATCAGTGAGTTATTTACTTGTTTGCTTTCAGCAATACTAAAACATTGGGTAATCTATTGTACAAGAATTGAAGAAAATGATGAAATGGCATAGCCTGAGATCATCTACCGTAACTATGTTATCTGCATCCCCATCACACGTGTCCAGCTTCCGTCTAAATTTAATCATTGTAACTCCATCAGTCTCCTCTGCGTTTAAGAGTGTGACATCTTGTGACAAGTCCTTGGCGGGTGCTCCATTGGATGTGGCATACATGTCCTGTAATATGTAAAATATGTGATGTATATTACTCATACACATATGTTATGTGTAGCATACATTAAGAGTATTCGCGACCTTTGTTCGCCAAGCATATTACAATGAAAACAATCACATCGACAACAAATTTAATCAATAAATAATCATTTTGTTCGTAACTCGTGGGTCAGCAAAAAGTAGCTCACTGAATAAAAAAATAATCAACAAGTATTATTTATATTTTTCGTAGGTCGCGAATGAAACTGAACACTAAATAAATATTAACGATTTTATATCCTTGAAAAATAAGTCAAAATAATTGCAATCAATCAAAATTTATTGAATTGAAGGGCAGCTTAACAAACTATTCCATTTTGTAGCAGTTCAAATTTTATTATTTTTTTGATTATTTTAAAAATTGGGAGTTATCTTCTTTAGGATTTGTTTGGTAAACTACAACATTTCATTGAATATTTATGTCGCTCTAAACTAATGTTCCTTTGCATACGCGACATATTGAATTACGAACACCTTTTATTTTTGGTATTTTGTTTGACTAACAGGTCGCGAATACTCTTATTGTATGCAACAGATAAATATAGTTTGTTTATTTTCTGAACATTGAATAAAGTGTAATAACCTCGAGATACTAATGACATTTTAGTAATGATATAACTTACTAGCAGGTCTGCTGAACCATCACTATTCACCCAGCCTACGATAATATCTGCATTTGTCATATCTCCATTGGGGGACAGTCCAATACCCACCCATCCTGTAGTTCTGCATGTAATCTAAAGAAACCAGTGATTGGGAAAGAAAAGTAACAAAGATTATGTGCAATGGCTTAGGAACTAGGCTATAGAATTGAACAACTTAATTATATTGGTTAAGCTTGTTTTGAATGTTCTCGTGACAACAAAATATTTACATTCAGCTTTAATTTATTATTACCGCTCCTCTTCATTACCAATATAATCGTAAAACTGCAACAATCAACTTTGGTGATACAGTTGTTTATTGATAATAAAAAATATTGTTGACCACACAATAATTCAAACTGTCATAAATATGTGACGTGCGTTCTTATCACTGTTATCATGTCAATAATTTTATTGGTTAGTGAACTGGGCTTTTCATCCATGATGTTGTGGTAAGAGTATTCAAAACGAACTTTGAACTGTAAGCAGCAGCTGTTGTAGTAACAGTGGTTTCTTAAAATCACTTGCAGCATCTATGCTGTATTTTGTGTTCTACTTTTTGATGCAAAACAACTTTCGTCTTACACGATGTCAGCAGATATAAAAACCCACTCGGGTTTTTATTTCTTTTTAAATGTGATGTGAGTAATATCATAGGAGTAGATGTGCCATGCAGTGTTTACTCTCTTGAACTTATGTAACGTCTGTTTTAGGTAAAGTTTACACAAAAAAGCTGTGGAGTTGTGCTCTCAATAATTTTGTCTATGATACTAATAATAGCAATAGATGCTGGCTTGTACGCAATTCTTGTTAGGTACAATAATGATCATTTTGCAGAGGTCTTAAAAAGAGCAGAATTGTATCTTCTTTCAGATGTTTGAAAGCTCTTTGGTTGAGCCACCAATTTCATTTATCTCAAGAATGAAGTCCAATTTTCACTCTGAAAAGTTGTTTGCAAAATTTAAATTTTCTAAATCTTCAGGTCTAAAAGTTTTATAACCTAATCAGAAAAAAGATCAAAATGGCTACAAACACTTACAGTGAAGGTAATATAACTAGACGGAGTTGTCCCATTAAATGACCAGCTGATATTGAACTTATCTTCAGAGTCAAGGGTCGCAGTGACATCTGTGCTATGCTCAGAATCATGACCAAAGAGTGTACCACAGCAGGCAAAGAGTACAGCAACTAGTAACTTCATAAGTGCTGGCTACCTATTGCAAAACGTTGTATGTAAAATTTGTGGTGCAATGGTTAGATGGAATAACATTCGGAGAGACAATAAAATGATAAGACTTTTTAAGCTGTGCATGCAGTGATAATACGGTATAAGAATATAGATCCTTAGATAAAACCCGATAGATTGCAAGTGAATTTGTCTTTGTAGAGGCTACCACATGCTGACAATACGAGAAACAAATTCAAATACATATATACAAAACTTGAAGGAGTTGCTTTAAACTCACCTGTACTTTAAATAAATACAAAACTTCTCAGTTGAACTGCACTGAGGCAAATGCTATTGATCATACGAGTGCTCACAAGGTATTTATACTGGTCAATACAGTGATGATGATGAAAGTATGTATGTTGAAAGAGCTAGAAGAGATCTTGTGTGTACTTCAGTCTTAATCAGATACTTGTTTTCAAGCTTACAGCACGACTGCTCATCATCAAGGGCTTTGGCCTCTCTTCGTTATGTTTTGTACAAGTGTCAAATTCAAGTGGGCTCTCTCTCCGTAACTACATTTATATCAAATGAATAATAAAGTTAGTGAACAATCCCGTTTGCCTCTTGGGGAGAATAACTTGATATGGGAAAATGTCTTGCATACATTATACATTATTGCAAACAAAGTCTTAGTACATCAATGTTCATTGGGTTGTAAAATTCTGTAAAAGGGATCGTGCTTCCTGTATCGAAATAATCTGTGTAGCATCTACGTCCTCTAATTATTGGTGATGTTATGACGGCAATAATTGGAAGATTATGAAAATAGAACTCATTTAAAAAAAACTAAGACCCCGTTTACACTAGTACGACAGGAAGTGCTAAGGAACTGGGTACAACAGCAATCGTTTCTTTTCGGTAATAAAACACTCTAGGACCCATTTCAATTTTATCATAAAATGGAGGCTGTTTTGATGCAAACTTGTGTGTTTGTCAAGCATTTTACTATGAGTTTTGATTTTCACAGTCAATTTTGTTATGATTTGCGCTAGTGTAAACTTTGTCTAAAGTGGACTAAAAACGGGAAGCCGAAATTATGACTCACACATGGAAACACATTTTAAACAACACCCTTTAGATACCAGTTTGAAATAGCCTCCTTTAAAACATGTTGAAGCACCACTTCAGCACAACATATCTGGTACAGTCCGGGCAATCTAACACGACCATAAAATTACTCAGCACAAAATATGACGGGGACTTATCTTTTACCCTGTCCATCTGGACTCGATATATCAACATGCAGATAAATTCTTGAAAATGATTGTTATTCTTTGTGGATTTTTAATGTTGTACAGTTCTAGTCATCTCGACATAACAACTTACAGAACAAATCTCACTGGTAAACAATTAAATGTGTAAAATATAAAACATAAAATGAAACAGTTTTGGTCCAGTGGTGCAACCATAAAATTGACCAGGAATCATACTGCCCACCTTGTATAGGGCTGCTATTGCCAACGTACAGCCTAATCATAAAGCAAATTTTGAACTTTGTATGTCTAAAATCAGGAAATGTTCACAAAAGTCACATAATGTACAATAAAATATTATAAATCACTACCAACACATAGTTTTAGATAGTTCAAGATTTATGGTGTGTGGTAACTACATATGAGCACATTTGAAGCTAAATTATTTCTAAAAACTATTGCCAAAGGCGGCTGTTTCCGGCAATGAGGCCAGATCAAAACTCTGTCATAATCTATTTAGTAAATTTTATGTGTGGTAAAACTCTCAACCAATTAGCACTGCATTGCTCAAGAGTGTTGGCATGCTATAGATAGAGTGTTGGCATGCTATAGATAGAGTGCTGGCATGCTATAGATAGAGTGCTGGCATGCTATAGATAGAGTGCTGGCATGCTATACATAGAGTGTTGGCATGCTATAGATACTGCGCTGGCATGCTATATATAGAGTGCTGGCATGCTATAGATATAGTGTTGGCATGTTATAGATAGAGTGCTGGCATGCTATAGATATAGTGCTGGCATGCTATAGATAGAGTGCTGGCATGCTATAGATAGAGTGTTGGCATGCTATAGATAGAGTGTTGGCATGCTATAGATACTGCGCTGGCATGCTATATATAGAGTGCTGGCATGCTATAGATATAGTGTTGGCATGTTATAGATAGAGTGCTGGCATGCTATAGATATAGTGCTGGCATGCTATAGATAGAGTGCTGGCATGCTATAGATAGAGTGTTGGCATGCTATAGATAGAGTGCTGGCATGTTATAGATAGAGTGCTGGCATGCTATAGCTAGAGTGTTGGCATGCTATAGATAGAGTGCTGGCATGCTATAGATAGAGTGCTGGCATGTTATAGATAGAGTGCTGGCATGTTATAGATAGAGTGCTGGCATGCTATAGCTAGAGTGTTGGCATGCTATAGATAGAGTGCTGGCATGCTATAGATAGAGTGCTGGCATGTTATAGATAGAGTGCTGGCATGCTATAGATAGAGTGCTGGCATGCTATAGATAGAGTGCTGGCATGCTATAGATAGAGCTACATATTTTACCTTGTTGAGAAATCCTTAGGAATAAATAGAGAGTGAGAATAAAGATGACCTGTGAATGAGATGAACTAACAACATACAATTGTAATACTAAAGTATTAGTCTTATTTATGTCTATGTAGTTCTTAAGATGGAGCATTCCAAGCTCTTGAAAACTAAACGAACATGTTTGTGGTTTGGGTGTCATAACCAAAATGATGCTTGTTTTGGTTGATGGTGCTTTAAAAGGTGATATAAAACTATTTTTATTAATACAAAACTTTGCAATTGTACTTGCAATCAAACAGGTAAATGTCACGGAAACTCATTATGATGTGACAAAATAAGAGAAGCAAATTTTAAGATTGAAACTTTTGGGTTGCCAAGTAGTTGCAAAGACTGTGATCTTGTGAAACAAAGAGCCTTTACTTTGAAGGCAGCTTCAGCGAGTTTTCGTATTCTGTTTTAGAAATAACATGGTTTGGTACAAAGACTACACCAGCAGATTTCAGCATTTGAGTAGCCTGTTGCTACGTATCATCGAATAATTGGGGGAATTTTCAAGGTCCATTTCTACAAGTCATCAGTTTAGTGTAACGGTACCAGGTAATGTAAGGTGTGCGCAACGTAAAATAAAGAAACAGCTTTTACCTTGCTTGGTGAGATTTTGGGTAAGCAGGTGATAGTGACTTGTACAGTTTAACTTTTGGTTATTGGTGACATGCCATTACACAAGTAAACCACATTTAAATACCCATACTTATTATATCAGTTGGACTTGCTCTCCCATTTTATCATAATCAGAAAGAACAAACAACTCCATTAAAAAATACAAGCAACGTCGCATGAAAAAAAATTAAAACATGGCTCGATGCCGACATGTTGTCCAACAGATTGAAATATTTTATTATGGAATTTTTTAAGCCAGTTTTTTGTAGATCTCTGTAAAAAAACCTTAAAAGCACTTGAAATTTTTGTTTTTCTCGAAGACATGTTAGTCTACTACACCTTCAAAAATTTACTCACCCAAGTTTAAAGGAACTTTCAGCAGGTCAATGAGATTAAATTACACCTGTATATAACTGGCATATCTGAGGCAGTCAACAATTTGTGGGAAAGATTTAATATATTAGTTCATATATGAGTTTAAAACACACCATAAGGTTTTTGTACCTCGTTATGGAATAGTCAGTCACTCCTTTACCAATTATGGCTCAACCAAACATGAGTCAGTCAGTAATGGCAGTAAAAGGGTTACAAGATGTGCAGGGGTGGATTAGCTGGGGTAAAGGGGTGTAACTAGAGGCGATAAAGTGAGTGGATAGGTCAGGTGTTTAGATTGGGGTAAAGGAGTGGGGCACAGGAGTGGGACACAGGGGTGGGGCACAGGAGTGGGGCACAGGAGTGGGGCACAGGAGTGGGGCACAGGAGTGGGACACAGGGGTGGGGCCCAGGAGTGGGACACAGGGGTGTAAGAAAAGATTTGTTATTCATTTTCTCTCCCAAAGTCTCTACAATGTTGGTTTACGAAAAAATGATAATTGCTTGTAGTTTTGTGATATTGTAAAGTGCACATCTGTGGAAAAAATTAGGCAACCGAATTATTTTGCTGGCAAAAGTCTTCAACAATAATGTTGTAAAAAGAATTCAGTTGGAGCTTATTCAAAATACCTTAAAATACTTGATGCAATTTGGATTGAGGTAATCAAAACTCATGTTGGTGGAGAAAAGACAACTGCAAATGAAATATTGTACTAATATCCATACAGGGTGTTCAACTCAAATGAACCAAACTAAATTTCAGACAACAATCTCTACACGTCTGTCAACTATACTAGTACTGCATGAGGAAAAAACTCCAAAACATAAAAAAATTCAATAATACAAAACACTATTTACATGGAATGCTAGCTCACAATTGAAATGACCATGCTCATTAGAACTAGCCTACATGTTTGGGTATTATCCTTAGATTTTTAGTAGGGCGAAGGAACCATACCATCAAGTAGTTTTGTAGTCTTCTGTACCTTCCTCTGACTGCACTACACTACCTACACCCATTGACTATCCACTTGAGGTTGTCTCACCCCTGCTCCGGTAGGTGAACTTTCTGCAATCCTAGGGCCCACTTACATACCCCACCAGGTCTCATCCCCAACCTTACAGTTTCCCTCATTCTGTCCCTAACCCTCCCCTTCTTGCCTGCAAGTCTAGGGCTCCTACTAGAAAGTAGACAACCCTAGCCTCTTGTATACACCACACAGATATAGGCTGATACCACTTGGGAGTTGTGCCCTCACTTGAGTGATAGGGAAAAACAGCCTTGTATTAGCTGGTAAGTCATTATGTCTTGAAGTACATAGAAGGAATGCCAAACTGCAAGGAATAAAAAATGAACCAATAGAGAAAGATCTTGGTAAAATGAACCAATAGAAAAAGGCTACTTGAACTGTCTAACCACTTTTGAACAGAGTGGGTGCCATGTTATGAATTAGTTAGTCCAAAGCAAGACTTGACAGTGTATGCACATACATTATAGTTCTTTCTAACTTTTGTCACGATTGAACAAAACTTTAACATTATTGTGTGTCTGGCCGGAAGTCACAGAGAGGTGTAAGACTGAGGCATTAGTGGTTAGTGCAGTTGGCAATTGAAGTAGCAAAACTACAGAATTCTCACGAAGACTTTCTACAATATGACATCAAAAACAGAAAGCTGGTAAACATTGGGTTTGCCCTATTTATTGTGTATGCAACTCCAAGTTGCTACGGTTTGACAGCAATGCACTGCACAATGGCACTAGAGTAGACAATGGTGTCTTGTCCTATAATGACTCTAGACAACCACTGTCAGGTCCCACAACTTTATTGACTTTAAAACAGGTTACAACTGGGTTACATATCTTTCAAGTGCCTTATGCAAACTATCCTATAGTATTTTAGACTGGGGACAACCCTAACTAACCAGCATTGCGGATGGTCAGACTCAGCGAGGAGCTGTAATGAGTCAACAGTGACATGTATCCAGAGAGTGACTGAGTTACATTATTTCACAGCACACAACGACACTGGAAAATGTGATCTAATTAGTTATGGCTTTCAATGCCTCTCCACACACAACAACTTGCGACCACGAATGCAACACAAAAAGGGAAATTATCCTCCCATGTTCTGTGATGCACTCCACACACAAGAATTACGCACATGAAGGTGTTTATCAACAGTTTGTAATGCACGCATAGACAATCATGGCTAGGAAAATCAAAGTCAGGAAAAGTGATTAACACCGGACCAAGCAGCGTCAGGTGGTTATCACTATATGTGAGACCGGCCAGTTAAAATCAGACATACTGGACTTTAGACGATCGGGGCAAATAGAGAAAAAACAATTCTTTCCGATTGAAACAAACAACCATTTTTCGTTATCCATGACAAAATTGTTGTGTGTGGTGTTAACTTTGTTATGTCTGATGTGCTTTCTTATGGGAATGGGATTGGAAATTGGGTAGAGTAGCTTACACTGTGGAAGATTTCTATGCACTGAGTCTGTAAACAGTAACTTTCACAACCCTTTACCTGCTAGAGGTTGTCTCTGTGGGACAGAGACAACCCATTAGCCTTGCGTTGGCACAAGCAACAGGTGACTGGTCATCCCTGTTGCTTGTAGTACAGCAAGCAGAGCTGCCTTCCCTGTACTATAAATAAAGCAGGGCCGGTATTAATTTTACTGGGCCGAGGTCAAAAAAAGGACATAGCCTGAGAACTTGAGAATAGCCAAGTATTTACAGAAGGATGAGTCTGCACGATATCTTCTTCCAAAAGAATGAAAGGAAGGACGTCAGCCTATAATTCAGCCCTAGGACCTACCAGGAGATGGGAATGGAGCTTGTTCTATTTAATTAATTGCCATTTATGTTTCATTTGTTGCTATTTTTAGCTTTATATGATCATTTGTCTGAATCACTTCCTGTACACCTAATTGGTTGTTAGTTATGTATATTCTTAGCACATGGTTGGTTAAAGACTGGCTCCGGCCATTTCCATATTTGTCTGATATGTCATTGATATGTCCTTATGAGGTGCTTCAAATACCAACTTTGTCAAAATTCAATTTATTTCTATTTTTTTTTAACAACATTAATAACAAGCATATTGTGAGTGTTTTCTCCCTTTCGAAATCTTTTGGGAAAACCTATGACGTACGCAAGTGTTTTAGTGACTGCTAAACTTTTGTT
Source organism: Cryptosula pallasiana (assembly GCA_945261195.1). Lineage (NCBI taxonomy): Eukaryota > Metazoa > Bryozoa > Gymnolaemata > Cheilostomatida > Cryptosulidae > Cryptosula > Cryptosula pallasiana. The sequence goes on from OX183131.1 coordinate 33,119,021, forward strand.
TTTACTACTAACTGCTCCATTACTAGTTATATCAATCAATGAGCCAGGTCACTTGTACTGTTATCAAAGATATACTATCGTTGCTGTTATGCTTCAGCGATTTTGGTGATGGAAACAAGAGTCTGGCGATCGCTAAAACACTTGCGTACCTCATATGTTTCCCCAAAAGATTTTGAGGGAGATACAACACTCACAACATGCTTGTTATTAATGTTGTTAAAAAAACATAGAAATAAATTGAATTTTGACAAAGTTGGTATTTGAAGCACCTCATAAGGACATATCAAATAAATATAAAAATGGCCGGAGCCATTCTTTAATGACAATTCTAACTTCCTGCGCTCCAGCCTACATAAGGTTGGAGCTTGCCTATACTCTTTGCACTTGTTTGTTATATTGTGGGAGATTTGTGTAACATCAGTGACCCCCGCCCCTTCCTTCCCCCTCAACCCCCCCCCCCCCTACCCTGCACCCTTGCCACCCCAGAAGAGTGTAATAGAACCCATTCCCCTTGCACAGCTTAGGTGTTTTTATGGATGCTTCTAGATCAAGCTGTGCAACTACTATAACTTATAATGCATGCCCAGCCACCCACTACACTGATGAGTCATTCGGAGATTCACTCGGTCATATATGGCCGCCATTCGGAGATTAGCCGGGCATATATGGCCGCCAAAGGATAAGCCTGAGTGAACAAGGAACCTAAACAGCCTAATGGAGCTATACAAGAAGAGGAGTATCAAAGTAGGAACCAAGCTTACAGAGGAGGAGCCTAGGAGCTACTAAGACAGTCAACTGAAATAGTGCATGCATTTATGTCTTAATTATTATTATTTGTTAGTGACTTGTAAGAAACTATTGTATTGGTTTACCCTAATAAGGGAGTGTGCCTTCCTGGTCTCTCCTTTAAAAGGAATTGTTGGAGATCAGGAGGGCAGAAGTTATTGTGGATTATTGTGGAGTCATTATGTATGACTTGCAGTAATCATTGTATCTTGCTAAATAGAATGTTAATAATAAAGTATCATTATTAACAAGGAACACTCTTGTCAATTGTCTGGACATTATTAGCATAATCAAGGAGTACATGGAAGCCGTTGTGTCGGTGGTGTAACTAACGATAGAAAAACACTACATTGGTGGCAGCAGTGGGATTCTATGAACAAGAGAGACACAACGGATAGGAAGAAAAGAAGGTAGGAAGAGAAGAAGTTAGAGAGAGAAGAAGGTAGGAAGAACTAGGAGCTATACCAAGCCTGTATCTCTTGCATACCACCTTCCCCCTCTTCAGAAGCTACTTTGTGTCAGTATCCCTCTGTATACTACCTACCCCGAAGCTATACCGAGCCTGTATACCCTGTATACCACCTCCCCCCCTCCCCAGAAGTCACACCGAGCCTGTATAGCCATATACTACCTACCCCGAAGCTATACCGAGCCTGTATACCCTGTATACCACCTTCCCCTCCTCCCCAGAAGTCACACCGAGCCTGTATAGCCATATACTACCTACCCCGAAGCTATACCAAGCCTGTATACCCTGTATACCACCTTCCCCCTCTCCCCAGAAGTCATACCGAGCCTGTATAGCCACATACTACCTACCCCGAAGCTATACCGAGCCTGTATACCCTGTATACCAGCTTACTCTTGCCAAAAACAGTCACTCAACCCCCCTAGCTTGCCATTGTATCTAACATGGCCACCCAAAGAGCTAGGAGTGCCGGTAGAAACCCTGTCGGAGCACAACCTACCGTAGCGCTGGAGCAACTCACCGAAGCTCTGCAGATGTTGGTACAGCCTCCCCGAGGACCAATACAGACACCCTTCAAGGCCCCAAAGTACGACGGGACGGGAGACATCGAGTATTTTGTCACTCGGTTCCTCGAAGTCGCAGATGCCAATGACTGGGGCCAAGCTACAGCCCTGATGCACCTCCGAGCAGCACTGAAGGACGAGGCACTAGAATGTGGACGCCCCCCTCACGTAGAAGGTATCTTCGCCGCCCTCCGAGCCCGTTTCGGACTCACCCCAAAGGAGGCGCAGGCCAAGTTAATTGTGTTGCGTCGTTCTGCCCAAGCCTCACTACAACAACACACCAACGAAGTGGAGAAATTAGTTCGTGTGGCATACGATGACCTACCCCCCCGAAGAGTCGACCGAATGGTGCTAGAGACTTTCGCCAGCACTATTGGTAATGCCTATCTACAACGGCACCTGCTGGCAGTCCAACCACACACGATTGAGGAGGCTATTAGAGCTGGAAACGAATTCCTGCAAGTCAAAGTTGGATTCGAAGACAGGCCCTCCAGAGTGAGAATAGTGGAAGAGGAGGAAGAACACTTACCCCCACCCAGTGACCGGCCCTCCCCAACCTCCCCCCCTAACCAAGTCCAACAGACGGCCACCCTACCAGAGGACACCCTCAGTGCCTTGATGAAGAACCTACAGACGTTGACCGAAGCAGTTAAGCTCCAGTCCGACGCATTGCAACAATTACAACAACAAGTCAACCCCCCCCCTTGCCCCCTCCCTCCCCCACCCTTTCCCTACATCCACCCCCCTCCAGTGTTGGGGATGTGGCACTATCGGTCATTTACAAAGAAGCTGCCCGGTCAAACCTTGGCCATCTACCCCGCCCCCGCCTAACCAGCAGTCAAAAAACGGGCGCCGCCCGCAGTAGGGAGACCGGCCCCTCACTGCCCCCGGGCACCCCGGCGTTATCAAAGAAAGTTGGCTAGAGTAGAACAGTACAACCCCGTACTAGAGATTCCCCCGTGGCAGAGAGAGAGACGGCGTGTAGTACCCATCTCAGAACCCTGGCAACTACCCACCACCAACCGGTATACACCCCTCCAAGATATAGGAGACGAAGAGCCCTGCTCCCCGGTACCCAGTGAAGCAGAGTCGGACTACTACCCTACCGACCTGTATACCCAACCCACCCCTTCTCATAGACAAAGTCTTGCTGACCACGGTCACCTGGTGTGCCACCCTACACAGGACACCGGCCCACCCCCACCTCGTCAGTCTTTGGCTAAGAAACTACTCTCCCCCTCAACCCCGTTGACCACTGGGCGACCCTCTCGTACTCGACGTAGACGCTCCCCTACCCCCCAACCCTCAGCAGTTAAACCCGCTGACCTCACTTACCCCCCATCAGAGCGCCCTTACAAGGCAAGCTACTTCTTGCCCGGTCGAGTAGAGGGAAAACCGGTGTCAGTACTCATCGATACTGGATGCACCACCAACCTCTTATCGCAACACCTGTTCAATCGACTGGCCCCAACTACTAAGAGCTCCCTGCAAGAAGGTGATTCACACGGTGTGTTAGCCGACGGATCTCACATCCCCTTCTTTGGTACCATCCGCCTACCCATTCGGCTGCGAGATGTCAAAACGGAAGCCACTTTCGTCGTAGGCCAAATAAATGAGGACGCCATTCTGGGCATGCCATTTCTCACTTCTCATCAGTGTCGCATGAAGTTCGACCTGTCAGTGATAGAAGTTAATGGCCAAGAACTGCTGTGTACAGACCAGCAAGGCAGAGTACTGGCTACGGGAGTCCAGGTGGTTAGAGACACTCAGATCCCCCCCACACCAAAGCAACCATACTGTGCCGAACTACGCACTCCATACACCTTCCCCTCGGTATCGTAGAAGGCATCCCCAACTCCCCTCCCCTAGCTGCCAGTCTCAATACCCCAAATGACCGGCATCAGCTATTGGTGAGGTGTCTCAACCCCACCAACCAACCGCTGGACTTGAAAGCTGGCAAAACGATAGGAAGGTACACTGGAGTACACAACGGTGATGTAGGATCACCAGTAAAAGAAGATGAGCCCACTGCCCCCCCTCCACCGCCATTCCTCCCCCCATCCCCGAACATCTAAAAGAGCTGTATGTCCAAGCACTAGGCAACTGTCACACCCCCCAGGAGGCGTTCAAATTGGCACAACTCTTGCACTCGTATAAGGAAGTATTCAGTAAAGGTGACCACGACGTCGGCCTTACCAACCTAGTAGCCCACAGCATTCCCCTGAGACCTGGCGCACAACCCATCCGTCAACATCCCCACAGGCTAGGGCCTCATAAAGAGAGAGAGGCTGAAGAACAAGTAGCCAAGCTGCTCGAACGGGGTTTGATAGAACCCAGCACTGGCGCTTGGAGTTCCCCCGTAGTATTGGTGAAGAAGAAAGATGGCACCTGGCGCTTCTGTATTGATTACCGGCGTCTAAATGCGGTAACCCAACAGGACGCCTACCCCCTCCCCCGTATAGACGAGAGCCTAGATGCGCTGTCTGGAAGTCGGTATTTTAGTACCCTCGACCTAGTGAGCGGGTATTGGCAAGTGCCCCTCGATGCAGACGCCAGCGACAAATCTGCCTTTTCAACTCGATCAGGCCTATACAAGTGGAAGGTCCTCCCCTTCGGCCTCACTTCTGCCCCAGCCACCTTCCAAAGACTCATGGAACGAGTACTACATGGACTTCACTGGAAGTCACTCCTCCTATACCTAGATGACATTATCGTCATCAGTCCCGACTTCCCCACCCACCTACACCGGCTGGCAGAAGTGCTACAGCGGCTCAAAGCAGCAGGACTTAAGTTAAAGCCCAGCAAATGCGAACTGCTACAGTCACAAGTCCGCTATCTTGGACACCTCGTCAGTGAGCATGGTGTTTCCACGGATCCCGACAAAATTGCAGTAGTCCGTGACTGGCCCACCCCCACCTGCCTTAAAGAACTCCAAGCATTCCTCGGTACAGTCGGGTATTACCGACAATACCTCCCTCGCTTCTCCACTACGGCCAAACCCCTGACCAAGTTAACCTGCAAGGACGTTCCATGGGAATGGACCACCCCTCAGAGAGAAGCTTTTGTACAGCTTAAAGCTGGACTGCTGTCTGCCCCCATCCTCGGCTACCCAGATGCCGATAGCCCGTATATCTTGGACACCGATGCAAGTGATGACGGTGTTGGAGCTGTCCTCTCCCAACTACAGAATGGTGAAGAAAGAGTGATAGCGTATTATAGCAAAACACTGAGCCCCCCTGAACGCAACTATTGTGTCACTCGCAGAGAACTACTGGCCGTAGTCAAAGCCACAAAACATTTCAGGCCCTACCTCTACGGTCAAACCTTTCGGGTGAGAACAGACCACGCTTCCCTCATGTGGCTATGTAAGCGTAAAGAGCCGTCCAGCCAAGTAGCCAGGTGGCTCGAAACTCTGTCGGAGTTCCAGTTTACCATCGAACACCGGAGTGGACACTTGCATGGAAATGCTGACGGCCTTAGTAGACGGTGTCCCTCCGATAGTAAGCAATGTAATCACATTGAAGCCAGAGACGGCGGACCCACGAAGAAAGAAATATTGCAAACCTTGCCCCACCCCTTCTCCCCTCCCCCATCCACCCCAGCTGACCCCACCTCGTCACACCCTCAAATGGTAGCTATCACTCGCCCCCCACCCCCTGACACCGGCCTGCTGGACGCTCAGAGAACGGGCCGCCACCCGGTAGCCATCATCTACCAGGCGGTAAAGAACCATACCCCTATTCCCCCACAGCAGTTGGAACTCGGAAGTAATGAACTCCGACAGCTGGAGAAACGCCAACACTCTATGCAGATCCGCCCAGATGGTATTCTAGAGGTACACCAAGCCGGACAGAATAGAGCCCACTGGTGTGCTGTGTGCCCCCCCCCCAGCCTGAGAAGCAAAGTAGTGTGGGAGACACACGTCTTGGCCCACCAAGGCATACAACGGACATTAAAGAGAGTAGGCCTCACATGGTACTGGCCAGGTATGACCGCGGATGTAAGGAGAGCCATTAACAGTTGTGAAACCTGTCAGCGGGCTAAACATGGCGGTACAAAACCCAACCCCACACAGCAGCGAATGTATGCCTGCCGCCCTTGGCAAAAGTTGGCCGTAGACCTGGTGGGCCCCCTCCCTGAGACCGATAGAGGAAACAAGTGGATACTTGTCTTAACAGACCACTTTACCCGTTGGCAAGATGCCCTCCCCCTCCCTGATGCCACTGCCCCTGTTGTTGCCACTGCCCTTGACAAACACGTGTTCTGCTACTTCGGACTACCCGAGCAGATGCACACCGATCAGGGTGCCCAGTTTGAGTCGAGTCTCATGCACGAACTCTGTACTCTCTGGCGGGTAAAAAAGACTCGAACCACTCCCTACCACCCCCAATCCAACGGTTTAGTAGAGCGCAATAATAGGGTATTAGGAGATGCCCTACGCTCTCTCCTATTGAAGAGGCAGCCCGGAGAATGGGACTTGATTCTCCCCCAAATAATGAGAGCGTTCCGTGCCACCCCCCATTCTACTACAGGCGAAACACCAAACTTCTTGATGATGGGAAGGGAATTACGGCTCCCCGACCAACTAACTTATCACCCCCCTTGGTTGAGTGTGTGCCCATACACGAATACGCCCAAGCCCTACAGGAAAGGCTTGAAGAGGTTCATGAGACTCTCCGAATGGAGCAGCAACAGATAAGAGGAGACGAAGGGGAAGAGCCGTCTCTATTCAAAACAGGAGATGAAGTATGGTTGGAGAACCGGAGGAGAAGAAAGGGAGAGAACCCCAAACTCCAACCCAAGTTCGTGGGCCCCTATATAATAGAGGAAGCCTACAGTAACCACACATACCTGATCAATCGACACGGCCAACAGTCAGTGCAAAATGGCAGTCGCCTGAAACCATATAGGGCATGCCTGGAGCCGTACGGACAAGCCCCTGCAGCTTTAGAACCCGTCCGCCGCCCCAACATGCGTGGCGCTGCTCCCCGCAGGAGAACACAACCCCCTCCCCCTTTACAAGAAATACCCTTTCCACTCCTGGACCTCCCAATGCCTTCCCCTTATGCGGCGCCCCCCTCCCCTCCAATCTCTCCCCCAGTAGAGAGGCCAGCGCCCAGAGCAAGTCAACCTGTAGAAGAGTGCTCACCGAATCTCTCCAGCGAAAATCAATCCAATCGGACAAGAACTGGCCGAGCAGTAGGTCATACGGTAAACCAAGAAGTTGTCCCCCCGCCAGTTGCACGCCCCCCTCCCTTAGCCCCAGCACCTACCGGCCGCCCTAGACGAAATGTAGGACCACCCCAAAGATATGGCCAACCTTGGTGTCACCAAGTCACTGCAAGAAGTGATACACTACAGGAAGAAAGAACCAAGTTATTGGCTACAGTTAAAGCATTCACTACTAAGCCTGAGGACCACAACCCCCCTTGCCTAGTCTTAAAAGAATCGCTAGAGTCTCCCCTACCCCCCCTCCAAACTTCAGCTGGCTCTCTCCATTCAACCCCCCTGCAGGAGCCCCCAAAGATACCCCTCTTTTCCCCCTCTGTCATGAGTCATACCCCCCAAGTGGCAGAGCAAACCGGTTTGCAGCTGAATAGTCAAGAAAATATTGCCCTTTTGTCTACTAACTTGCTTACTGAGCAGTCCGCTTGCTTACTACAGCTCCTTCAGAACTACTTGCAAAGTATGAACACCGAAACTCCCGCCTGCTTACAGCTCGAGGATGATGACGACAACCTCCTGCTCGAAGCTAATCTAGCTGAATATCAGCCACCCTCTACCCACAGCGAGGATCAGCTGCTAGGCATAACAGGAGAGTCAGCATCCACTACGCTACCAGCAGCCACGTCAAGTCAACCTGGTGAGTTGAAAAGTGCCTATGATAAGTGGGTACTCGAGAACGCTACGGCCAGTGACCCTTTAGCTCTCACCACCCTTGTGCCCTCCCCCCCCCCAACCGACTTAGACGAGTTTCCACCCCTTGCTCCAGCTAAAAGACCACCCCCTAACCTCCCCCTGGTCCCTACTACAATCATTCCTCCAACAAAACTTGATTATAGCTACAGCCAATGTGTGAAGAAACCCCCCAAGCCAAATCCCCCTTTTCCCAGTGACCCCGGCACTACCCCGGCTCGGGATCCAGCTACCCCGGCTCGGGATAGATGGACCACCCTCAAAAGAACCTCACACCACCCCCACGGAGTAGATCTGGCGTTGGAACGCAAAAAAGTATTAACCGAATGGCCAATTACCACTTCTCCAACTAGTAATAGTCAAGTAATAGTATCCCCCCTATCGTCTCGAGTTACCCCACCCCAGGGTGCCCCCCCCCCCTACCTCCCCACCTAACAAACGACACTGTCATCATGTTACGTCTGTTGTAGAGACAAAGAGTACACCGTCAGACCTACCCAGCATATCAGTACGGTTGATACGAACGGTTCCTGTTGCCCCCCCCTCTTCCCTTACGTTGAAAGACGAGCCTACAGTCACCTTTGGAGCTGATGGTAGGAGAAACCCTGCCCGTTGGAGAATGTTGAAATGGATAAGTCAACCTACTGAGGACAAGGTCCAGCGCCTGCTGCGGCAATCCAGTCAGCTGACCTGTGCTAAATGTGAATACCGGAGCCGCAATACCCGGCAGCTAGCCGTACACGTTAATCAACACTACATAAAGCATTTCTGCCGATGCCGCTTTACAAGTGAGAGCAGAGATACGGTTTATGGACATCAAAGTAGGTTGGATAATGACGGAGAGCCTGAACACGTAGGCAAAACAGGGATGATTTATGCGGTAGATAAGCAGTCCTACGAGCGCTTCTGTGAATTTACACAATGGAACGACCCCCCCAAATTTGAGCAGTGTGTGCCCACGCAAACGGGTACAACTCTTACTTCACCAGCCAAAGTTCCCAAACGTGACCATTCACCAAGTGACACCCAATCCTCCAACAAGCGTCTTTCTAACCCCATCCCCAGCTTGATGTCTGTCCGTTTAACTAATTACCGTATACCAAAGAAGTCAGCCCCTGCCACCACCCTCCCCCCTGTCTCCCCACCTACTCCACCCAGTGAGACTTCTCCCCTTGCTCAGGCACCCCCCCCCGCAGACACCCCCCCCCCCCCCGTACCCCCAGCCGACTGGAGACTTTCTAGTCAAGAGAGAGAGTGCAGCTGTAGTCTTAGATCAACTAGTCGCAGACCTGGAGGCTGACCTACGAGCGCTTCGCCAGGCACTGCTAAAGCCCCACACCTTGCCAGCCGCAAAAAGGGATATAAAGATGGAGTACGAAGCCGCAGAACTTGAAGCTGCCTCCCTCCGCAGTTTGGCTACAGAGGTCCAAGGCAACCTGTTTGCCAGTGTACAATAGGCTGTATTGTATTAACTGTATTCCTTTCAATCAAATATATATTATTCCCGGTGAGGTACACCACAAATCTTTATTGTTGATTCATTAATTAGAGACGGTGTCCCTAATGGAGCGGAGTATGTGGGAGATTTGTGTAACATCAGTGACCCCCGCCCCCTCCTTCCCCCTCAACCCCCCCCCCCCCCCTACCCTGCACCCTTGCCACCCCAGAAGAGTGTAATAGAACCCATTCCCCTTGCACAGCTTAGGTGTTTTTATGGATGCTTCTAGATCAAGCTGTGCAACTACTATAACTTATAATGCATGCCCAGCCACCCACTACACTGATGAGTCATTCGGAGATTCACTCGGTCATATATGGCCGCCATTCGGAGATTAGCCGGGCATATATGGCCGCCAAAGGATAAGCCTGAGTGAACAAGGAACCTAAACAGCCTAATGGAGCTATACAAGAAGAGGAGTATCAAAGTAGGAACCAAGCTTACAGAGGAGGAGCCTAGGAGCTACTAAGACAGTCAACTGAAATAGTGCATGCATTTATGTCTTAATTATTATTATTTGTTAGTGACTTGTAAGAAACTATTGTATTGGTTTACCCTAATAAGGGAGTGTGCCTTCCTGGTCTCTCCTATAAAAGGAATTGTTGGAGATCAGGAGGGGAGAAGTTATTGTGGATTATTGTGGAGTCATTATGTATGACTTGCAGTAATCATTGTATCTTGCGAAATAGAATGTTAATAATAAAGTATCATTATTAACAAGGAACACTCTTGTCGATTGTCTGGACATTATTAGCATAATCAAGGAGTACATGGAAGCCGTTGTGTCGGTGGTGTAACTAACGATAGAAAAACACTACAATATCTACTCGTTGCACTTGTATGTTATATACACTCTTTGCACTTGTATGTTATATATACTCTTTGCACTTGTATGTTATATCTACTCTTTGCACTTGTATGTTATATACACTCTTTGTACTTGTATATTATATTGTAAAGGATTTTGTCGCACCTTTACCAAACAGCTACTAGAGAAGTGTACCTGTTTAGCAATGTAACAGCAATTGCTAATGAGAGCTACTTGTTTACTAGTAGTGGCTCTATCTATAGATGAGCTATGAGTCAATAAGCTCCGTGTTGTGCCGTGTGCAAGTATACTAATACTATTTGGCTATCTGCCAACTGAACACACCGTGTTGTTGTGCCGTGTGCAAGTATACTAATACTATTTGGCCAACTGCCAACTGAACACACCGGGTTACAATAGCTAACACTGTATTGCTTCAAGAGACAAAAGCTTACTCAGAGTACCTCTCTTTGTAAGCGCACAATCCAATCTGCCCACTGGGCCACATGTTGACAAAGTTATGCAGTTGATATGCTAATGAATCAGTTGAAAAATAACATAAGATGATTGGTTCATAACAATAATATAGGTCAACAAAAAATAATAGATAAACAGGCGCAATGCAAACATATACTTATCAATAGGTAACAACAATAAAGCGCCAGTCCAGTTCTTCAGTAAGGCGGGAAATCCCCTGCTTGAATTCTTGACTCATCCATCCTTGCGGTAGGCACGCATACACCTCTGTACTGAGGGCAGTCAGGCGGAGCTGAGTCTAGTTTGGCTAATGAGTGTTTACACACTGCATACTGGCTAGCTTGGCATCAATGAGAGAGGCCACCTATGCTAAATTCCATTACATAGGCCGCTTCAACTATTAGTATCGCCGTACTCATAGTTAACTAGTCATGAGGTGGCCGCGAATCACAGGGCCGACTCAGGAGAGGAGAGAGATCTACGCTTACAGCGCAACCCTTTGCACAAGTCCATGTGCGTCTACAGTAGGGGGAATCACGCCCTGCATAGTTGACAGAGGGAGTGAAGGGGGCCCACAACCAGTGGGCTAATAAAAGGGGGTGAGAAGGATAACACATCACCCGGTGGTTAATACGGTAGAAGGTACACACAACCAGTATGACCGACTGAGAGAGGTGCACACAACCAGTGTGACTAACGGAGGGAGGGGTGCACACAACCCGTGTGACCGACGAAGGGAGCGGAGGAACACCTTTCCTAGAACAGCTGGCCTCGCACTGTCTGTGCGGCTTGCTTTAGTTCAACTATCTCTCCCTTCAGGAGCTCTGCTTGCGCCTTTAGCCTGGCGACTTCCATCTCTGAGAGGGTGCCCGTGACCACCTTCATCCGAAGGCCCTGCAACTGAGAGTCCAGTTCAGCGGCACCCTGCTCTATCGCAGCAGCCCATCGCGCCCTGTTCTGCATAAACCTTACTGGCAGATCTACCTCAAAGACTGGAGGTTCTGCTGGTGGGAGCACGGAGGGAACACTGGGTGCTGAGGTCCGGCATACTGCAAGGGGAGCAGGGGATGGAGAAGGAGGGGGCCCAGGGGAGACAATCATGGCCTCAGGACTTGGTACAACCACCGTGTGCGGCTTCTTTGGTATCTTATACCCGGTTAGGGGTAAAGCCATCAGCGGCACAACGCCAGGTGGTGTAGAGAAGGGTCCTGGGAGGTAGCCATGACTGCATCACACCTCGAAGGTGCTGGGGGAGGAGACTGGATCTTTCCAGTCTGGGTAGGTTGGCAGGTACCGAAAGGCGCTGGATTAGTCCATTTCTGGTATCTGCAGAAAGCCGAGTAACTCTCTCGGTCTACAGCATAAATATAGCCAAGGCGTTGGTGGTGATCAGTATCTTCTGAACCTCCACGCGCCCTCTGGTGACAGTATATGCTGTCTCTGCTGCTACTCGAGTATCTACAGCGGCAAAAGTAGCGTACGTGGTGCTGGTGGACATGCACCGACAGTTGTCTCATGTTCTTTGCTGCGAACTTACAACTTGGGCAGGTACTGCGCCGTGCCCTCCTCAAATCTCTCTGGATGGCTTTCTCCGTATTGGGGGCAACCCACTGTAAGAGCCGCCGTGCAATAGGAGGTTTCTTGCCTACCAGGTGAGGTGCTACCACCTCTTCCTCCACGGTTGGTGAGGAAGAGCAGGAGGCAGCAATGTCAACTAACTTGACTACAGGCGTAGACACCGAAAGAGGCGGTTCGTCTACTGGCAAAGGGGAGGTGGGTACAGGTGCTGGGGGCACAGCAGGAGTCCTGGCCTTCCTCCGTGTGGGGATCAGGTCGAGGAGCGGGATCTGTCCACTGGACGCCGTGCAGCCAGGCAAGGTGACAATGGCTCGCACGGTCAGTGGAGGAGAACCTAGTGTAGAGGAGGGGGTGGCTGTAAGGGGGGAGTTACCCCACTTAGAAGGTCCAGCTAAGAGCTCTGCTCCTCTCCTCTTACTAGGGATGATCTTCCCCAGCGTCTGCATACGCTCCCTGGTGACCGCGTGAGGCAGTCTAGTACCTATAGGTGGCTTTTCCTGTACCACTACTGTACTTAGACTCAGCCCCGGGTCCTCCCGGGTCGAGGGAGAACTGGCAGAAAGCTTCGCAACACTCTGGCTACAAGGGAGAGTGTTCGCTGCCGGCACCGTGGGTACACTGGAGGGTGTGGGGGCAGCTGGGAGTGGTGGAGACTCCGTGGACTGCCACTGAAGAGGAGGTGTCTGCTTGAGTGCCAAGGGGTCATGGGAGGAGCTATGGTGGCGAACCCAATTATCCATCAACTCACTCTGACTAGTGACTCCTAGGAGCTCGGTCTCTCTCTCTCTATCTTCCTTCCCTGGTGGTTCAACTCAGATTTTGACCAGCCGTAGTTCCCCGATGGAGAGGAATATTCTCCTGGATTTTTTCTGGCATCTTTGCTAGAGTGTCCTCTTTCCAACGACATTCAGTATGGGGGTGTGCCTACATCCCGTCCGGAGCTATTCTTCTTTCTGGGCGGCACTAACCGTTTTTGGAAATCATTACCCCTAGGTGGAAAACGGGTCAACTTTGGGGCCTCAGCGCTTGATGGGTTCTGCTGCCAGCACTCTAAATCTTGGCAGGCAGCAGCGCTAGAACCTGGCTTTCCTGCAGATACCCAGTTTGTGGGGTTTTCCGTGAGAACTCCACCCAGGAGATCCGTTTGAATCTCAGGCATTTTGGCATTTTCGGACATTCTATCCACTTCTTTTGCAGTTGCAATCAGATGGCATAGTGGCTGTCCATGGTGCCTGGGTGGGCCGACGTTCCTTCGTGGCCGTTGTGATGACACAAGTGGTGGTTGGCTCTCAGTCTCTACAGGGGGTGGGAGTGTCTCAGCCACTGGGGGAGACAACTCCTGCACGTTTTGATTGTTTCTGGCTGAACCACTTGTCCGATCTTCACCAGATTTGCTGTCAACAACTGGGGGAGCGGCAGGCCTTCTTGCAACTGGCCGCTCCAAATTTGACACTCCCCTTTCTGGTGGGAGAGGCAATTTAGTCTCTAATGGTGGTGGTTCCAACAGAGGAGACGCAGGTAGGGGAGACAGGGGTGGAGAAGATTGAGCAGGAGGGGTGGAGGCAGGCATGGCAATCGCCTCGGTCGGCTCAACCTCTCCAGGGCCCGCTCCTCTGTAGTGGTCTCTCGTGCTTCCCGCCTTCAGTTCTACTGGCTGAGCAGTCGGGTTCACACACCTCACTACTTCATGTCCTTTGCTATCTGGTTTGTTCAGACTAGCAGTAATTGGAGGGCATCCGTGTCGGGGCTCTACTAACCCAAGGGGTAGGCAACTCTGTGTGGTGTCCTTACACAGGATGGTAGACTCCTCGCCTGGAGGTAGCTGCGTGGTACGTAGGACCTGAACATTGTTCATTAGCAGTGTACCGTCCTTGTCAGTACAGCGCATCTCTTTTCCTGCTACGACAATGGCACACTCGTTGAACCTCATTCGGCAATCATGGTCGGTGAGGAAGGGCATCCCCAAAATAGCGTCTTCGTTTATGCGACTGACAACAAATGTGGCTTCAGTTTTCACACCACGGAGACGAAGGGTAGCTCTCACCGTGCCATAGAAGGGGATCTGAGTACCGTCGGCTAGGATACCATGTGGCTCACTCTCCTGTACTGACTGTCTTGCTGACTCAGGTAACTGGTTAAAGACGTGCTTGGATAGGAGATTTGTGGTGCAGCCGGTATCGACTAGAAGGGTAACTGACTTGCCTTCAAGCTTCCCTGGGAGGAAGTAACTTGCCCGGTATGGCCGTTCTATCTCAGTGTTAGACAGGCAGTTAGGTTGAACCTTTGCAGCTCGGGAGGGGGGAGGCGACGCTCTATTTCTAGGGCGCGAAAGGCACTCCACTGACGGGCTGACTGGTGCAACTACTGGTTCGTGTCTCTGAGTTGAGGCCAGTTGGTCGTTTCTCGACATGGGTTTTGCTCTGAGTACGGTGGTTGTCTTAGGTTTAGACGGACAGCCTCTACTGTAGTGGCCTGTCTGTCCACAGCCCCAACACTGAGGGGGAACCAACTGAGCAGTAGCAGGCTCTGACACCGTGTGTGGAGAGATCTGTTCCATGACAGGGATGACAGGTGTAGCTGGTGAAAGGTTTTGCAGCACATTAGGAGTGTAGTGGGGAACTCGGGCAGGAGGTTGCATCACTGCAGGAGCAGGGTACACACCAACAGGGGATGCATGCACCGGTTGTGGCCACTGCTTCATTTGTTGCAACTCTATAGCCATGTTCTGCACAACCTGGAGTAAATGAGTCATCACGCCTTCCGACACGGGCGCTGGCTGCGGGGGTGGAGAGGAGTAGCTCACTGTGGGGTAGTTGTTAGTAACTGGACACGGGTGAGCCATCTCTCCTGGAGCCTGCGACACCATGGCAGAAGTCTGATAATGATGGAATGGTTTCATGGAAGGCTTACAGGGTTCTTCTTCTTCATCACTTTCTACAACTCGTACCCTGAATGGTTTCGAGTCAGGAACCGCCTTGATGTGGAGGAACTCGCTTCCAGCACGAACTGCGTCTTCCAAACTCTGTGGATCCACTGCTAACAAATGGCGTTGCAGATATGGGTTACCCAGGGTGGAGGAGAACGTTTCTAGTATCATGCGTTCTACGTGTCTGTCTGGCAAATCTTCATAGGCTATTCGAACTAGTCTTTCCACCTCGCTAGCATGTTCTTGGAGGGAAGTCTTCAATGCCTTCTTCAAGTGTGCTACACTCTGTAGTGCCTCACGGCGTGTAAGGCCAAAGCGAGCACGGAGTGTTGTGAACACTGCTTGCAGGGTGTTGGGTCTACCACAATCCAGTGCTTCATCACGAAGTGCCTCTCTCACATGGAGCAGGGTTTGGCGAGCATTCCACTCATTGGCTTCAGCGACTTCTAGAAACCGTGTGATGAAGTACTCTACATTACCTTGTCCATTGAACTTAGGAGGTTTGAAGTCCCGTGTAGGAGCAACTGGTGGTGCAGGGTGTTGCAACACTCCTCGCAGGGTCTGTGTGAGTCTGTCTAACGCCTCAGCTTCCGCCGTGCCCACTGGCAACCGCCCAGTGCTCCTGGCTCTCTGTGTGGTCATCAACGTGGAGTATAGCCTTCACAATCAGCAGGGTCTGTCAGCATGGGAGGAGACAACTCCGTGTACCACATGAACAGTGGAAGACTGACAGCACACTGCGTCAATGCCGTGTCAACACTAGGTGAGAAACTCTGGCCGTATATAGGCAGGACAGTTTCTAAATCACTCGGTACAGCGTATGCAGGGTACACTGCAGAGCTGAGGGGGTACCCTGCAGAACTCAGAGGGGTACCCAGGGTTCGAAAGAGATGCCTGTACAATCTCGCGTGAGCAGTACAGCGACTACCGAGTTCACCGCGCAGGGTGACTGTAGTTCTCTTATCAAACACAGCAAGGAGAGGGGGGTGTTCTGCCGGGTGGGGGGTAACCACCGGGTCAGAGCAAGGGGTGTAACAGTGTCCCTGGGTGGTAGTTTGGCTGCTACCAGGCAACTATTACGTTATAGGAAACACCAATACTTGGGGAATGAGTAGGGGTGGTGTTTGGCCGTGTACAGCTTCTCTAGTAGTGTCTATCGTTCACTAGTATCCCACTGCTGCCACCAATGTAAAGGATTTTGTCGCACCTTTACCAAACAGCTACTAGAGAAGTGTACCTGTTTAGCAATGTAACAGCAATTGCTAATGAGAGCTACTTGTTTACTAGTAGTGGCTCTATCTATAGATGAGCTATGAGTCAATAAGCTCCGTGTTGTGCCGTGTGCAAGTATACTAATACTATTTGGCTATCTGCCAACTGAACACACCGTGTTGTTGTGCCGTGTGCAAGTATACTAATACTATTTGGCCAACTGCCAACTGAACACACCGGGTTACAATAGCTAACACTTTATTGCTTCAAGAGACAAAAGCTTACTCAGAGTACCTCTCTTTGTAAGCGCACAATCCAATCTGCCCACTGGGCCACATGTTGACAAAGTTATGCAGTTGATATGCTAATGAATCAGTTGAAAAATAACATAAGATGATTGGTTCATAACAATAATATAGGTCAACAAAAAATAATAGATAAACAGGCGCAATGCAAACATATACTTATCAATAGGTAACAACAATAAAGCGCCAGTCCAGTTCTTCAGTAAGGCGGGAAATCCCCTGCTTGAATTCTTGACTCATCCATCCTTGCGGTAGGCACGCATACACCTCTGTACTGAGGGCAGTCAGGCGGAGCTGAGTCTAGTATGGCTAATGAGTGTTTACACACTGCATACTGGCTAGCTTGGCATCAATGAGAGAGGCCACCTATGCTAAATTCCATTACAATATCTACTCTTTGCACTTGTATATTATATCTACTCTTTGTACTTGTATGTTATATACACTCTTTGTACTTGTATATTATATCTACTCTTTGCACTTGTATGTTATATCTACTCTTTGTACTTGTATGTTATATCTACTCTTTGTACTTGTATGTTATATATACTCTTTGCACTGGTGTAGTAAAAATTATGGCCTTGTCCAATAACGAGCAAAAATCTATTATTTAAATCGAGATATAAAATAACAGTGAACTGTGAAAAAAGTTACATAAAAACCGGAACGTTGATTAAAATGTTAGATAACCGTTGCATAACATAAATTTATGTGAAGCAGGATCTAGGTCCATGATTCATGTCGACATAATGGGAACGTAATTGTGTATTCTTTGATGAGGTGGGCTGTCACTGTTTATGTTTAGATTTTCGGTTACTTTTATCCTTTATGCGGTCAGTAGCAATAGACTTGTTTTGTTGTTATGAGATTCATTACTACTAGAGTCTTCGAGCTATCAGCCAGCAGATTTAATCATGGCTCCATCTTATGATATTATCATCAGACATTACCTACCATAACCTTGTTGAAAACTTACAGTAACTATAATATTAATATCTCACCGAGGATAGAACCAAAAAGGTATTTATAACATAAACAGATTTTACAACATTATTATTTTAAAGTTAGTACAAAAACCTGATCATTTTGTTTGACCTGAGAGACTTGTTTCTTTTTGTTGTTTGATGTGACAAAGTAGCAAACCTTATTTTGTCCACCTGCCTTGTATATTATCAATATTACATTTATTTTAGTGTTACGAGAATCGAGTGTACAACTTTCAACTATCAATAAAAGCACATAATTACAACCACACTCAAACTCAGTAAACTTCCCTCAAGAGATATTACAGTAACACTTTAGGTCGAGTCTACAGTAACACCGCTACTGCAGACTTATCTGCCAACATACCCACCAACATATCTACCTACTACCGACATATCTACTTACCTACATATCTACCTGCCTGCCGATATATCTACCTACTTTATCTTCCTGAATAGCTGACCAACCAACCAGCAGATGTATCTATGCAAGGTTTGCCATGCTATCGTAACTCAGCACCATATCAGCCTTGCACTGATATTTTTCACTCTTGCTTAATAAACCGGCTTCTGAATCTACCAGCTAACATAACCAAAGACATATATATATGTATGCAAGTGACATAACTGCTACCTCTACCTCCGACATTGCTGAGCAATTAATGTGTTCCTTATATTTTTATTATCATACTGTGCATTTTACCACCAGTCAACAACCAGGTTATTTTTATAGCTGACAGCCCATCATAATCACAGAGTACATTGACCTAATTTTGTAGTAACAAGCCGATACCAATGATCTTGAATACAAGATCATTGCCAATACTGCCCCAGAGTCATAGCTTATCAAATTATAATTAGATAACCAACCATTCCACACACACAACATAGTGTGTGATGAACTCACTCAAATTTTGTTTTGACACCTGGGAAGCCAAATTGGCTTGCTGACTGATTAGATTGTTAATAATTGGAATTATCCTCCGCTGCTAGCATACTAGGAATTTCACATTAAACCCTTTTGAATCACGATGAGTTCTCAGCCTGAGTTAACAGGCGAAGTAATCGAAGAAACAACAAGTAAATCAGATACACTAGTCACTCAAACTGCTACTGAAACATCAGGTGAGTCAGACACCCCAGTTACTCAAAATGTTCCTGAAGCTAGACCTATTGGCTCTAATGAGCTGGTGGAAACCAACGGTAAGAATTTAGCTCACACCGAAACCTCTGGTCTCACAACCGAAGAAAGGTTAGAAAGAAGAAATGTCAATAAAGAAAGGGTGAGTGATTTTGGAATAAAAATTGAAATTCAAAGCTCGTACCATGCAAAAATATCTAATGAAATAGCGATGGAATCTGTAGCAACCAATCATAAATATTTGAGTGAAATCCTTGCCACTTTAAATACGTCAATATCCAAAATCCATAGTGAATCGAAAAGACTGTCCGAGGAAATCGGACAAAGTGCTGTACCCAAACAAATCAATATCGATATAGATAGGCTAACACGCGACAACGCACAGTTGCAAGACAAGGTGAGTAGTCTTTTAGATACCAGACAAAAGGCTGGACCACATGCTAAATCAGTATCATATAAAAGCCAGTCATCAAGAGCCACAAGCAATGCATCATCAGTGCTTCGCCTCAAAGCCTATGAAGCAAAAGCAGAAGCAGAAGCAAAACGAGCACAACTTGCAGCTCTAGAAGAGCAGCAGCGACAAGAAGAAGAGATCCTACTATATGAACAAGAGGTGGCTAAGAAAAAGAGAGCGTTAGAACGCACAAAGCTCATTGGAGAGCTAGAAGCTGAAAAGCGACGCCAGGAAGTTTTAGAGCAAGCAGCAGATGAAGAAGAGAATGGAATAATGAGTCTAATGAGACCACCAGGAGTAAGCCAAGAATCCATAGTTGAGGTCAAACCGGTAAGTAACCCTGCCCAATCGTCACATATACCGATTCCTCAGACAGAGGACAACAAAAGGGAAGCACAGATTGCACAGCGAGTAAGTACACCTACCCTACCACCTCCAAAACCGATGGAAGATACACTCCTACGTACAACACTACCAGTTCCTTCAACAAAAGGAACTTCACCACAACCACCCTCTCAGCCTAGACATCGTCCAAATCAATCTGGCTCTGCAGAACCCAACCCACACCTTGCCATCTGTCCAATTTACAGACCAGAACCTACTACTATGTTTGAAAAGATAGAAGCATTCAACAGAGATGCTGTCGACATGACACCATCCCCAAACCCATCACACAAGTCTGACCATGCTTTGTTGGCGGAGGCCATTCTCGGCGCGATCGATCACTCCATTGAAAACCCTAAAGTTGACACACCGAAACCATTTGTGTTCACGGGTAGTTTAATCGACTACCCAGATTGGAGAGCGTCTGTTAACAGATTTGTGCGAGACCGACGAGGAAAGCCAGAAGAAAAATTAGCCAATCTTAGGACTTACCTGTCAACAGAATTCCATAGTGTAATAAACGCATACTGCACCATTGGGACTGAAAAGGCATGGACTGAAGCTTTAGAAGCACTAGACGAGGAATTCGGAGACCATTTCCAAATAGGTAAAGCTTACCTAACAGAACTACACAACTGGCCAAGAATAGGCAACAATGATGGACCTGCACTGAAGAAATATGTAGGTTATCTGAAGCAATGTGCATCAGCTATGTCCAAAATTCCAACGCTAAAATATCTCAACAGCCTAACCGAGCAGAAAAGGATCATCAAGAAACTCCCCTCACATATTGAACGAAAATGGGTTAGCAAAACTACTGAATACTTTGAATCCTACAAAGAATGGCCTGACCTTGACAGCTTATGTAAGTTCCTGCAACATCAAGTCAAGGTAGTCTGTAACCCCCTCAATGACAGCATCGACAGTACTCAGGATAAAAGACAAGAGAACAGGAACTGGAGTAATGGGAAAAGCAGAAATAGAGGATCAGCTGTGACCCACAACACTACGGCAAGCGCTTCACCTGAAGGGAAGTATTGAGTGAAATGCAAGATGGACAACCATCATACGGCCGACTGCGGATTTGTCACCAGAATGGAAGAGGAAGATCGACAAAAATTCATAGCTGCAAACAAACTATGCTTCAAATGTCTCATACCAAACCACAGCTACAAAGACTGTACCACTGCATTGAAATGCAAGGCTCTAGACTGCGAAGCCAAACATGCCACTGTTAACCACCGCAAGCTGACAAAAGGAAAAAATGATAACATAGCTGCTACATCACAGCCGTCGGAGAAACAGCCTGAAATGGTGCCGGACGAGACAAAGACCACCTGTCATAGCATAAGGAGCTCAGAAGAAATGCTGAGCATGCTGATTCAGCCAGTCTATGTGTGCTCTCGAAAGGGAGAAGAGATTCTCACATACGCTTTGATAGATAGCATGGCCAATAGGTCATATATCAGTAAAGACCTGGTACAGAAGATGCACGTTCCCCGGGCGGACATAACTGTAAAAGACCCACTTACATTATACACCCTGGCAGAACCCACGACCATTGACTGTGAGTTGGTCTCTGGACTACGTGTTCGAGGCTACGATGATAGCTATATCATCAATCTTCCATTGATGACGACAACTGGAAAAGAAATACCTATCAATAAAGGACACATACCGACAAAGGACGTAGCCAACAAATGGCGTCATCTACGAGGCATAGCCGATAAGCTTGCACCACTGATGCATTTAGATGTTGGACTTCTCCTAGGAGCCAACTGTAACCCAGCCCATGTACCACTGGAAATAATAGCATCTTCTCCAGAAGAACCCTATGCCAGACGCACTGTACTAGGTTGGAGTATTTCCGGAGCTGACAATGGTTCTGCGATTAAAAGTAACAGGGCATACGGCCATACACTGATGAGTAAAGAGGTACATGACGTATCTACCCTGAGAGAAAGAGTCACATTTGTCACCGATTCACCAACACCAAACCCACAACAGATTCTAGACATTTTTGAGTCAGATTTTCAACAGACCAGAGAAGTGCCAGGAATGTCATTAGACGACCAGCTATTCATGTCAATAATGACACACGAGACATTTCAGGACGACACTACAGGGCATATTACCATGCCCCTCCCATTCAGACAAAAACCAAAGGGTTTTGGATATGCCACCAGAAAAGCGGCAGAACACCGGTTCAGACTGCTTGAGAAAAAATTCCAGGCCAACCAACAATATGCCTCGCAATACAGGGACTTTATGGCGTCGATTATAGAAAAAGGAGACGCCGAAGAAGTAACTAGCAACAATGAGAATGCCTGGTACATTCCCCACTTTGGTGTGTTCCATCCTAAAAAACCTGAAAAAATAAGAGTTGTATTTGACTGCGCAGCAAAAGTAAGTGGAAAATCGCTAAACGATCACCTACTTCAAGGACCAGACTTCATGAACAATCTTATAGGAATTCTCATGAGATACAGACAAGGGAAAGTGGCATTCTCATGCGACATCGAAAGGATGTTTCATCAGTTTCATGTTGTGGCCCAAGATCGAGACTACCTGCGATTCTTCTGGTACAATGACGCAGGAGATACAGTGATATATAAAATGAAAGTGCATCTATTCGGTGCAAAATCCTCCCCAGCTTGTGCAACCTTTGGCTTAAGATATCTAGCCAACTCCCATGGAGAGAAGACCCCATCACAGAATTTCATCACGACTAACTTCTACGTTGACGATGGTTTGACCTCAACCGATGACACCATGTCTGCAATTGCGCTTATCCAACAAACAACACTACTATGCCAAAGAGGTAATATACGGCTTCACAAGTTCATATCAAACAGCGAAGAACTGATACAATCCATACCAGAAACAGAGAGAAACACCAATGCCAACGGAGTAAATCTATTGGACAAAAGCGACTCAGTTCATCGCACCCTAGGAATTCAGTGGAACACCTCCACCGATAACTTCTGCTATGACATCACAATGAAACCAAAAGATATGACTAGAAGAGGTATTTTATCAGCAGTGGCATCAACCTTCAATCCACTAGGGCTAATCTCGCCTATTATCATCACAGGGAAGATCATTCTTCAGAGAACATGTCAACAGAAGTTAGGCTGGGATGATCCACTTCCTGAGGACATATGTACTGACTGGACATCCTGGACAAAATCGCTAGAGAACCTGGAAAGCATCAAGTTCCCCCGATGCTATAAACCTAAAGACTTCAGTAACATCGCCAAAACAGAACTCCATAGCTTCTCAGACGCCAGTAAGAATGCCTATGGAGCAGCTGTGTACTTGAGACTAGTTGATACCAAAGGACAGGTTAGCGTTAGCCTAGTCCATGCCAAGGCTCGAGTGGCTCCATCCAACCTAACATCAATACCAAGACTGGAACTGCAAGCAGCTCTCCTGTCGACTATACTGACCGACTGTACTATACGAGAATTGACTGACTACAATATAGACAGGAGTTATTACTATACTGACTCACAGATCGTGCTGGGCTACCTCAATAATGAGGTGAGACGATTTCAAATCTTTGTAGCCAACAGGGTACAAAAAATCAGACAGTACTCTAAGCCAAGTGACTGGTTCTATGTACCCACTGCAGTGAACCCTGCTGACCATGCTTCAAGAGGATTGCCAGCAGAGAAGCTAAGTGAGGAATCATGCACATGGAAAAACGGCCCATCGTTCCTTACAACTGAACCACTGCGTCAACCTTCCCAGCCAGAACATCTCACCCTTAAGGATCTACAGACAGAAAACGCTGATATCAAGAAACTAGCACATGCTCATACCACTACGGTTAGCCACCGAGATCTTGTTGACCACCTAACAGACATATCAGACTGGAATAAAATGATCACTCTTGTAAGCACTATGGAGCAATTCAAAAGACACATGAGCAAGTCGCTAAGAAACAAGCTGGAAGTCAAGTCTCCAATGGAAGCTCGCATCAGCGCACAGACTACCATAGTAAAACTGCTGCAACAGAAACACTTCAACGATGAGATGACCCAGCTGGGTAACCTGAAGAATCTCGACAAGACAAGTCAACTCTACAAGCTATGCCCTTTCCTCGACACAGAAGGAGTCATGCGAGTTGGAGGACGGCTCGAGTACAGCCAATACTTAGAATATCAAGAAAAGCATCCAGTGATTATGCCTAAGACGGAGATAACCAAGAGACTGATACATTATACACATCAACTGATGGGCCACCAAGGCAGGAGATCAACACTCGCACAGATACGACTAAGAGGCTACTGTATTATAGGAGGGCATTCATTGGTATCGTCAGTTGTAAATGCATGCACCATCTGCAAGCAGCTTCGTGCAATGCCTACAGGGCAGCAAATGGCCCCCCCCCCAGAGAAAAGAACCCAGCCAGCCCCTCCCTTTACATACACAGGGTGTGATATATTTGGACCATTTATGGTAAGAGACCGACGCTCAAACGTAAAACGATACGGAGCTATATTCACATGTATGGCTTCAAAAGCTATTCATATAGAGATCATTGATGAAATGACAACAGACGCCTTCTTGAATGCACTTAGGTGCATCATCGCCATCAGAGGACCGATCAGACAAATTCACACTGATAGAGGAACAAACTTCATTGGAGCTGCCAACGAACTCCATAAACAGATAGAAAGAGGAAAGCTTGCAGGATTCACGGCAGATAATAACCTAGAATTCATCACCAATGTACCCTACGCCAGTCATATGGGCGGCATATGGGAACGTCAAATACGATCTATCAGGGCAGTTATGGATGGATTGCTGAAAAGTCACAATGCCCGCATGAATTCAACAGCATTACGAACACTGTTCTATGAGATCATGGCTATTGTCAACTGTAGACCATTGACAGCAACAGAAGATGGGATGCCACTTCATCCGAACATGCTGCTCACACTGAAATCTTCAGTAGTGCTTCCACCACCTGGAGACTTCGACGAAATGGACATCTACAGCAGGAAACGGTGGGTACAAGTACAAGGTATGGCCGCCGAGTTTTGGAAAAGATGGAAAGGAGAATACATCCAATCACTACAAGGACGACAGAAATGGCTCCAGCAGAAAGGGAATCTACAAGTAGGTGATGTCGTACTTAAAAAGGAAACAGACATGAAACGAAACCAATGGCCCCTTGGAAGGATAGTGGATGCGATACCTAGTGAAGGCAAACTGGTACGGAAAGTGAGGATCAAACTACCCACACAAGCACGACAAGAGGGTCAACTACAAACTACATATGAACGACCAGTTCACAAGGTAGTCCTGGTCTATCGACCAGAAAGCAAGTAAGTAGAATCATTTCTACATGTAATACAATACATATATACGCAATCATGTAGCCTAGTAGAGAAACAAAACACAAAAGTTCAAGGTAAGTTCTTGATTCAAAACATATGCATGAAACCTATTTACACCACATTCAGTTACTCCTAGGTTAGTTATGTAAGTATCATAGCAGCGTGAGGATAGTAGAACAAAATGAAACAACCTTTTCAGCTCGATCAAATTCAGTTAATAAGATAATTTGCCTCTCCTTCGGTGTCAAATTAAAAGAGGGAGTGTAGTAAAAATTATGGCCTTGTCCAATAACGAGCAAAAATCTATTATTTAAATCGAGATATAAAATAACAGTGAACTGTGAAAAAAGTTACATAAAAACCGGAACGTTGATTAAAATGTTAGATAACCGTTGCATAACATAAATTTATGTGAAGCAGGATCTAGGTCCATGATTCATGTCGACATAATGGGAACGTAATTGTGTATTCTTTGATGAGATGGGCTGTCACTGTTTATGTTTAGATTTTCGGTTACTTTTATCCTTTATGCGGTCAGTAGCAATAGACTTGTTTTGTTGTTATGAGATTCATTACTACTAGAGCCTTAGAGCTGTCAGCCAGCAGATTTAATCATGGCTCCATCTTATGATATTATCATCAGACATTACCTACCATAACCTTGTTGAAAACTTACAGTAATTATAATATTAATATCTCACCGAGGATAGAACCAAAAAGGTATTTATAACATAAACAGATTTTACAACATTATTATTTTAAAGTTAGTACAAAAACCTGATCATTTTGTTTGACCTGAGAGACTTGTTTCTTTTTGTTGTTTGATGTGACAAAGTAGCAAACCTTATTTTGTCCACCTGCCTTGTATATTATCAATATTACATTTATTTTAGTGTTACGAGAATCGAGTGTACAACTTTCAACTATCAATAAAAGCACATAATTACAACCACACTCAAACTCAGTAAACTTCCCTCAAGAGATATTACAACTTGTATGTTATATCTACTCTTTGCACTTGTATGTTATATCCACTCTTTGCGCTTGTATATTGTATCTACTCTTTGCACTTGTATGTTATATCTACTCTTTGTACTTGTATGTTATATCTACTCTTTGTACTTGTATGTTATATCTACTCTTTGTACTTGTATGTTATATCTATTCTTTGCACTTGTATGTTATATCTACTCTTTGCACTTGTATGTTATATCCACTCTTTGCGCTTGTATATTGTATCTACTCTTTGCACTTGTATGTTATATCTACTCTTTGTACTTGTATGTTATATCTACTCTTTGTACTTGTATGTTATATCTACTCTTTGTACTTGTATGTTATATCTATTCTTTGTACTTGTATGTTATATCTACTCTTTGCACTTGTATGTTATATCTACTCTTTGTACTTGTATGTTATATCTACTCTTTGCACTTGTATGTTATATCCACTCTTTGCGCTTGTATATTGTATCTACTCTTTGCACTTGTATGTTATATCTACTCTTTGTACTTGTATGTTATATCTACTCTTTGTACTTGTATGTTATATATACTCTTTGCACTTGTATGTTATATCTACTCTTTGCACTTGTATGTTATATCTACTCTTTGCACTTGTATGTTATATCTATTCTTTGCACTTGTATGTTATATCTACTCTTTGCATTTGTATGTTATATCTACTCTTTGCACTTGTATGTTATATCTACTCTTTGCACTTGTATATTATAGCTACTCTTTGCACTTGTATATTATATCTACTCTTTGCACTTGTATGTTAAATCTACTCTTTGCACTTGTATTTTATATCTACTCTTTGCACTTGTATGTTATATCTATTCTTTGCACTTGTATGTTATATATACTCTTTGCACTTGTGTGTTATATCTACTCTTTGCACTTGTATGTTATATCTACTCTTTGCACTTGTGTGTTATATCTACTCTTTGCACTTGTATGTTATATCTACTCTTTGCACTTGTGTGTTATATCTACTCTTTGCACTTGTATGTTATATCTACCCTTTGCACTTGAATGTTATATCTATTCTTTGCACTTGTATGTTATATCTACTCTTTGCACTTGTATGTTATATCTATTCTTTGCACTTGTATGTTATATCTACTCTTTGCACTTGTATGTTATGTCTACCCTTTGCACTTGAATGTTATATCTACTCTTTGCACTTGTACATTATATCTACTCTTGCCACTTCGCTCTAGAGGACTACCTCCCTCGAGCAGTATTGATACAATATATGTATTTATACCACAGCAAGCTGACTAGTTGATCTGAGCTGCAGGTTCCCTCACTAGTTACTAGAGTCACTTGTAACAAGTAGCACCGGCCAGGCTGGGGGTGCCCCCTCTGGGAGAGGAAGAGTACTTGAGCTTAGTGGGATTCTGTGGTACCACCCCAGAATCCACTACAATACTATTGATGGAGAATCTTCAAAGCTTATATTATAACAATTTATTTATTTATTCATTTATTCATTTATTGACAAATTGTGTTTTTTGAAACAAACTACATGGATTTATTTGTGGAAAACTTGGGGGATAAGAAGCTTTGGAGAAAGAAGTTTCTTGTCAAGGGAGACAAATGCTCACAGTAGCGCTTATATGTTTAGTTTTTATGGAAAATTATTTAAAAACATTATTAAAAAAAACTTAGTAGTTGCAACAGCATAGCCGTAATTGAGGGCATCAAAAAAGATGGTAATGTTTTTCATCTCATGCTGTTGTTTCCATTGATGTCTTTATTTGTCTTCAGTTTTGGTCTCTTTTGCGTCAGACTTCCTCTCTCACTGGTAACGTTACATAATGTTTGATTCATCATCAATAGCATAAACACAATTACAACAACGTCAAACTGTAAGCCATATATTTAAAAATAAGGGTTCAAATTTCCATAGCGTTATTCTGTAAAGATAAGGAATTGAAGATGTTCTACGATAAAAGAAGAATGATAAAACTGGAAAGTTTTTGGCTATAATGAAAATCGTTTTAGAGTTGCCTCCCTTTATTTAACATCAACATGAGGAAGATGTCTCTAAGTTTAAACATATTTGCATGGTATGCGAAGTGTTTATGGTTTAAACCAGTATAACTTCTGGTAACATGGATGGAAAGTTTCAGAGAAGTAAAAACTACTGTTTAGAAAACCAAATGACAGTTGTGACGGATTTAATGCACAAACACAGTAAAAAGAAGTCAAAAACACCGCTTGATAGAAAATGGAAAAATACCGAAATTGACGCTGATACTGAGAGCTGTGATGACATCACTGTACCAATGCAATAATGATTACAGCCAATAGGATAACAGAGGTTGAATGGTAGAAGCATTAGGGGCGGAGTTTCCCCTCTTCTAGATAGCACGGTTCCTCAGTTGGCTTTGGTTCAGATTTGTAATGTGATGAGTTGATGACTGCCAAGTTGGTCTGCAATAAACATAGCAAACAGTAGGTTGGAGATTGTCACAAACAGATGAGCTATGAAAATAAACATTTTACTAAGACGAAAATATTGTAATAATAAATTAGACTTCAAATCTAGAAGCTGGCCAAAAAAATGGTTAAATTCCATGGACGACTTCCTATTTTTTACCTAGTGGAAATTGTCAATTTTCAGAGCGCTTGTTGAATTTTTATGAGTTGTCTAATTGTTGATTTTATAATAATTCTTGTGATTTCTAGTTGTGCGATGGGGAGGGGGAGGGGGGAGGGTGTGCTTATGCAAGATTTCACATTTGCAGTAAAAAAAACACTTGAGCTATATTTTGCAAACTTATCTTTCAGTTGACAAGTTTTATTTAATGGGTGTAGAAAAGTTAAGCTTTTGGACAATAATATATTATTTCAACTGGTGTGGTTTGTTTACCAGCAAATACATTTTGTTAAAAAAGTACTATAATAAACACACTAATATATAACTGTAGCCAACACAGCAAGTCCTAAAATAATACAAAATTAATAATTGAATCAAACTTCAGCCATAACCTTTTTTTGTATTGACAAAAATCTTTTCATGAAAATATGTACGTTTTCTACAATTTCTCTGTACTCTACTAACAAAGAAATGTTACAAATGCAAAGCCTGTGGCAGTTTCGCCTGCCTGCTTCCAAAACACAAAATATATTGACTTTAGCAATCTCCTTTTAAAGTTTCATCTTTGATTAGTGTAACTACGTTCAATCTTAAAAACTCATTCAACTTTTCAAATTTACATGTTCTTATTGCTACCATTATTGTCAAGAAAGGAGATCAGTTTTAAATTATGTTTGTTACTAAAACATAGGAATTTGCGAGCCTCTCTGTTCAATCGGTTGGTATTGTAGCTACCACAGCTCAACCGATAATTATCACGTGATGCGGTAAAAGTATCCATATATTAATTTTTCCCCACGCAGATTTTTCAAAGTGTCCAATTACAGTTTTAGTAATAACTTTGTAACTAATCCACCAATCAGAAAGAACTTTTTTCTCCAAGCAGCAAATACAATTTTGCCTCTGATTGTCTGTCAATAGACCGCTGAAATCCGCTCTACTTACTAATAACTAGTCATAAAAGTTACACAACTTTGGCGCACCTGTGGGAATTTCCCCGAACATTTTAATAATTTTTGACAATTAAAAATGAAACACCAATGTCTTATCTACTCACTGAAATATTGTTTTGCTGATTTATTTTAGTATTTCTAATTAACTAGAATTTATTTCCAAAGCTTACTAATAATTTGTGAGCTGTTTATAGATACGCGACAACGTAACTCAAAAACTCATTCGGTATTTGCGGGTGCCATCACATACTACCCAATGTTTCGGCCGAATAAAATTGCGGCTTTTTTAGGCTATCTTTTGTGGTGAATGAATTAAAAAAACAAACCGAAATTGTGTCCATTTATTTTTTATTATTAAAATGTAAACTTGAGCATCTAAAAAATAATTTTTACTTATAATTTTTATACCATTGTGATAGACACCTCCGGCTCTATAAGTTGGTACCAAAATTTTTCACTGAAATTCAATTTGAAAAATTGAACTTCTCTTCCTATGTATTGTATACTAGTCTGCTGGCTTATTTTCATAAGTTCTTTCATTAAAAATTTGCTATTGATTACAAATTTGCCAATGTTACAGAAATTTTAAACTGATTGTTTGGAAAAAACTTTGTTAATATCAAAACGTCTTAACAATTATATGGAATTAATTTTGGTTATGACTGACAGAACTCACTGAAGGAACTTGGCACACAGCACTTGTAACAACACCATTACCTCATAGGTATCATCATTGTCAGTGTAACACAACGAGTAGTGGGTAGACTCTTCATACGCATCTTGTAACGCTGCAACAGCTTCTGATGTCCAATCAGTCACTTCATTTAGCACGAGTTTGTCAGCATACATACCTCCATCTCTAGCAAAGATGAAATGGCAAAGTGAGAAATATTCTGACGAGAATGCTTCTACTTTGGTAAGTTTTAAGAAAAAAGATGGTAGTCTTTTTTTGTCCATTTATTGGTTAGTCTAATGCAAAGTACTTTCAAAGAGCCAGGTCAAGGTCACCAACAAACACGCCTCTGTTTCTGATATAAAGGAAACAACTAGACTACAGACTAACTTGTTACATGGCTATAACTGTTAGACGTTTCAATAGCTAATAGAAGGCGACAATTTTAACCTGTGTTTAAGTTTTTTGGATTTTTAATAAAGACTTATACAGACTAAAAATTAATAGAATGAACATAGATAAGAACGAAAGCTGATTATTCTACAAACAAGAATATCTTAACGTTTATTCCAAAGTAAATGTCAGAATTTGTTTCCAGCTGAATATAATGTACTATGTAGGAGTTTGTCCTTGATTTGTTTACTTTGACGTAAACGACAGTAATTTACATGCTGACAAGAACTAATGTCGACACTTTTTATAATGGACACTGAAATGCTTTTCTTTAGCACAATAATCGACATCCACTCCAGGTCTGTAGACAAAATTCTAGAAAGTGTTTGTGGTCATGCAAGCTGTGTCTGTCTTCATTCCTGTCAACGTCCATGATAATCAGGAAAGCTGAACATTTAATAATAACAATAAAAAAAGTAATAATAACGATTAACGTGTGAAAAAATTGTTTTAATTATTTTTGGTTATTGGCGCCTTTTTAAAATGTTTATGCTGTTTTTGGTCAAATTTGACCCCAATTTCTGGGACAACAACTTATTCCATATGTTTACATGAATGATTTGCCAACATGGCTATCAGATTGAGGTAGAGTTTGCTACATGAGGTTCTGTCTGCCCAACACTTACTTGCTAGCGTTGATGGAAAGAGATTCATACACAGGGTCATTGGCGTAGTAGAACATATGGGGAAATGAAGCACAGCTACCCAGATTCTGTTTTGGATAGTACAGGAAGTAGGCCAAACACATTTCTTCAGTTGTGGCTTCTCCACCCTAAAACGTAAAGTAGTAATAAGGGTCATCAATAATCTATGTATGGTTGCTGTGTTATTTTATATTTTCATGAAAAATCTGGTTATATGAATAGCTACATATCCTGCTTTTAGTTGGGTAGCAAACAGATTAGGCTTGCTGCCATGAAAATCCATATTATTGCATTTGCTACTATTATTGTTTATGTTTTTGTTATTCTTACTGGAATTACCATTACCCTGCAGCAGATGTTGATGACACAGATATTGTTCCTGTCATTTTCATTATTATTATTATTATTATTACTGTCGCTGTCGCTGTCGCTGTCGCTGTCGCTGTCGCTGTCGCTGTCGCTGTCGCTGTCGCTGTCGCTGTCGCTGTCGCTGTCGCTGTCGCTGTCGCTGTCGCTGTCGCTGTCGCTGTCGCTGTCGCTGTCGTTGTCGTTATCGTTATCGTTATCGTTATCGTTATCGTTATCGTTATCGTTATCGTTATCGTTATCGTTATCGTTATCGTTATCGTTATCGTTATCGTTATCGTTATCGTTATCGTTATTATTATTATTATTATTATTATTATTATTATTATTATTATTATTATTATTATTATTATTATTATTATTATTATTATTATTATTATTATTATTATTATTATTATTATTATTATTATTATTATTATTATTATTATTATTATTATTATTATTATTATTATTATTATTATTATTATTATTATTATTATTATTATTATTATTATTATTATTATTATTATTATTATTATTATTATTATTATTATTATTATTATTATTATTATTATTATTATTATTATTATTATTATTATTATTATTATTATTATTATTATTATTATTATTATTATTATTATTATTATTATTATTATTATTATTATTATTATTATTATTATTATTATTATTATTATTATTATTATTATTATTATTATTATTATTATTATTATTATTATTATTATTATTATTATTATTATTATTATTATCACCATAAACATTATTATTACATGTATTATGAATCTTATCATTATTGCTGTCATCATCTTCATCGATATTGCTATCATTAACATCGACATTGCCGTAGTGTTATTGTTACCATATTATCTTTTTTTATTATCATTAATATTGCTATTAGTATTATTATATATGTTTTAGCAATTTCCATCAGAAAATTATGTTGTTATAAGGAAAGATTGGCAACACTTACATAGGTGACCTTGTCTGCAGAATTACTGGTGTAGGTACAAGTAATCTTTAGTGTGTCTCCCTAAAAGTGATTGCGAGAGCTTAGTTAAAAGTTTCAACACAATATGCTTCTAGAACATAAGCAAACACAAATGCTTGTTGAAAGCTTAAAAAAACGTAACATTCTTTTCTAATTGAAAGGCTGAATGTTGAAGTAGGTTTGTTTAAGATGGCAGAAATCCCTTTTTAAACTGTTAAAGTAGGGCAGCATTGTACTGAGCATTCACCTGCAGAAACCTCCCTCAGTATCACAAAGAATACACATAAAGACTTTGGCTCTAGATGATGCTTTTGGAGAAAAAGTACTCATACCGGAAAGAGTGTCTTAGTGCTGTCCAGATGTCTAAACTCTTGGAAGTTGAAGTCATAATTGCCATCGTTAGCCAGCACACCAATATGTTTTCCGTCTCTAAACCAATCTACCTGAATAGATCTACCTATCAGGTGAGAGTGAAGCATGAAACCGAACAGATGTATGCCCTCCGCTGGAATCCACTGCAACACAGAAATCACTGAAAAATCAGTTCGAACAGCAACGAGAAAACACCAGGATTAGCCGCAAACAAATATAGGTTTATGAATAAATGGTAACTTGTAGCTCTGCCAGTCAAATCAACAGAGCAACGAAGTTGATTAGTATAAACCTGGTTAGTGCAGCTGCCGTCGCAATAGCCTATGATTCTAAAGTTGTTTGCCAGAGGAGGTACAGCAATTCCGTCTAGAGGAAGCCCTACAGGAAGAGCCCCAGCAGTCTGGTCTCTGAGTCTAGGATGGTAGATAAGTCTGATTCCAGAGGAGTCCATCAAAGCTGTAAGATAAACATTACAAACTCAAATGTTGTGATGAAGCTAGGAGGAAAATGGTTGTTCCCCTCTATCCCTCCCCTCTATCCCCCTCTATCCACCGCCCTCTATCCAATCCTCTCTATCCACCCTCTATCCACTCCCCTCTATCCACTGCCCTCTATCCCGCCCCTCTATTCTTTCCCTATATCCCCTCTCTATCCCTCTCTATCCCCCTTTATCCACTCCCTCTATCCACTCCCCTCTATCCACTCCTCTCTATCTACTCCCCTCTATCCACTCCTCTCTATCCACTCCCTTCTATCCACTCTCCTCTATCCCCCCTCTATCCACTCCCCTCTTTCCACTCCCCTCTGTCCCTTCCTGCTATCCCTACCCTCTATTCACTTCCCTCTATCCACTTCCCTCTATCCACTCCTCTCTATCCACTCCCCTCTATCCACTTTCCTCTATCCACCCCTCTATCCACTTCCCTCTATCCACTCCTCTCTATTCACTTCCCTCTATCCACTCCTCTCTATCCACTCCCCTCTATCCACTTTCCTCTATCCACCCCTCTATCCACTTCCCTCTATCCACTCCTTTCTATTCACTCCCCTCTATCCACTCCCCTCTGTCCCTCCTTTTTCTCCCTACCCTCTATTCACTTCCCTCTATCCACCCCTCTATCCACTCCTCTCTATCCACACCCCTCTATCCACTTTCCTCTATCCACCCCTCTATCCACTTCCCTCTATCCACTCCTCTCTATTCACTCCCCTTTATCCACTCCCCTTTGTCCTTCCCTTCTATCCCTGCCCTCTATTCACTCCCCTCTATCCACTCCTCTCTATCCACTCCTATCTATCCACTCCTCCCCTCTATCCACCCCTTTATCCACTCCTCTCTATTCACTCCCCTCCATCCACTCCCCTCCATCCACTCCTCTCTATCCACTCCTCTATTCACTCCCCTCTATCCACTCCCGGCTACTTTCTATTTCTCTTCTCGCAGAGATTCCTCATTCACATCCTCCCCTCTGTAGAGGTTTTCTTGCTAGATCATTTTCATGGTCAATCAAGCGTGCAGGTTTGCACAGCTGTAGAAAAAGGACACAACACCCCATTTTTTTATAGTGGTAGAGACACTCATGCGTGACTGTCCATGGAATTGTCTTAGCAATAAAAACTTGTACACTTAAAAGGACTGACTAACAAAACTGTAACTCACTGTCAAGCTTTTGAGGGTTATCATAGTGCATCTGCATCATATAATATTGCGGAGCTGTACCATCTGTACCTCCAATTGGATATCCAACCTCTTCAGGATAGTAGAACTTCTACAGGAATCAACAGAGTGTCATTCCCCCCATAAACTATTTAACCGTTACATTTCATTTGAGCGCCATCATTTACCTAACTGTGAAACAAGTTTGGATAGAAAGTGGTAGGAAACCGTAGTTACTACATATATTGTGGAGTATTTTGTTCTAGGCTATCTGAATTGACTCAGAAGGTGGGGAAACAGCTTATAACCAATATTATATACTGATACTAACTCCGCCCCCAACAGCCCAAGCATACACAGTGCGTCGACATGACTCAGCAAATTCAGGCATCTCTGGAGAGGAACAGATTCCTTCCGTGTTGTTGCTGTTTCTCATGTGTTCATTTTCTGTACCTGAGCAGCCTAGGAGGACGATGTGGTGGACAAGGGCCTCATTTCCTTTCTCAACCAAAGGCTCAATCTAGTAAATACAAATTACATATAGTTTTTTCATAAATGATATTTGTATAGAAAATAGTTATGGCTTCGCCGAGCTGTTGGCTTGTATAATTACAATATGGAACCTTCCAGTACTCGTTGGTGGTATCTCTGGATGCTATTGCTACTTTATGTCTTCATTTTTAGAGTGCGTTTTGCAACCATCAGATCACACAGAGCCTACCTTAAGACCTTCTATCTACACTTCATGTGAGGAAAAGTTAATTAGCCAGTTACGGTGAAACCATCTAATCTAGCTAAAAACCTTAATGAGCTACCCATGAACAGAGAGTTTTATGTTCCAGTTTGTGTAATGTACATCCCAACTCGTTACCGATGGTAGAAATGAAGTGGAGGATTAGTGTGTAGTAAAAGAGATGGTCCAGTACACTTACAGCAATGACATGGTGTATTTTATCCAGCACTGGTGGGTCGTAAAAGCTACAGTAGTAAATTGTGTCTTCAGCAGGAACATTGTACTGGAACAATAGAGAATAAAAGCAGTGACTTGTTTGTTAAATCAAATAAAAAGTCTCGATTTGACTTATTTTATAAGCACAAGGGAGATAACCTACTCAACCTATTAGATCTAAGAGATGGATTAGTAGTATTCTACAATATATATAGAGGGAGAACTTACATTGTAACAACTATATACATGGGGACACAACTTTTACCGTGTGATAGTGTTTACATAGTGGAGACAACTTGAATTATATTATAGCATATATATTAGCCGGGGCGGCTCTCAAGAGGCGGGGTTTGCAATGGTGGGCGGGGTTTGGGCCACCTAGAGAGCCACCGTGGCTACATATATATACATAGAAGAGACAATTTATATCACATTATAGTATAGATAAGTGTGGAAATAACTTAAATGTACAGTAAATTCAAATTCTCACCCACCCCCTCTCCCCCCCCCCCCCCATATCTACACTATGCTATGGTATACACATAAAGAAGACAACTACCATTAAAACGTGATGTATATATATATAGAGAGAGGACAACTCACATTAAAATATATGTATAATTAGAGGAGATATTTTATAGTATAATACATTATATGCTAGGAAAAGAAAACTCACGGTATGTTATAGTAAAGACATAGAGAAGATGACTTCCATTATAATACTCTATAAACATAGAGTAGATAACTCACACTATTAATTTTGATATCAAAAGAAAGGGCGTCAGTAGGAAAAGATTCTGGTTTGCCAACTCCTTTAGATTCAAGTAAATACAGACTCTTTACTCCTCTGTTAGTAGCTCCATGATAGTCTGAGCTCTCAATTACACCATTTACTGGATCTGAGTCTTTGTATGCATAGATCAGCCTTGTTGTAGATGACTATAAAACAATAACGCCTACTCTAGCCTCAGATCGGTTGCACAACATATGAACTGATTGATAAATATTTGAAAAATGAAGTTAGTTGAACTAATGCTTTCTATATACTTGAGCTTGGCCATTAAAAAAACTAAAACAATACTATTTTGATGTTGTGAAGTCTCTACCACAACTTACCTGTCCAGCCATATACAAAGAAATCAGACAACTCAGTATCGTAGGAAAATGCCAGCAATTAAAAGAAACTTGACACCGTAGTTTAAAAGTTTGAACTCAGAAATCTGCTACTAGAAAATGAAAACTCTTGCTTCACACAAACTAGCCCATAAATTCTTTAGTTTGACTTTAGGAGTCACTCTAACTTCAAGGGCCAAATGTGTAAAACGATGTAATCGTTCCCTAAAAAAGAAAACAACTCAAAGCTTACACTGGAGATTTTTTGTTCAGAAAAGTAGAACTTGTTAAAATTATTTGTGACAGCTTAGTTTGTTTCATCGTTTAAATTAAAAAATAACAGAATAAAAAAATAACCTTCTAGAACTATAAAAGTGCAAGATTTTCCTTAAACTTTGGTTATGGCGTTTTGAAACAAGCTTTATTCGGATAGTTCATCAAACTAGTTAAAAGCAATCATAATATAGTGATTCTAATAAAACCAAATCAAAGTTTTCTAGTAGATCGATATTGCCAAACTGCTTCTAAAATAAATTGTTGCATTCTCCACAAGAATCTTTTAAATGTTGACATTCAAATTGAGTGCCTTGCAAATTTCTTGGCTGTAAATTAGCCAATGATATCACAGACTGCGAGCATTTAATTGTTGGCAAACTTCTACTATTTAGCTCAAAATAAACATAGTAATGCAATGATACAATAGTTTTCTCTCTTAGTGGGATAAATAAAGCCCTACAACAAAATGTATAAAATTTTGTAGTAGTTCTGGTGCATTCACTGCGGTGCGCTTGGATTTGGTGGCATTACATTATTCAACACCAAAAACTTGATTTTATTGGAAAATGGGAGATTTTATTGCACCGTTTAATTTTGTTTACAGATAAAAAAAAATGGAACTGAAAGAGCAAAATGAAGTTGTTGAGATTCAACCGGATTGGGAACGGTTTGAGAAACCCCTCAAATGCTATGGGATTACTGATGATGGTTGGTTTTGGATAGTGCAATGCCACCAATGCCGAGCGCACCGCAGTGAATACACTAGAACTATCTTTGTAGCAGTTTCAATTTCTGTAAATATTTTAGTTATTAAATACAATTTAATACCAGTTAAGCTTGGAATGTTGTTGGCCTTGGTCACACTGTATTTAGTATTTCAACCATTACATAACTTTAATCAATACTAAATAAACAGACGTCAATCCAAAGAATTCAAAACTGAAATAATACTCAGAGAGATATTTGCTGTCTGGATGATAACAATAAAGTTTGTCTGCGAGGGTCTAATTCAATATATGTAGGCAGCGTTTATTTATACCGCGGCATCGTTTTACAGGTTTGCGGTATATTTAAATTGCAGCTGCTATCCTTGGATAAATTATGTTTAAGCTATTTTTTGTTGTTGTTACATACCGTAACCACATTATCTTCATCTCCATCGCATGTGTCTAGCTTCCTTTTAAATTTAATCGTTGTAACTCCATCAGTTTCATCAGCGTGTATGAGTGTGACATCTTGAGATGTGTCCTGCGTTGGAGCCCCGTTATATGTGACGTACATGTCCTACAACAAGCTTTATATTTAGTTTAAATAAATCAACATGATCTGTTACCAAACTTGTAACAACACTAATTGTTTATCGCATCACTGGTGTAGTAATTTCCCTAGTCATAGAGTTTTGTAGTAATAAACATTATTACATCTAGGATTTCAAGAGTGCACTAGTCAAATGGACGTGACAACCTATTAGCATTTGCTCAATGTGCTTGAGATTAATCTTGAGATTAATTTTCGATGACATTGTAATTTCTGAAAGGCAATCGATAGACAGGGCTTAATCAAGATATGACGCTTACCAGCAGGTGTACCAAACCATCACTGTCAACCCAGCCTATCATCATATCTGCATTTGTCATATCTCCATTGGGGGACAGTCCAATACCCACCCATCCTGTAGTCCTGCATGTAATCTAAAGAAACCAATGATTGGGAAAGAAAATTAAAAAAAAATCTTATACAATAGTTTAGGAACTATGTTAAAAAATTGAACTCCTAGTTATACTGGTTAAGCTTCTGTTGAATGTTCTCTTGAAAAGAAATGCAAGAAAATATTCTAAATAGTTTATTATTACAGCTCCTGTTCATCGCCATTATAACTTTAAAACTGAAACAAATACTCAACTCTAGCCATACATTTGTTTTTGTAATAGAAAAAGATTTGACCACGAAATTATTCAAACTGTCATAAATAAGTTACGTTTGTGTTCTTATCACTGTTATCATGTCAATAATTTTATTGGTTAGTGAAATGGGCTTTTCATCCAGGATGTTGCGGTAAAATTCTGCAAAATGGACTTTCACTTTTAAGCAGCAGCTGTTGTAGTAACAGTGTTTCTTTTTAAAATCAATGGTAGCAACTATGCTATATTTTATTTTCCACTTTTTGAGGCAAAACAACTTTCGTCTCACACGATGTCAGCAGATATAAAGATCTACTAGAGTTTTTATTTCTTTTTAAATGTGATGTGAATAACATAATAGGAGCAGACGTGCCATGCAGTTTCTACTCTCTTGAACTCATGTAACGTCTGTTTTAGGTAAAGTTTGAACAACAATCCTGTGGAGTTGTGCTCTCAATAATTTAATCTATGATAATATTAGCAATAATGGCAATAGATGCTGACTTGTAAGCAATTCTTATTCAATATACAGCACTATATATCAGAACATAAAGTTGAGTGGCATAAGCTTGGTTTGTTTCTGTAGAAAAAGACTTTCCCAATGAAGATCATTTTTTAGAGATCTTCTAAAGAACAGAATTCTATCTTGTTTTGAAATCTCTTGATTCAGTCACTAATTTCATGGGGTAATGGAAATGCGCAAAGTGGCCATCACTAATGCATGACTGATGCATGACTGATGCCTGCTAGCTATCAACACAGTAGTTGCTGTAGATGAGCAGTGGATTGCTAATGGCGCGTAGCCGAGATCAAGCGATGACAAGTATAGTAAAGAATCCTTACCACATGAGCCAGACGAGCACAGGACCCGTAGCAGTAAAGATCTAGCGCTAGGAGTGCCAACCAAGGACTGTTGAGTGACGCCATTTTTTATGCTATTATTATTATTATTATTGTTATTGTTATCGTTATCGTTATCGTTATCGTTACCGTTACCGTTATCGTTATCGTTATCATTATCATTATCATTATTATTATTATTAACGTTTGAATTATTTAGCGTCTAGTTTTCCAATGCTCCTGCTTGTAATAATTATTATATTGTTGTAATTCATGCTCATAATGCGATTGCTCTTTGTATAGCCAATCATTGTTGTTTATTTTCAACTGTTGTCTTTTTGTATAAATAGTGAGGCAGATTGCGCACTGGTCAAAGTTTGCTTAGCTTTGCTTGAGATAATGCCTAGTTGCTCTGGAGGTGTATTCAGCGATATTCTTTCACCGTCTTAGTGTGGGATCTAAGGGGCGTCATGTTTTACTGTACGCTTCGAGAATTATTACTTCACAAGGTTTTGTATGTTGATAATAAATTATTATTAATCTGAAACTCGTATCTTTAGGGTGACCAGTTGCCTGTAACAGTAAGTTTGCATACCTTGTTCTACGGATCTGTCTGCTATACAGATGTCTGACAACAGAGAGTCATTACTAACATCTGGTAGCGCCTGCCGTTTGTTTCTATCGCTATTGTCTACGAGTCAAGGACGTTACTACCGCACCGGTAGTATTCTATAGTTGTAATTAGGGTGCCTACCACAGAGAGCTAACGCTACCAATTTACTTGCACTCTGCAGTATTGCATTGTTGTTTCATACAATACGGGCTAACCTCAACAGTGTCGGTAAGGATATTCAAGATCACAACGAAAACCTTTACAATTTGTCAATGATATCACTCACAGGCTGGTATTTGTGTGATATTTTACATTGCCAATACCTCCAGAACGAAGTGACGTTTTCACTTTGAAAAGTTGTTTCCAAGATTGAAACTATCCAAATATTTAGATCAAAAACTTTTATAACCTAGTTGTTTAAAAAAGGTAAGTTGAATGAAAAAAAAATCAAAATGGCTCCAAACACTTACAGTGAAGGTAATATAACTAGACGGAGTTGTCCCATCAAATGACCAGCTGACATTGAACTTATCTTCAGAGTCAAGGGTCACAGTGACATCTTTGCCATGCTCAGAGTCATGGCCAAAGAGTATACCACAGAAGGCAAATAGTACAGCAACTAGTAACTTCATAAGTGCTGGCTACCTATAACAAAACATTGTATGTAAAATTTGTGGTGCAATGGTTGGATGGAATAACAATCACATTTCTACAGCTAATGCATTAACCAAGTGACGAGAAAATGAGATTATTTTTTAAGCTGTGCATGCAGTGATAGTGTAAAAAAGCATCCTACAATATAATAATAATATAGATTCTTTGAGATAACCAGATAGATTGCAGGTAAATTTGTATTTATAGAAGCTACCACATGCTCACAATACGAGAAAAAATTCAAATACAGAAAAACAAAACTTCAAAGAGTTGCTTTAAACTCACCTTATACTTTGAATAAATTCAGAGCTTTTCAGTTGAACTGCAGTGAGACGAATGCTACCAATCATGTGAGTGCTCAATCACAAGGTAATTATATTATATTATCAAACGATTACCTGGCAAGGCTATGCAGTTGACATGAATCCGCTTAACTCTCTGAAATTAGTAACATAAATAAAACTAACCGTACAGTAATGATGATGAAAGTATGTATGTTGAAAGAGCTAGAAGAGATCTCGTGGGTACTTAAGTCTTAATCAGATACTTGTTTTCAAGCTCACAGCACGACTGCTCATCATCAAGGGTTTTGACCTCTCTTCAGTCTGTTTTGTACAAGGATTAAGTTTATGTGGGTTCTTTCTCCGTAACTACACTCATATCAAATAAATCATAAAGTTAATGAAAATTCTCTTTAGCCTCTTTGGGAAGA
The DNA here is from genome assembly GCA_945261195.1 of Cryptosula pallasiana. Lineage (NCBI taxonomy): Eukaryota > Metazoa > Bryozoa > Gymnolaemata > Cheilostomatida > Cryptosulidae > Cryptosula > Cryptosula pallasiana. The sequence goes on from OX183131.1 coordinate 33,160,639, forward strand.
AGAACAAGGTTTGTAGTGGATTCTAACTGCCATATGAGTTCAAATTAAGTAAAAAAATAATCAAAACTCAAATGTCACTTAAATGCCACTCAAATGCCACTCAAATACCCCTCAAATGAAATACAATATAAACTCGGCGAATTCATCCAACGTCGTAACCTATTGCCTCAACTCCAAGGTTTGATCCACAAAAAAACACTTGGTAGGGAGATCTGCTCATATATTACTACTTATATACTTTGCCACTTATCAGTTACTGCTTACCACTTATCACTTCTCTAGGCGATTGCCTCTCTAGAGTTTGATATGTGGACAATAAATGTATTCTATAACATAAAACTATACTTAGTTTGTCTGAGCCGAGGGCTCACTAGTAGTGAAGTCATTACCGACTTCTCTGTAGCACTCTACAGGTCTGACCGACCCTGCATTACCTCTAGGAGGGAGGTGTTGCTTTGCTGTTTCACTAGCTAGCGCTGTGAACGGCTGTTGTCAGTGGACTGCAGTAGGAGCTCTGCCAACACAAAAATCCGCGATAGTAGTAGCAATATAATCAAATTATTGATTATGACATGACGGCAATAATTGAATGATTATGAAAATAGAACTCATATGAAGAAAACTAAGTCCCCATTTACACTAGTATGACAGGAAGTGCTAAGGAATTGGCTACAACAGCGATCGTTTCATTGTGATATTAAAACACTCTAGTACCCATTTCAGTTTTCTCATAAAATGGAGACTGTTTTGATGCAAACTTGTGCGCTTGATATGCATTTTTGTTGCAAATTTCGGTGTTCACTGTCAATTTTGTTATTCCTCGATCTAATGCAAACTTTGGCTGAAATGGACTAAAAACGGGAAGCCGAAATTATGACTCACACATGGGAACACATTTCAAACAACACCCTTTAGATACCAGTTTGAAATAGCCTCCTTTAAAACATGTTGAAGCAAAACTTCAGCACAACATATCTGGTACAGACCGAGCAATCTAAGGCAACCACAGGATTACTCAGCATGTCTGATGTAATTTAGTGAAGAATGAGGAAATATGAAGGGAATTATCTTTCACCTCAATCATGGGACTCGATATTTTGACGTACAAGTAAGTCCCTTTGTGGCTTTTTAAGGACGTACAATTCTAATCGTCTTGACATAACAACTTACAGAACCAATCTCACTTGTAAACCATTAAACAATTTTGGCCTAGCGGTGCAACCATAAAATTGACCAGAAATTGTACTGCCCAGCTTGTATAGGGCTCTGCTATTGCTAACGTACAGCCTGATCATAAAGCAAATTTTGAACTTTGATTGTCTAATGCCCTGGTCACACGACGACGATAACAAAACTATAACGAAACTTTATTAATGCGGTCGCTGAAGCACAGCGAATAAATTTTTGTCTAGGCCGTCACACGATAGCTGTAATTTATTCGTCACGCCTAGCGATCATTAGCTTCATCCAATGACAGCACAGTGTTCTTTGTGCGCGGGCCTACTCATACTTTCCTGCATGATGCAAAAGCATGGAAATTAAATGAAGCAAGGTTCGGATTATATTATTTCAATAAATAGTCAAGTTTGACCAGCTATTACTATTTCAATTGTTTGATTATAATTTATTATTATTATCTTCGATTTATTCAAAACTCATTATGAATATAATAAAATGAATAAATATTTTTATCAAAAAACAAAAGTGCTACTATGGAAACCATGTGCTTGTTGTGAATGACCCTGACATTAGAGACCAACCAATAACGACCCAGAGAAAATGAACCAATTAATGAGCCAACGGTCCAATCATATGCAAGCATCGCAACCGACGAATTTCCCTAACCTAGCATTGATTGATCACAACGAAACTGCAATATCCGCTCGGTTTGCTCTGCAACAAATTCGCTGGGCCTGAAAAAATAGTTTCGTTTACAGTTTCGTCAGAGATTTGGTCTCGTGTGACCAGGGCTTAAAACCAGGAAATGTTCACAAAAGTCACAGAATGTACAGAAAAATATTATAAATCATTACCAACACACAGTTTTAGATAGTTCAAGATTTCTGGTGTGTGGTAACTACATATGAGCACATTTGAAGCTAAATTATTTCTAAAAGCTATTGCCAAAGGCGGCTGTTTCTTTTAATGAGGCCAGATTAAAACTCTGTCATAATCTATTTAGTAAATTTTATGTGTGGTAAAACTCTCAACCGATTAGCACTGCATTGCTTAAGAGTGCTGGTATGCTATAGATAGAGTGTTGGCATGCTATAGATAGAGTGCTGGCATGCTATAGATAGAGTGCTGGCATGTTATAGATAGAGTGCAGGCATGCTATAGATATAGTGCTGGCATGCTATATATAGAGTGATGGCATGCTATATATAGAGTGTTCGCATGCTATAGATAGAGTGCTGGCATGTTATAGATAGAGTGTTGGCATGCTATAGATAGAGTGCAGGCATGCTATATATAGAGTGCTGGCATGCTATAGATAGAGTGTTGGCATGCTATAGATAGAGTAATGGCATGCTATAGATAGAGTGTTGGCATGCTATGGATAGAGTGTTGGCATGCTATAAATAGAGTGTTGCCATGCTATAGATAGAGTGCTGGCATGCTATAGATAGAGTGCTGGCATGTTATAGATAGAGTGCAGGCATGCTATAGATATAGTGCTGGCATGCTATATATAGAGTGATGGCATGCTATATATAGAGTGTTCGCATGCTATAGATAGAGTGCTGGCATGTTATAGATAGAGTGTTGGCATGCTATAGATAGAGTGCAGGCATGCTATATATAGAGTGCTGGCATGCTATAGATAGAGTGTTGGCATGCTATAGATAGAGTGCTGGCATGCTATAGATAGAGTGCTGGCATGCTATAGTTAGAGTGTTGGCATGCTATAGATATAGTGCTGGCATGTTATAGATAGAGTGCTGGCATGTTATAGATAGAGTGCTGGCATGCTATAGATAGATTGCTGGCATGATATAGATAGAGTGTTGGCATGCTATAGATAGAGTGATGGCACGATATAGATAGAGTGCTGGCATGCTATATATAGAGTGCTGGCATGTTATAGATAGAGTGTTGGCATGCTATAGATAGAGTGCTGGCATGTTATAGATAGAGTGCTGGCATGCTATAGATAGAGTGCTGGCATGCTATAGATAGAGTGCTGGCATGCTATAGATAGAGTGCTGGCATGCTATAGATAGAGTGCTGGCATGTTATAGATAAAGTGCTGGCATGCTATAAATAGAGTGCTGGCATGCTATAGATAGAGTGTTGGCATGCTATAGATAGAGTGTTGGTATGCTATAGATAGAGTGCTGGCATGCTATAGATAGAGTGTTGGCATGCTATAGATAGAGTGTTGGCATGCTATAGATAGAGTGTTGGCATGCTATAGATAGAGTGTTGGCATGCTATAGATAGAGTACTGGCATGCTATAGATAGAGTGCTGGCATTCTATAGATAGAGTGTTGGCATGCTATAGATAGAGCGCCGGCATGCTATAGATAGAGTGTTGGCATGCTATAGATAGAGTGTTGGCATGCTATATATAGAGTGTTGGCATGCTATAGATGTAGTGCTGGCATGTTATAGATACAGTGCTGGCATGCTATAGATAGAGTTACATATTTTACCTCGTTTAGAAATCCTTAGGAATAAATAGTCAGTGAGAATAAAGATGGCCTGTGAATGAGATGAACTAAAAACATACAATTGTATTACTAAAGTATTAGTCTTATTTATGTCTATGTAGTTCTTAAGATGGAGCATTCCAAGCTCTTTAAAACCAAACGAACATGTTTGTGGTTTGGGTGTCATAACCAAAATGATGCTTGTTTTGGTTGATGGTGCTGTAAAAGGTAGTATAAAACTATCTTTATTAATACAAAACTTTGCAATTGTACTTGCAATCAAGCAGGTAAATCTCACGGAAACTCATTATGATGTGACAAAATAAGAGAAACAAATTTTAGGATTGAAACTTTTGGGTTGCCAAGTAGTTGCAAAGACTGTGATCTTGTCAAACAAAGAGCCTTTACCTTGAAGGCACCTTCAGCAAGTTTTCTTATTCTGTTTTAAAAATAACATGGTTTGGTACAAAGACTACACCAGCAGATTTCATCATTTGAGTAGCCTGTTGTTACGTATCATCGAATAGTTGGGGGAATTTTCAAGGTCCATTTCTACAAGTCATCAGTTTAGTGCAACGGTACCAGGTAATGTAAGGTGTTCGTAACCTAAAAAAAGAAGCAGTTTTAATCTTGCGTGGTAAGATTATAGGTAAGAAGGTGATGGTGACTTGTACAGTTTAACCTTTGGTTACTGGTGACACGCCGTTACACAAGTAAACCACATTTAAATACCCATACTTATTATATCAGTTGGAGTTGCTCTCCCATTTTATCACAAGCAGTAAGAACAAACAACTCCATTAAAAAGAACGAGCAACTTTGAATGAACAAATTTAAAACATAGCTCAATGTCAACATGTTCTCCAACAGATTGGAATATCTTACCATGGTATTCTTTGAGCCAGTTTTTTGTAGATCTCTGTGAAAAAATCATTAAAAGCACTTTTGATTTTTGTTTTTCTCGAAGACATGTTAGTCTACTACACCTTCAAAAATTTACTCACCCAAGTTTAAAGGAACTTTCAGCAGGTCAATGAGATTAAATTACACCTGTATATAACTGGCATATCTGAGGCAGTCAACAATTTGTGGGAAAGAGTTAATATATTAGTCCATATACGAGTTTAAAACACACCATAAGGTTTTTGTACCTCGTTATGGAATAGTCAGACATTCCTTTACCAATTATGGCTCAACCAAGCATGAGTCAGTCAGTAATGGCAGTAAAAGGGTTACAATATGTGCAGGGGTGGATTAGCTGGGGTAAAGGGGTGTAACTAGAGGCGATAAAGTGAGTGGATAGGTGAGGGGTTTAGATTGGGGTAAAGGAATGGGGCACAGGAGCAGGGCACAGGGGTGGGGCCCAGGAGTGGGACACAGGGGTGTAAGAGAAGATTTGTTATTCATTTTCTCTCCCAAAGTCTCTACAATGTTGCTTTACACAAAAATAATAAACGTCACCAGTTTGTAGATTGTGATATTGTAAAGTGCACATCTGTGGAAAAGTGTGGCAACCGAATTATTTTGCTGGCAAAAGTCTTCAACAATAATGTTGTAAGAAAAATTCAGTTGGAACTTATTCAAAATACCTTAAAATACTTGATGCACTTTGAATTGAGGTAATCAAAACTCATGTTGGTGGAGAAAAGACAACTGCAAATGAAATATTGTACTAATATCCAAACAGGGTGTTCAACTCAAATGAACAAAACTAAATTTCAGACAACAATCTCTATACTTTTGTACAATTATACTAGTATCGCATGAGGAAAACACTCCAAAAAATAAAAAAAATTCAATAATGTAGTAGTTTTCACTATCTACTTCGACACAACGGGGTCACTCCAATCAACTTCTTCAATATGCTTCGGAATCACTCCGAATAGACTTTAATCACCTTCACTGGGTCCTAGACCCAAACACAAAATGACGGAGTTTCACTTGAATAATATTTAATACATAGTCTGCTTAGCAAGGTACAAGCGTATTTAACCAACTCCTCAAGACTTCTGCTTCTAACACACAAACAAAGCACCTTTTATAGGAGAAACAGAGGAAAGTTCACCCCCTTTTTAGGGTGAACCAATCATGTAACATAATAGTAAAAATGCAGCATTCACAATGCATAATACAATTTTATACACAAGTTTAACCAATAATAATAATGAGCACATGGCAATTTGTGCATCTTTTACCGCTCTTTTCCTTGGCTTGGTTCTTTTCCACTCCTTATTAAGGCATCCATCACTTAGCTTGCTCTCCTGGTTATTGTACTCTTCTCATTCACTTTCTGAGTAGGGCATCTGGTTCCATAGGTCCCAGGCTATCTAAATCAACTTCTTTGTATGCAGGCCCGGGGTAGCTGACCCGGGTAATCCGGGGTAGATTATATATGATATGTAGTGTCTATACAGGGTGTATACAGGCCCGGGGTAGCTGACCCGGGGTAACCCGGGGTAGATTATATATGATATATAGTGTCTATACAGGGTGTATACAGGGTCGGGGTCCTCGGTATCCATTTTTGTGGGGGAATTTGTACCGATGCGGAAGGGATCAGGGGTTGTGTCTGACTGGTTAGTGGACAGGACAGTGGGTGGAAGGGGTACTGGGGGTGGGGGGAAGTGGGGGAGTGTTGACTGTATCATGCAAATCTTTCACAATAATACAAAACACTACTTATAAGGAATGCTAGCTCATATTTGAAATGACCATTCTCATTAGAACTTACTTAAATGTTTGGGTATTATCCTTAGATTTTTAGTAGTGCGAAGGAACCATACCATCAAGTAGTTTTGTAGTCTTCTGTACCTGCCTCTGACTGCACTACACTACCTACACCCAGTGACTATCCACTTGAGGTTGTCTCACCCCTGCTCCGGTAGGTGAACTTTCTGCAATCCTAGGGCCCACTTGCATACCCTACCAGGTCTCATCCCCAACCTTACAGTTTCCCTCATTCTGTCCCCAACCCTCCCCTTCTTGTCTGCAAGTCCAGGGCTCCTACTAGAAAGTAGACAACCCCAGCCTCTCGTATACACCACACCGATATAGGCTGATACAACTTAGGAGTTGTGCCCTCACTTGAGTGATAGGGGGAAAACAGCCTTGTATTAGCTGGTAAGTCATTATGTCTTGAAGTACATAGAAGGAATGCCAAACTACAAGGAATAAAAAATGAACCAATAGAGAAAGATCTTGGTAAAATGAACCAATAGAAAAAGGCTACTTGAGCTGTCTAACCACTTTTGAATAGAATGGGTGCCATGTTATGAATTAGTTAGTCCAAAGCAAGACTTGACAGTGTATGCACATACATTATAGTTCTTTGTAACTTTTGTCACGATTGAACAAAACTTTAACATTATTGTGTGTCTGGCCGGAAGTCACAGAGAGGTGTAAGGCTGAGGCATTAGTGGTTAGTGCAGTTGGCAATTGAAGTAGCAAAACTACAGAATTCTCACAAAGACTTTCTACAATATGACACCAAAAACAGAAAGCTGGTAAACATTGGGTTTGCCCTATTTATTGTGTATGCAACTCCAAGTTGCTACGGTTTGACAGCAATGCACTGCACAATGGCACTAGAGTAGACAATGGTGTCTTGTCCTATAATGACTCTAGAAAACCACTGTCAGGTCCCACAACTTTATTGACTTTAAAACAGGTTACAACTGGGTTACATATCTTTCAAGTGCCTTATGCAAACTATCCTATAGTATTTTAGACTGGGGACAACCCTAACTAACCAGCATTGCGGATGGTCAGACTCAGCGAGGAGCTGTAAGGAGTCAACAGTGACATGTATCCAGAGAGTGACTGAGTTACATTATTTCACAGCACACAACGACACTGGAAAATGTGATCTAATTAGTTATGGCTTTCAATGCCTTTCCACACACAACAACTTGCGACCACGAATGCAACACAAAAAGGGAAGTTATCCTCCCATGTTCTGTGATGCACTCCACACACAAGAATTACGCGCATGAAATTGTTTATCAACAGTTTGTAATGCACGCATAGACAATCATGGCTAGGAAAATCAAAGTCGGGAAAAGTGATTAACACCGGACCAAGCAGCGTCAGGTGGTTATCACTATATGTGAGACCGGCCAGTTAAAACCAGACATACTGGACTTTAGACGATCGGGGCAAATAAAGAAAAGACAATTCTTTCCGATTGAAGCAAACAACCATTTTTCGTTATCCATGACAAAATTGTTGTGTGTGGTGTTAACGTCGTTATGTCTGATGCGCTTTCTTATGGGAATGGGATTGGAAATTGGGTAGAGTAGCTTACACTGTGGAAGGTTTCTATGCACTGAGTCTGTAAACAGTAACTTTCACAACCCTTTACCTGCTAGAGGTTGTCTCTGTGGCCTTGCGTTGGCACAAGCAACAAGTGACTGGTCATCCCCGTTGCTTGTAGTACAGCAAGCAGAGCTGCCTTCCCTGTACTATAAATAAATCAGGGCCGGTATTAATTTTACTGGGCCGAGGTCAAAAAAAGGACATAGCCTGAGAACTTGAGAATAGCCAAGTATTTACAGAAGGATGAGTCTGCACGATATCTTCTTCCAAAAGAATGAAAGGAAGGACGCCAGCCTATAATTCAGCCCTAGGACCTACCAGGAGATGGGAATGGAGCTCGTTCTATTTAATTAATTGCCATTTATGTTTCATTTGTTGCTATTTTTAGCTTTATATGATCATTTGTCTGAATCACTTCCTGTACACCTAATTGGTTGTTAGTTATGTATATTCTTAGCACATGATTGGTTAAAGACTGGCTCCGGCCATTTCCATATTCGTCTGATATGTCATTGATATGTCCTTATGAGGTGCTTCAAATACCAACTTTGTCAAAATTCAATTTATTTCTATGTTTTTTAATAACATTAATAACAAGCATGTTGTGAGTGTTGTCTCCCCTTCAAAATCTTTTGGGAAAACCTATGACGTACGAAAGTGTTTTAGCGATCGATCGCTAAACTTTGTTTTTACTACTAACCGCGCCATTACCAGTTATATCAATCAATGAGCCAGGTCACTTATACTGTTATCAACGATATACTATCATTGCTGTTATGCTTCAGCGGTTTTGGTGATCCAAACAAGAGTCTGGCGATTACTAAAACTTTTGCGTACCTCATATGTTTCCTCAAAAGATTTTGAGGGAGATACGACACTCACAACACGCTTGTTATTAATGTTGTTAAAAAAACATAGAAATAAACTGAATTTTGACAAAGTTGGTATTTGAAGCACCTCATAAGGACATATCAATGACGTATCAAATAAATATAAAAATGGCCGAAGCCATTCTTTAATGACAATTCTAACTTCCTGTGCTCCAGCTTATATAAGGTTGGAGCTTGCCTATACTCTTTGCACTTGCATGTTATATCTACTCTTTGCACTTGTATGTTATATATACTCTTTGCACTTGTATGTTATATATACTCTTTGCCCTTGTATGTTATATCTACTCTTTGCACTTGTATGTTATATCTACTCTTTGCACTTGTATGTTATATATACTCTTTGTACTTGTATGTTATATCTACTCCTTGTACTTGTATGTTATATCTACTCTTTGCACTTGTATGTTATATCTACTCTTTGCACTTGTATGTTATATATACTCTTTGTACTTGTATATTATATCTACTCCTTGTACTTGTATGTTATATCTACTCTTTGCACTTGTATGTTATATCTACCCTTTGCACTTGTATGTTATATCTACTCTTTGCACTTGTATGTTATATCTACTCTTTGCACTTGTATGTTATATCTACTCCTTGTACTTGTATGTTATATCTACTCTTTGTACTTGTGTGTTATATCTACTCTTTGCACTTGTATGTTATATCTACTCTTTGCACTTGTATATTATATCTACTCCTTGTACTTGTATGTTATATCTACTCTTTGCACTTGTATGTTATATCTACTCCTTGTACTTGTATGTTATATCTACTCTTTGCACTTGTATGTTATATCTACTCTTTGCACTTGTATGTTATATCTACTCTTTGCACTTGTATGTTATATCTACTCTTTGTACTTGTATATTATATCTACTCCTTGTACTTGTATGTTATATCTACTCTTTGCACTTGTATATTATATCTACTCCTTGTACTTGTATGTTATATCTACTCTTTGCACTTGTATGTTATATCTACTCCTTGTACTTGTATGTTATATCTACTCTTTGCACTTGTATGTTATATCTACTCTTTGCACTTGTATGTTATATCTACTCTTTGCACTTGTATGTTATATCTACTCTTTGTACTTGTATGTTATATCTACTCTTTGTACTTGTATGTTATATCTACTCTTTGCACTTGTATGTTATATCCACTCTTTGCACTTGTATATTATATCTACTCTTGCGACTTCGCTCTAGAGGACTACCTCCCTCGAGCAGTATTGATACAGTATATGTGTTTATACCACAGCAAGCTGACTAGTTGATCTGAGCTGCAGGTTCCCTCACTAGTTACTGGAGTCACTTGTAACAAGTAGCACCGGCCAGGCTGGGGGTGCCCCCTCTGGGGAGAGGAAGAGTACTTGAGCTTAAGGGGTGGCTACACACACCTACGTTTTGTAGGTATGTGGTAAAAACGCGTCTTTTTTCTTTGCAAGCGACGTTTCTTTTACAAAAAGACGCTCAATTTCGTAGACCATCATGCATGTTGGTCTACGAAAACGTTTTTTGCCTGACGCTTCGGTGATTGGACAATTATTATTAAATAACTACTCTCGATTGGATAAAACATAGGGATGAAATTTGACGACTCCATTGAACTTTTTTTTAATTTAACCTTGACCTGGTCATTACTGATTGGCCAACAGTACTTTTAGCAAAGAGGTTACTGTTTATTTATAAACAATTAATTATTATTTATAAACATTAATTATTTATCACAGATAGTAAATTATTTATCTAGTATGATAAAGAAATATTCATAATCAATTAATCATTATAATTTATATTTATTATAGTTATTACATTGATTATTTCCAATAATTATGTCCTCTTTGCCTCACTGGACACTCCGTAGCGTTGCGGTGATCAATCATCTGTGTGTGTAGCCACCAGAGCGACGCTACAAAACGTTTTTTTCGTTTTTTTCGTTTTTTTCCTACAAAGCGTAGGTGTGTGTAGCCATGGCTTTAGTGGGATTCTGTGGTACCACCCCAGAATCCACCACAATACTATTGATGGAGAATCTTCAAAGCTTATATTATAACAATTTATTTATTTATTTATTTATTGACAAATTGTGTTTTTTGACATTGTTGTGTTAGAAATCCATTCAAATGTTTACCTCAAACAAACTGCATGGATTTATTTGTGGAACACTTGGGGGATAAGAAGCTTTGGAGAAAGAAGTTTCTGGTCAAGGGAGACAAATGCTCACAGTAGCGCTTATATGTTTAGTTTTTATGGAAAATTATTTAAAAACATTAAAAAAAACCTTAGTAGTTGCAACAGCATAGCCGTAATTGAGGGCATCAAAAAAAGATGGTAATGTTTTTCATCTCATGCTGTTGTTTCCATTGATGTCTTTATTTGTCTTCAGTTTTGGTCTCTTTAGCGTCAGACTTCCTCTCTCACTCGTAACGTTACATAGTGTTTGATTCATCATCGTTAGCATAAACACAATTACAACAACGTCAAACTGTAAGCCATATAATTAAAAATAAGGGTTCAAATTTCCATAGCGTTATTCTGTAAAGATAAGGAATTGAAGATGTTCTAAGATAAAAGAAGAATGATAAAACTGGAAAGTTTTTGGCTATAATGAAAATTGTTTTGGAGTTGCTTCCCTTTATTTAACATCAACATGAGGAAGATGTCTCTAAGTTTAAACATATTTGCATGGTATGCGAAGTGTTCATGGTTTAAACCTGAATTACTTCTGGTAACATGGATGGAAAGTTTCAGAGAAGTAAAAACTACTGCTTAGAAAACCAAATGACAGTTGTGACGAATTTAATTCACAAACACAGTAAAAGAAGTCAAAAACACAGCTTGATAGAAAATGGAAAAATACCGAAATTAACGCTGATACTGAGAGCTGTGATGACATCACTGTACCAATGCAATAATGATTACAGCCAATAGGATAACAGAGGTTGAATGGTAGAAGCGTTAGGGGCGGAGTTTCCCCTCTTCTAGATAGCATGGTTCCTCAGTTGGCTTTGGTTCAGATTTGTAATGTGATGAGTTGATGACTGCCAAGTTGGTCTGCAATAAACATAGCAAACAGTAGGTTGGAGATTGTCACAAACAGATGAGCTATGAAAATAAACATTTTACTAAGACGAAAATATTGTAATAATTAATTAGACTTCAAATCTAAAAGCTGGCCAAAAGAATGGTTAGTTTCCATGGCCGACTTCCTATTTTTTACCTTGTGGAAATTGCCAATTTTTAGAGTGCTTGTTGGATTTTTATGAGTTGTCTAATTGTTGATTTTATAATAATTCTTGTGATTTCTAGTTGTGCGATGGGGGAGGGGAAGGGGGAGGGTGTGCTTGTGCAAGATTTCACATTTGCAGTAAAAAAAACACTTGAGCTATATTTTGCAAACTTATCTTTCAGTTGACAAGTTTTATTTAATGAGCGTAGAAAAGTTAAGCTTTTGGACAATAATATACTATTTCAACTGGTGTGGTTTGTTTACCAGCAAATACATTTTGTTAAAAAATTACTATAATAAACACACTAATATATAACTGTAGCCAACACAGCAAGTCCTAAAATAATACAAAATTAATAATTGAATCAAACTTCAGCCATAACCTTTTTTTGTATTGACAAAAATCTTTTCATGAAAATATGTACGTTTTCTACAATTTCTCTGTACTCTACTAACAAAGAAATGTTACCAAAGCAAAGCCTGTGGCAGTTTCGCCTGCCTGCTTCCAAAACACAAAATATGTTGACTTTAGCAATCTCCTTTTAAAGTTTCATCTTTGATTAGTGTAACTACGTTCAATCCTAAAAACTCATTCAACTTTTCAAATTTGCAGGTTCTTATTGCTACCATTATTGTTAAGAAAGGAGATCAATTTTACATTTTGTTTGTCACTGAAAAACAGGAATTGCGAGTCTCTCTGTTCAATCGGTTGGTATTGTAGCTACCACAGCTCAACCGATAATTATCATGTGATGTGGTAAAAGTATCCATATATTAATTTGTCCCCACGCAAATTTTTCAAAGTGACCAAATACAGTTTTGGTAATAACTTTGTAACTAATCCACCAATCAGAAAGAACTTTTTTCTTCAAGCAGCAAATACAATTTTGCCTCTGATTGTCTGTCAATAGACCGCTGAAATCCGCTCTACTCATAACTAGTCATAAAAGTTACACAACTTTGGCGCACCTGTGGGAATTCCCCCAAACGTTTTAATAATTTTTGACAATTAAAAATGAAACACCAATGTCTGATCTACTCACTGAAATATTGTTTTCTGATTTACTTTAGTATTTCTAATTAACTAGAATTTAATTCCAAAGCTTACTAATAATTTGTGAGCAGCTTTTAAATACGCGACAACGTAACTCAAAAACTCATTCGGTATTTGCCGGTGCCATCACATACAACCCAATGTTTCGGCCGAATAAAATTGCGGCTTTCTTAGGCTATCATTTGTGGTGAATGAATTAAAAAACAAACCGAAATTGTGTCCATTTATTTTTTATTATTAAAATGTAAACTTGAGCGTCTAAAAAATAATTTTTACTTATAATTTTTATACCATTGTGATAGACACCTCCGGCTCTATATGTTGGTACCAAATTTTTTCACTGAAATTCAAATTGAAAAATTGAACTTCTCTTCCTATGTATTGTATACTAGTCTGCTGGCTTATTTTCATAAGTTCTTTCATTAAAAATTTGCTATTGATTACAAATTTGCCAATGTTACAGAAATTTTAAACTGATTGTTTGGAAAAAACTTTGTTAATATCAAAACGTCTTAACAATTATATGGAATTAATTTTGGTTACAACTGGCAGAACTCACTAAATGAACTTGGCACACAGCACTTGTAACAACACCATTACCTCATAGGTATCATCATTGTCAGTGTAACACAACGAGTAGTGGTTAGACTCTTCATATGCATCTTGTAACGCTGCAACAGCTTCTGATGTCCAATCAGTTACTTCATTTAGCACATGTATGTCAGCATACATACCTCCCTCTCTAGCAAAGATGAAATGGCAAAGTGAGAAATATTCTGACGAGAATGCTTCTACTTTGGTAAGTTTTAAGAAAAAAAATGGTAGTCTTTTTTTGTCGATTTATTGGTTAGTCTAATGCAAAGTACTTTCAAAGAGCCAGGTCAAGGTCACCAACAAACACGCCTCTGTTTCTGATATAAAGGAAACAACTAGACTACAGACTAACTTGTTACATGGCTATAACTGTTAGACGTTTCAATAGTTAATAGAAGGCGACATTTTTAACCTGTGTTTAAGTTTTTTCGATTTTTAATAAAGACTCATACAGACTAAAAATTAATAGAATGAACATAGATAAGAACGAAAGCTGATTATTCTACAAACAAGAATATCTTAACGTTTATTCCGAAGTAAGTGTCAGAATTTATTTCCAGCTGAATATAATGTATTATGTAGGAGTTTGTCCTTGATTTGTTTACTTTGACGTAAACGACGGTAATTTACATGCTGACAAGAACTAATGTCGACACTTTTTATAATGGACACTGAAATGCTTTTCTTTAGCACAATAATCGACATCCACTCCAGGTCTGTAGACAAAATTCTAGAAAGTGTTTGTGGTCATGCAAGCTGTGTCTGTCTTCATTCCTGTCAACGTCCATGATAATCAGGAAAGCTGAACATTTAATAATAACAATAAAAAAAGTAATAATAACGTTTAACGTGTGAAAAAATCGTTTTAATTATTTTTGGTTATTGGCGCCTTTTTAAAATGTTTATGCTGTTTTTGGTCAAATTTGACCCCAATTGCTGGGACAACAACTTATTCCATACGTTTACATGAATGATTTGCCAATACGGTTATCAGATTGAGGTAGAGTTTGCTACATGAGGTTCTGTCTGCCCAACACTTACTTGCTAGCGTTGATGGAAAGAGATTCATACACAGGGTCATTGGCGTAGTAGAACATATGGGGAAATGAAGCGCAGCTACCCAGATTCTGTTTTGGATAGTACAGGAAGTAGGCCAAACACATTTCTTCAGTTGTGGCTTCTCCACCCTAAAACGTAAAGTAGTAATAAGGGTCATCCATAATCTATGAGTGGTTGCTGTGTTATTTTATATTTTCATGAAAAATCTGGTTATATGAATAGCTAGATATCCTGCTTTTAGTTGGTAGCAAACAGATTAGGCTTGCTGCCATGAAAATCCATATTATTGCATTTGCTACTATTATTGTTTATGTTTTTGTTATTCTTACTGGAATTACCATTACCCTGCAGCAGATGTTGATGACACAGATATAGTTCCTGTCATTTTCATTATTATTATTATTATCACCATAAACATTATTATTATTGCTATCGCTATCCCTATCGCTATACCTATCGCTATCCCTATCGCTATCCCTATCTCTATCGCTATCGCAATCGCAATCGCAATCGCAATCGCTATCGCTATCGCTATCGTTATCGTTATCGTTATCATTATCATTATTATTATTATTATTATTATCACCATAAACACTATTATTACATGTATTATGAATCTTATCATTATTGCTGTCATCATCTTCATCGATATTGCTATCATTAACATCGACATTGCCGTATTGTTATTGTTACCATATTATCTTTTTTATTATCATTAATATTGCTACTAGTATTATTATATATGTTTTAGCGACTTTCATTAGAAAAATATGTTGTTATAAGGAAAAATTGGCAACACTCACATAGGTGACCTTGTCTGCAGAATTACTGGTGTAGGTACAAGTAATCTTTAGTGTGTCTCCCTAAAAGTGATTGCAAGAGCTTAGTTAAAAGTTTCAACACAATATGCTTTTAGAACATTCCCAAACACAATATGCTTCTAGAACATAAGCAAACACAATATGCTTCTAGAACATAAGCAAACACAAATGCTTGTTGAAAGCTTAAAAAAACGTAACATTTTTTTCTAATTGAAAGGCTGAATGTTGAAGTAGGTTTGTTAAAGATGGCAGAAATCCCTTTTTAAACTGTTAAAGTAGGGCAGCATTGTACTGAGCATTCACCTACAGAAACCTCCCTCAGTATCACAAAGAATACACCTAAAGACTTTGGCTCTAGATGATGCTTTTGGAGAAAAAGTACTCGTACCGGAAAGAGTGTCTTAGTGCTGTCCAGATGTCTAAACTCTTGGAAGTTGAAGTCATAATTGCCATCGTTAGCCAGCACACCAATATGTTTTCCGTCTCTAAACCAATCTACCTGAATAGATCTACCTATCAGGTGAGTGTGAAGCATGAAACCGAACAGATGTATGCCGTCCGCTGGAATCCACTGCAACACAGAAATCGCTGAAAAATAAGTTCGAACAGCAATGAGAAAACACCAGGATTAGCCAGAGACAAATGTGGTTTTATGAATAAATCGTAGCTTGTAGCTCTGCCAGTCAAATCAACAGAGCAACGAAGTTGATTAGTATAAACCTGGTTAGTGCAGCTGCTGTCGCAATAGCCTATGATTCTAAAGTTGTTTGCCAGAGGAGGTACAGCAATTCCGTCTAGAGGAAGCCCTACAGGAAGAGCGCCAGCAGTCTGGTCTCTGAGTCTAGGATGGTAGATGAGTCTGATTCCAGAGGAGTCCATCAAAGCTGTAAGATAAACATTACAAACTCAAATGTTGTGATGAAGCTAGGAGGAAAATGGTTGTTCCCCTCTATCCCTCCCCTCTATCCCCCTCTATCCACCGCCCTCTATCCAATCCTCTCTATCCACCCTCTATCCACTCCCCTCCATCCACTGCCCCCTATCCCGCCCCTCTATCCTTTCCCTATATCCCCTCTCTATCCCCCTTTATCCACTCCCTCTATCCACTCCCCACTATCCACTCCCCTCTATCCACTCCCCTCTATCCACTTCCCTCTATCCACTCCCTTCTATCCACTCTCCTCTATCCCCCCTCTATCCACTCCCCTCTTTCCACTCCCCTCTGTCCCTTCCTCCTATCTCTACCCTCTATTCACTCCCCTCTATCCACTCCCCTCTATTCACTCCCCTCTATCCACTTCCCTTTATCCACTCCTCTCTATTCACTCCCCTCTATCCACTCCCCTCCATCCACTCCTCTCTATTCACTCCCCTCTATCCACTCCCCTCTGTCCCTCCTTTTTATTTCTACCCTCTATTCACTTCCCTCTATCCACCCCTCTATCCACTCCTCTCTATCCACTCCCCTCTATCCACTTTCCTCTATCCACCCCTCTATCCACTTTCCTCTATCCATCCCTCTATCCACTTCCCTTTATCCACATTCCTCTATCCACTCCTCTCTATTCACTCCCCTTTATCCACTGCCCTTTGTCCCTCCCTTCTATCCCTGCCCTCTATTCACTCCCCTCTATCCACTCCTCTCTATCCACTCCCTTCTATCCACCCCTTTATCCACTCCCTTCTATCCACTCCTCTCTATTCACTCCCCTCCATCCACTCCCCTCCATCCACTCCTCTCTATCCACTCCTCTATTCACTCCCCTCTATCCACTCCCGGCTACTTTCTATTTCTCTTCTCGCAGAGATTCCTCATTCACATCCTTCACCTCTGTAGAGGTTTTCTTGCTAGATCATTTTAATGGTCAATCAAGCGTGCAGGTTTGCACAGCTGTAGAAAAAGGACACAACACCCCATTTTTCTATAGTGGTAGAGACACCCATGCGTGACTGTCCATGGAATTGTCTTAGCAATAAAAACTTGTACACTTAAAAGGACTGACTAACAAAACTGTAACTCACTGTCAAGCTTTTGAGGATTATCATAGTGCATCTGCATCATATAATATTGCGGAGCTGTACCATCCGTACCTCCAATTGGATATCCAACCTCTTCAGGATAGTAGAACTTCTACAGAAATCAACAGAGTGTCATTCCCCCCATAAACTATTTAACCGTTACATTTCATTTGAGCGCCATCATTTACCTAACTGTGAAACAAGTTTGGATAGAAAGTGGTAGGAAACCGTAGTTACTACATATATTGTGGAGTATTTTGTTCTAGACTATCTGAGTTGACTCAGAAGGTAGGGAAACAGCTTATAACCAATATTATATACTGATACTAACTCCGCCCCCAACAGCCCAAGCATACACAGTGCGTCTACATGACTCAGCAAATTCAGGCATCTCTGGAGAGGAACAGATTCCTTCCGTGTTGTTGCTGTTTCTCATGTGTTCATTTTCTGTACCTGAGCAGCCTAGGAGGACGATGTGGTGGACAAGGGCCTCATTTCCTTTCTCAATCAAAGGCTCAATCTAGTAAATACAAATTGCATAGAGTTTTTCATAAATATTATTTGTATAGAAAATAGTTATGGCTTCGCCGAGCCGTTGGTTTGTATAATTATAATATGGAACCTTCCAGTACTCGTTGGTGGTATCTGTGGATGCTATTGCTATTTTATGTCTTCATTTTTAGAGTGCGTTTTGCAACCATCACACAGAGCCTACCTTAAGACCCATCTTCTATATACACTTTATGTGAGGAAAAGTTAATTAGCCAGTTACAGTGAAACCATCTAATCTAGCTAAAAACCTTAATGAGCTACCCATGAACAGAGAGTTTTATGTTCCAGTTTGTGTAATGTACATCCCAACTCGTTACCGATGGTAGAACTGAAGTGAAGGATTAGTGTATAGTAAAAGAGATGGTCCAGTGCACTTACAGCAATGACGTGGTGCATTCTATCCAGCACTGGAGGGTCGTAAAAGCTACAGTAGTATATTGTGTCTTCAGCAGGAACATTGTACTGGAACAATAGAGAATAAAAGCAGTGACTTGTTTGTTAAATCAAATAAAAAGTCTCGATTTGACTTGTTTTATAAGCACAAGGGAGATAACCTACTCAACCTATTCTACAATATATATAGAGGAAAAACTTATATTGTTACAACTATATACATGGGGACAGAACTTTTACCGTGTCATAGTGTTTACATAGTGGAGACAACTTGAATTATATTATAGCATATATATTAGCCGTGGCGGCTCTCAAGAGGCGGGGTTTGCAATGGTGGGCGGGGTTTGGGCCACCTAGAGAGCCACCCTGGCTACATATATGTACATAGAAGAGACAATTTATATCACATTATAGTATAGATATGTGTGGAAATAACTTAAATGTACAGTAAATTCAAATTCTCACCCACCCCCCCCCCCCCCCATATCTACACTATGCTATGGTATGTACATAAAGAAGACAACTACCATTAAAATTTGATGTATATATATATAGAGAGAGAGGACAACTCACATCATAACATATGTATAATTAGAGGAGATAATTTATAGTATAATACATTATATGTTAGGGAAAGAAAACTCACGGTATGTTATAGTTAAGACATAGAGAAGATGACTTCCATTATAATACTCTATAAACATAGAGTAGACAACTCACACTATTAATTTTGATATCAAAAGAAAGGGCGTCAGTAGGAAAAGATTCTGGTTTGCCAACTCCTTTAGATTCAAGTAAATACAGACTCTTTACTCCTCTGTTAGTAGCTCCGTGATAGTCTGAGCTTTCAATTACACCATTTACTGGATCTGAGTCTTTGTATGCATAGATCAGCCTTGTTGTAGATGACTATAAAACAATAACGCCTACTCTAGCCTCAGATCCGTTGCACAACATATGAACTGATTGATAAATATGTAAAAAATGAAGTTAGTTGAACTAATGCTTTCTATATACTTGAGCTTGGCCATTAAAAAAACTAAAACAATACTATTTTGATGTTACGAAATCTCTACCACAACTTACCTGTCCAGCAATATACAAAGAAATCAGACAACTCAGTATCGTAGGAAAATGCCAGCAATTAAAAGAAACTTGACACCGTAGTTTAAAGGTTTGAAGTCAGAAATCTGCTACTAGAAAATGAACTCTTGCTCCACACAAAGTAGCCCATAAATTTTTTAGTTTGAGCGAAAAAAGTTACTACATACGCTAGGAGTCACTCTAACTTCAAGGCCAAATGTGCGAAACGATGTAATCGTTCCCTAAAAAAGAAAACAACTCCAAGCTTACACTGGAGATCTTTTGCTCAGAAAAGTAGAACTTGTTAAAATTATTTGTGACAGTTTAGTTTGTTTTATCTTTTAAATTAAAAAATGGCGGAATAAAGAAAAACCTTCTAGAACTATAAAAGTGCAAGATTTTCCTTAAACTTTGGTTATGGCGTTTTGAAACGAGAATCTCAAGCTTTATTCGGATAGTTCATCAAACTAATTAAAAGAAATAATAATATAATGATTCTAAAAAAACCAAATCAAAGTTTTCTAGTAGATCGATATTGCCAAACTGCTTCTAAAATAAATTGCTGCATTCCCACAAGAATCTTTTAAATGTTGGCATTCAAATTGAGTGCCTTGGAAATTTCTTGGCTGTAAATTAGCCAATGATATCACAGACTGCGAGCATTTAATTGTTGGCAAACTTCTACTATTTAGCTCAAAATAAACATAGTAATGCAATGATACAATAGTTTTCTCTCTTAGTGGGATAAATGAAGCCCTACAACAAAATGTATAAAATTTTGTAGTAGTTCTGGTGCATTCACTGCGTTGCTCTTGGATTTGGTGGCATTACATTATTCAACACCAAAAACTTGATTTTATTGGAAAATGGGAGATTTTATTGCACCGTTTAATTTTGTTTACAGATAAAAAAAAATGGAACTGAAAGAGCAAAATGAAGTTGTTGAGATTCAACCGGATTGGGAACGGTTTGAGAAAACCCTCATATGCTATGGGATTACTGATGATGGTTGGTTTTGGATAGTGCAATGCCACCAATGCCGAGCGCACCGCAGTGAAAGCACTAGAACTATCTTTGTAGCAGTTTCAATTTCTGTAAATATTTTAGTTATTAAATACAATTTAACACCAGTTAAGCTTGGAATGTTGTTGGCCTTGGTCACACAGTATTTAGTATTTCAATCATTACATAACTTTAATCAATACTAAATAAACAGACGTCAATCCAAAGAATTCAAAACTGAAATAATACTCAGAGAGATATTTGCTGTCTGGATGATAAGCAAACAATAAAGTTTGTCTACGAGGGTCTAATTCAATATATGTAGGCAGCGTTTATTTATACAGCGGCATCGTTTTACAGGTTTGCGGTATATTTAAATTGCAGCTGCTATCCTTGGATAAATTATGTTTAAGCTATTTTTTGTTGTTGTTACATACCGTAACGACATTATCTTCATCTCCATCGCATGTGTCTAGCTTCCTTTTAAATTTAATCATTGTAACTCCATCAGTTTCATCAGCGTGTATGAGTGTGACATCTTGAGATGTGTCCTGCGTTGGAGCCCCGTTAGATGTGCCGTACATGTCCTACAACAAGCTTTATATTTAGTTTAAATAAATCAACATGATCTGTCACCAAACTTGTAACAAAACTAATTGTTTATCGCATCACTGGTGTAGTAATTTCCCTAGTCATAGAGTTTTGTAGTAATAAACATTATTACATCTAGGATTTCAAGAGTGCGCTAGTCAAATGGACGTGACAACCTATTAGCATTTGCTCAATGTGCTTGAGATTAATCTTGAGATTAATTTTCGATGACATTGTAATTTCTGACAGGCAATCGATAGACAGGGCTTAATCAAGATATGATGCTTACCCGCAGGTGTGCCAAACCATCACTGTCAACCCAGCCTATCATCATATCTGCATTTGTCATATCTCCATTAGGGGACAGTCCAATACCCACCCATCCTGTAGTCCTGCATGTAATCTAAAGAAACCAATCATTGGGAAAGAAAAGTAAAAAAAGTCTTATACAATGGTTTAGGAACTCCTAGTTATATTGGTTAAGCTTCTGTTGAATGTTCCCTTGAAAAGAAATGCAAGAAAATATTCTAAATAGTTTATTATTACAGCTCCTGTTCATCGCCATTATAACTTTAAAACTGAAACAAATACTCAACTCTAGCCATACATTTGTTTTTGTAATAGAAAAAAATTTGACCACGAAATTATTCAAACTCATAAATAAGTTACGTTTGCGTTCTTATCACTGTTTTCAAGTCAATAATTTTATTGGTTAGTGAAATGGGTTTTTCATCCAGGATGTTGTGGTAAAAGTCTGCAAAATGAACTTTCACTTTTAAGCAGCAGTTGTTGTAGTAACAGTGTTTTTTTTAAAATCAATGGTAGCAATTTTGCTATATTTTATTTTCCACTTTTTGAGGCAAAACAACTTTCGTCTTACACAATGTCAGCAGATATAAAGATCTACTAGAGTTTTTATTTCTTTTTAAATGTGATGTGAATAATATAATAGGAGCAGATGTGCCATGCAGTGTTTACTCTCTTGAACTCATGTAACGTCTGTTTTAGGTAAAGTTTGAACAACAATCCTGTGGAGTTGTGCTCTCAATAATTTAATCTATGATAATATTAGCAATAATGGCAATAGATGCTGACTTGCAAGCAATTCTTATTCAATATACAGCACTATATATCAGAACATAAAGTTGAGTGGCATAAGCTTGGTTTGTTTCTGTAGAAAAAGACTTTCCTAATAAAGATCATTTTGCAGAGATCTTCTAAAGAACAGAATTGTATCTTGTTTTGAAATCTCTTGATTGAGTCACCAATTTCATGGGGTAATGGATATGCGCAAAGTGGCCATCACTAATGCATGACTGATGCATGACTGATGCCTGCTAGCTATCAACACAGTAGTTGCTGTAGATGAGCAGTGGATTGCTAATGGCGCGTAGCCAAGATCAAGCGATGACAAGTATAGTAAAGAATCCTTACCACATGAGCCAGACGAGCACAGGACCCGTAGCAGTAAATATCTAGCGCTAGGAGTGCCAACCAAGGACTGTTGAGTGACGCCATTTTTTATGCTATTATTATTATTGTTATTTTTATCGTTATCGTTATCGTTACCGTTACCGTTATCGTTATCGTTATCATTATCATTATTATTCTTATTAACGTTTGAATTATTTAGCGTCTAGTTTTCCAATGCTCCTGCTTGTAATAATTATTATATTGTTGTAATTCATGCTCATAATGCGATTGCTCTTTGTATAGCCAATCATTGTTGTTTATTTTCAACTGTTGTCTTTTTGTATAAACAGTGAGGCAGATTGCCCACTGGTCAAAGTTTGCTTAGCTTTGCTTGAGATAACGCCTAGTTGCTCTGGAGGTGTATTCAGCGATATTCTTTCACCGTCTTAGTGTGGGATCTAAGGGGCGTCATGTTTTACTGTACGCTTCGAGAATTATTACTTCACAAGGTTTTGTATGTTGATAATAAATTATTATTAATCTGAAACTCGTATCTTTAGGGTGACCAGTTGCCTGTAACAGTAAGTTTGCATACCTTGTTCTACGGATCTGTCTGCTATACAGATGTCTGACAACAGAGAGTCATTACTAACATCTGGTAGCGCCTGCTGTTTGTTTCTATCGCTATTGTCTACGAGTCAAGGACGTTACTACCGCACCGGTAGTATTCTATAGTTGTAATTAGAGTGCCTACCACAGAGAGCTAACGCTACCAATTTACTTGCACTCTGCAGTATTGCATTGTTGTTTCATACAATACGGGCTAACCTCAACAGTGACGGTAAGGATATTCAAGATCACAACGAAAACCTTTACAATTTGTCAATGATATCACTCACAGGCTGGTATTTGTGTGATATTTTACATTGCCAATACCTCCAGAACGAAGTGGCGTTTTCACTTTGAAAAGTTGTTTCCAAGATTGAAACTATCCAAATATTTAGATCAAAAACTCTTATAACCTAGTTGTTTAAAAAAGGTAAGTTGAATGAAAAAAAAATCAAAATGGCTGCAAACACTTACAGTGAAGGTAATATAACTAGACGGAGTTGTCCCATCAAATGACCAGCTGACATTGAACTTATCTTCAGAGTCAAGGGTCACAGTGACATCTTTGCTATGCTCAGAGTCATGGCCAAAGAGTGTACCACAGAAGGCAAATAGTACAGCAACTAGTAACTTCATAAGTGCTGGCTACCTATAACAAAACATTGTATGTAGAATTTGTGGTGCAATGGTTGGATGGAATAACAATCACATTTCTACAGCTAATGCATTAACCAAGTGACGAGAAAATGAGATTATTTTTTAAGCTGTGCATGCAGTGATAGTGTAAAAAAGCATCCTACAATATAATAATAATATAGATTCTTTGAGATAACCAGATAGATTGCAGGTAAATTTGTATTTATAGAAGCTACCACATGCTCACAATACGAGAAAAAATTCAAATACAGAAACACAAAACTTCAAAGAGTTGCTTTAAGCTCACCTTATACTTTGAATAAATTCAGAGCTTTTCAGTTGAACTGCAGTGAGACGAATGCTACCAATCATGTGAGTGCTCAATCACAAGGTAATTATATTGGCCGTAAATCAAACGATTACCTGGCAAGGCTATGCAGTTGACATGAATCCGCTTAACTCTCTGAAATTAGTAACATAAATAAAACTAACCGTACAGTAATGATGATGAAAGTATGGATGTTGAAAGAGCTAGAAGAGATATTGCGTGTACTTAAGTCTTAATCAGATACTTGTTTTCAAGCTCACAGCACGACTGCTCATCATCAAGGGTTTTTGCCCGGTTTTGACCTCTCTTCAGTCTATTTTGTACAAGGATTAAGTTTATGTGGGTTCTCTCTCCGTAACTACACTCATATCAAATAAATCATAAAGTTAATGAAAATTCTCTTTAGCCTCTTTGGGAAGAAGAACAAGGTTTGTAGTGGATTCTGTCGGCAGGGCTCCGACTGCCGTCCACTGACAACAGCCGTTCACAGCGTGCAGCTTGTGAAACAGCAAGGCAACACCTCTCTCCTAGAGGTAACGCAGGGTCAGTCAGACCTGCAGAGTGTAACAGAGAAGTCGATAATGACTTCACTACTAGTGAGCCCTCGGCTCAGACAAACTAAGTATAGTTTTATGTAATAGAATACATTTATTGTCCACATATCAAGCTCTAGGAAGGCAATCGCGTAGAGAAGTTCACAGCAGTAGCAGTAAGTGATAAGTTGCAAAGTATATATGAGAAAGCAGCCTTTTTATAGCTGATCACAGGAAGTGTATTGCATCATGTTGGTGCAACAAATAAAACATAACAGGAAGTGCTGCAACCAATCAGATGACAATACATACAAAATCACACAATGTTAAATAGATAAGGCAATGGAATAAGCTATACAATTAAGTCCTTAGTCTAATTAGCCTTACTATCCAGGTAGACGGTAAGTGGAGGTAGCTAGGTCCTGGATACGTCCTCGGGAGCTGATACAGATCTTCTTAGAACTCTGGCTAGAGCGGCCATCTTGTTGCCGACCCAGTATGTCATTGCAGGGTCGGTAAGATGCTGGGTCGGTAAGCTGCAGGGTAGGTGTGACAAATCACCTACTTCCAAGCGATGGCTACTGTATACATCACCTGGGGAGGCCGGTCTGACTAAATACTACTAATCAAATTATTGATGATGCCATGACGGCAATAATTGGAAGATTACGAATATAGAACTCATATGAAGAAAACTAAGTCCCCGTTTACACCAGTATGACAGGAAGTGCTAAGGAATTGGCTACAACAGCGATCGTTTCATTGTGATATTAAAACGCTCTAGTACCCATTTCAGTTTTCTCATAAAATGGAGACTGTTTTGATGCAAACTTGTGCGCTTGACATGCATTTTTGTTGCAAATTTCGGTGTTCACTGTCAATTTTGTTATTCCTCGATCTAATGCAAACTTTGTCTGAAATGGACTAAAAACGGGAAGCCGAAATTATGACTCACACATGGAAAGACATTTCAAACAACACCCTTTAGATACCAGTTTGAAATAGCCTCCTATAAAACATGTTGAAGCAAAACTTCAGCGCAACATATCTGGTACAGACCGAGCAATCTAAGGCAACCACAGGGTTACTCAGCATGTCTAATGTAATTTAGTGAAGAATGAGGAAATATGAAGGGAATTATCTTTCACCTCAATCATGAGACTCGATATTTTGACGTACAAGTAAATCCCTTTGTGGCTTTTTAAGGACGTACAATTCTAATCATCTTGACATAACAACTTACAGAACAAATCTCACTTGTAAACAATTAAACAGTTTTGGCCTAGCGGTGCAACCATAAAATTGACCAGAAATCGTACTGCCCAGCTTGTATAGAGCTGCTATTGCTAACGCACAGACTGATCATAAAGCAAATTTTGAACTTTGATTGTCTAATGCCCTGGTCACACAACGACGATAACGAAACTATAACGAAACTTTATTATGCGGTCGCTGAAGCACAGCGAATAAATTTTTGTCTAGGCCGTCACACGATAACTGTAATTTATTTGTCACGCCTAGCGATCATTAGCTTCATCCAATGACAGCACAGTGTTCTTTGTGCGCGGGCCTACTCATACTTTCCTGCATGATGCAAAAGCATGGAAATTAAATGAAGCAAGGTTCGGATTATATTATTTTAATAAATAGTCAAGTTTGACCAGCTATTACTATTTCAATTGTTTTATTATAATTTATTATTATTATCTTCCATTTATTCAAAACTCATTATGAACATAATAAAATGAATAAATATTTTTATCAAAAAACAAATGTGCTACTATGGAAACCATGTGCTCGTTGTGAATGACCCTGACATTAGAGACCAACTAATAACTGCCCAGAGAAAATGAACCAATTAATGAGCCAATGGTTCAATTCTTATGCAAGCATCGCAATTCGCAACCGACGAATTTCCCTAACCTAGCATTGTTTGATCACAACGAAATGCAATATTCACTCGGTTTGCTCAGCAACAAATTCGCTGGGCCTGAAAAAAATAGTTTCGTTTACAGTTTCGTCAGAGATTTGGTCTCGTGTGACCAGGGCTTAAAATCAGGAAATGTTCACAAAAGTCACAAAATGTACAATAAAATATTATAAATCATTACCAACACACAGTTTTAGATTTATCAGTTCAAGATTTATGGTGTGTGGTGCCTACATATGAGCACATTTGAAGCTAAATTATTTCTAAAAACTATTGCCAAAGGCGGCTGTTTCTGGCAATGAGGCCAGATTGAAACTCTGTCATAATCTATTTAGTAAATTTTATGTGTGGTAAAACTCTCAACCGATTAGCACTGCATTGCTCAAGAGTGCTGGCATGCTATAGATAGAGTGATGGCATGCTATAGATAGAGTGCTGGCATGCTATAGATAGAGTGCTGGCATGCTATAGATAGAGTGCTGGCATGTTATAGATAGAGTGTTGGCATGCTATAGATAGAGTGCTCGCATGCTATAGCTAGAGTGTTGGCACGTTATAGATAGAGTGCTGGCATGCTATAGATATAGTGTTGGCATGCTATAGATAGAGTGCTGGCATGTTATAGATAGAGTGTTGGCATGTTATAGATAGAGTGTTGGCATGTTATAGATAGAGTGCTGGCATGCTATAGATAGAGTGCTGGCATGCTATATATAGAGTGTTGGCATGCTATATATAGAGTGTTGGCATGCTATAGATAGAGTGTTGGCATGCTATAGATAGAGTGCTGGCATGCTATAGATAGAGTGCTGGCATGCTATATATAGAGTGCTGGCATGCTATATATAGAGTGCTGGCATGCTATATATAGAGTGCTGGCATGCTATAGATAGAGTGTTGGCATGCTATATATAGAGTGTTGGCATGCTATAGATAGAGTGTTCGCATGCTATAGATAGAGTGCTGGCATGCTATAGATAGAGTGCTGGCATTCTATAGATAGAGTGTTGGCATGCTATAGATAGAGTGCTGGCATGCTATAGATAGAGTGTTGGCATACTATAGATAGAGTGTTGGCATGCTATAGATGTAGTGCTGGCATGTTATAGATATAGTGCTGGCATGCTATAGATATAGTGCTGGCATGCTATAGATAGAGTGCTGGCATGCTATAGATGTAGTGCTGGCATGTTATAGATAGAGTGCTGGCATGCTATAGATGTAGTGCTGGCATGTTATAGATATAGTGCTGGCATGCTATAGATAGAGTGCTGGCATGCTATAGATAGAGTGTTGGCATGCTATAGATAGAGTGTTGGCATGCTATAGATAGAGTGCTGGCATGCTATAGATAGAGTGTTGGCATGCTATAGATAGAGTGCTGGCATGCTATAGATAGAGTGCTGGCATGCTATAGATGTAGTGCTGGCATGTTATAGATATAGTGCTGCCACGCTATAGATAGAGTGCTGGCATGCTATAGATAGAGTGTTGGCATGCTATAGATAGAGTGTTGGCATGCTATAGATAGAGTGCTGGCATGCTATAGATAGAGTGTTGGCATGCTATAGATAGAGTACTGGCATACTATAGATAGAGTGTTGGCATGCTATAGATAGAGTGTTGGCATGCTATAGATAGAGTGCTGGCATGTTATAGATATAGTGTTGGCATGCTATAGATAGAGTGCTGGCATGCTATAGATAGAGTGTTGGCATGCTATAGATAGAGTACTGGCATACTATAGATAGAGTGTTGGCATGCTATAGATAGAGTGCTGGCATGCTATAGATAGAGTGTTGGCATGCTATAGATAGAGTACTGGCATGCTATAGATAGAGTGTTGGCATGCTATAGATAGAGTGTTGGCATGCTATAGATAGAGTGCTGGCATGTTATAGATATAGTGCTGCCATGCTATAGATAGAGTGCTGGCATACTATAGATAGAGTGCTGGCATGCTATAGATAGAGTGTTGGCATGCTATAGATAGAGTGCTGGCATACTATAGATAGAGTGCTGGCATGTTATAGATAGAGTGTTGGCATGCTATAGATATAGTGCTGGCATGCTATAGATAGAGTGTTGGCATGCTATAGATATAGTTACATATTTTACCTTGTTTAGAAATCCTTAGGAATAAATAGACAGTGAGAATAAAGATGACCTGTGAATGAGATGAACTAACAACATACAATTGTATTACTAAAGTATTAGTCTTATTTATGTCTATGTAGTTCTTAAGATGGAGCATTCCAAGCTCTTTAAAACCAAATGAACATGTTTGTGGTTTGGGTGTCATAACCAAAATGATGCTTGTTTTGGTTGATGGTGCTGTAAAAGGTAGTATAAAACTATTTTTATTAATACAAAACTTTGCAATTGTACTTGCAATCAAGCAGGTAAATCTCACGGAAACTCATTATGATGTGACAAAATAAGAGAAACAAATTTTAGGATTGAAACTTTTGGGTTGCCAAGTAGTTGCAAAGACTGTGATCTTGTCAAACAAAGAGCCTTTACTTTGAAGGCACCTTCAGCGAGTTTTCGTATTCTGTTTTAAAAATAACATGGTTTGGTACAAAGACTACACCAGCAGATTTCATCATTTGAGTAGCCTGTTGTTACGTATCATCGAATAGTTGGGGGAATTTTCAAGGTCCATTTCTAAAAGTCATCAATTTAGTGCAACGGTACCAGGTAATGTAAGGTGTTCGTAACCTAAAAAAAGAAGCAGCTTTAATCTTGCGTGGTAAGATTATAGGTAAGAAGGTGATGGTGACTTGTACAGTTTAACCTTTGGTTACTGGTGACACGCCGTTACACAAGTAAACCACATTTAAATACCCATACTTATTATATCAGTTGGAGTTGCTCTCCCATTTTATCACAAGCAGTAAGAACAAACAACTCCATTAAAAAGAACGAGCAACTTTGAATGAACAAATTTAAAACATAGCTCGATGTCAACATGTTCTCCAACAGATTGGAATATCTTACCATGGTATTCTTTGAGCCAGTTTTTTGTAGATCTCTGTGAAAAAAATCATTAAAAGCACTTTTAATTTTGGTTTTTCTCAAAGACATTTTAGTCCACTTCACCTTCAAAAATTTACTCACCCAAGTTTAAAGGAACTTTCAGCAGGTCAATGAGATTAAATTACACCTGTATATAACTGGCATATCTGAGGCAGTCAACAATTTGTGGGAAAGAGTTAATATATTAGTCCATATACCAGTTTAAAACACACCATAAGGTTTTTGTACCTCGTTATGGAATAGTCAGTCACTCCTTTACCAATTATGGCTCAACCAAACATGAGTCAGTCAGTAATGGCAGTAAAAGGGTTACAATATGTGCAGGGGTGGATTAGCTGGGGTAAAGGGGTGTAACTAGAGGCGATAAAGTGAGTGGATAGGTGAGGTGTTTAGATTGGGGTAAAGGGGTGGGGCCCAGGAGTGGGACACAGGGGTGTAAGAAAAGATTTGTTATTCATTTTCTCTCCCAAAGTCTCTACAATGTTGGTTTACACAAAAATAATAAACGTCACCAGTTTGTAGATTGTGATATTGTAAAGTGCACATCTGTGGAAAAAATTAGGCAACCGAATTATTTTGCTGGCAAAAGTCTTCAACAATAATGTTGTAAAAAGAATTCAGTTGGAACTTATTCAAAATACCTTAAAATACCTGATGCAATTTGTTTGGAGGTAATCAAGACTCATGTTGGTGGAGAAAAGACAACTGCAAATGAAATATTGTACTAATATCCATACAGGGTGTTCAACTCAAATGAACAAAATTAAATTTCAGACAACAATCTCTATACTTTTGTACAATTATACTAGTATCGCATGAAGAAAACACTACAAAAAATA
Organism: Cryptosula pallasiana; assembly: GCA_945261195.1. Classification (NCBI taxonomy): domain Eukaryota; kingdom Metazoa; phylum Bryozoa; class Gymnolaemata; order Cheilostomatida; family Cryptosulidae; genus Cryptosula; species Cryptosula pallasiana. The sequence continues at coordinate 33,191,232 of OX183131.1, forward strand.
AAAAAAATTCAATAATGTAGTAGTTTTCACTATCTATTTCAACACAACGGGGTCACTCCAATCAACTTCTTCAATATGCTTCGGAATCACTCCGAATAGACTTTAATCACCTTCACGGGGTCCTAGACCCAAACACAAAATGACAGAGTTTCACTTCAATAATATTTAATATATAGTTTGCTTAGCAAGGTACAAGCGTATTTAACCAACTCCTCAAGACTTCTGCTTCTAACACACAAACAAAGCACCTTTTATAGGAGAAACAGAGGAAAGTTCACCCCCTTTTTAGGGTGAACCAATCATATAACATAATAGTAAAAATGCAGCATTCACAATGCATAATACAATTTTATACACAAGTTTAACCAATAATAATAATGAGCACATGGCAATTTGTGCTGGGCATCTTTTACCGCTCTTTTCTTTGGCTTGGTTCTTTTCCACTCCTTATTAGGGCATCCTGGTACTTTTCCACTCCTTATTAAGGCATCCATCACTTAGCTTGCTCTCCTGGTTATTGTACTCTTCTCATTCACTTTTTGAGTAGGGCATCTGGTTCCATAGGTCCCAGGCTATCTAAATCAACTTCTTTGTATACAGGCCCGGGGTAGCTGACCCGAGGTAGACCCGGGGTAACCCGGGGTAGATTATATATGATATATAATGTCTATACAGGGTGTATACAGGGTCGGGGTCCTCGGTATCCATTTTCGTGGGGGAATTTGTACCGAGGCGGAAGGGATCAGGGGTTGTGTCTGACTGGTTAGTGGACAGGACAGTGGGTGGAGGGGGTACTGGGGGTGGGGGGAAGTGGGGGAGTGTTGACTGTATCATGCAAATCTCTCACAATAATACAAAACACTACTTATAAGGAATGCTAGCTCATATTTGAAATGACCATTCTCATTAGAACTTACCTAAATTTTTGGGTATTATCCTTAGATTTTTAGTAGCGTGAAGGAACCATACCATCATGTAGTTTTGTAGTCTTCTGTATCTGCCTCTAGCTACACTACACTACCTACAACCATTGACTATCCACTTGAGGTTGTCTCACCCCTGCTCCGGTAAGTGAACTTTCTGCAATCCTAGGGCCCACTTGCATACCCCACCAGGTCTCATCCCCAACCTTACAGTTTCCCTCATTCTGTCCCTAACCCTCCCCTTCTTGCCTGCAAGTCTAGGGCTCCTACTAGAAAGTAGACAACCCCAGTCTCTCGTATACACCACCCAGATACAGGCTGATACAACTTAGGAGTTGTGCCCTCACTTGAGTGATAGGGAAAAGCAGCCTTGTATTAGCTGGTAAGTCATTATGTCTTGAAGTACATAGAAGGAATGCCAAACTACAAGGAATAAAAAATGAACCAATAGAGAAAGATCTTGGTAAAATGAACCTATAGAAAAAGGCTACTTGAACTGTCTAACCGCTTTTGAATAGAGTGGGTGCTATGTTATGTATTAGTTAGTCCAAAGCAAGACTTGACAGTGTATGCACATACATTATAGTTCTTTGTAACTTTTGTCAAGATTGAACGAAACTTTAACGTTATTGTGTGTCTGGCCGGAAGTCACAGAGAGGTGTAAGACTGAGGCATTAGTGGTTAGTGCATTTGGCTGTTGAAGTAACCAAACTACAGGATTCTCATGAAGACTTTCTACAATATGACATCAAAAACAGAAAGATGGTAAACATTGGGTTTGCCCTATTTATTGTGCATGCAACTCTAAGTTTCTACTGTTTGACGATGATGCACCGCACAATGACGCTAAAATAGACAATGACTCTAGACAACCACTGTCAGGTGCCACCACTCTACTGACTTTAAAACAGGTTACAACTGGGTTACATATCTTTCAAGTGCTGGATTTAGACTATCATATAGTATTTTACACTAACCTGCATTGCAGATGGTCAGAATCAGCGATGAGCTGTAGTAGGTCAACAGCCACTGTATTTCACAGAGTGATTGAGTTAGATTATCACACAGCACACAACGACACTGGAAAATGTGATCTAATTAGTTATGGCTTTCAATGCCTCTCCACACACAACAACTTGCGACCACGAATGCAACACAAAAAGGGAAATTATCCTCCCATGTTCTGTGATGCACTCCACACGGAAGAATTACGCACATGAAGGTGTTTATCAACAGTTTGTAATGCACGCATAGACAATCATGGCAGGGAAAATCAAAGTAGAGAAAAATGGATCCAAGCGATCTGCATTGACCAAGCAGTGTCAGGTGTTAATCACTATATGTGAGATTGGTCAGTTAAAATCAAACATACTTGGCTTCAGACGATCGGGGCAAATAGAGAAAACAATTCTTTCCGATTGAAACAAACAACCATTTTTCGTTATCCGTGACAAAATTTTTGTGTGTGGTGTTAACTTTGATGTGCTTTCTTATGGAAATGGGATTGGAAATTGGGTAGAGTAGCTTATACTGTGGAAGATTTTTATGCACTGAGTCTGTAAACAGTAACTTTCACAACCCTTTACCTGCTAGAGGTTGTCTCTGTGGGACAGAGGTAACCCATTAGCCACAAGCAACAGGTGACTGGTCATCCATGATGCCAGCAATAGAGCGACCAGTGCTGCCTTCCCTGTACTATAAATAAATCAGGGCGGGTATTAATCTTACTGGGCCGAGGTCAAAAAAAGGACATAGCCTGAGAACTTGAGAATAACCAAGGAGCTACAGAAGGATGAGTCTGTACGATATCTACTTCCAAAAGAATGAAAGGAAGGACGCCAGCCTATAATTCAGCCCTAGGACCTACCAGGAGATGGGAATGGAGCTCGTTCTATTTAATTAATTGCCATTTCTGTTTCATTTGTTGCTATTTTTAGCTTTATATGATCATTTGTCTGAATCACTTCCTGTACACCTAATTGGTTGTTAGTTATGTATATTCTTAGCACATGATTGGTTGATGACAATTCTAGCTTTCTGTGCTCTAGCTTATATAAGGCTGGAGTTTGCCTATACATTTTGCATTTGTATGTTATATCTACTCTTTGCACTTGTATACGGTAACTGCATAAAACCGAACGCCGAACAACCGAACAGCCGAACGACCGAAGGAAGCGTTATTCTAATTAGCAGTCTACATGCAACATTACCGGGGCCGACAACTCTGAAATGTGTTCTATCGAAAATATAATACCAGTGGTCACGCACGCAGCAGAGAGGGAGCAGAGATCAATGCCATCAATCAATGTATTATGTTGAAAATACCCATACAACATTCATATCTGGACCTGCTACAACAGCAGCATTAAACATGATGCTTGCAAAGGCTTAATTCTATTGCAGTTATTGAATCATGATCATTTAATTGGTGCTGGTTTATGGATAATTCTTTAGAGTTGTCTCCCATGATTCTAGAAATTTGCAAATATTTAACACTACAGCTTAATTTTTTGATGTATTTTCCTAAAGGGAAGTAAGATTCACCTATTGGCAGCACCATGAAAGTTTTTATGATGTGACTTTGTTCATTAGTGGGTTTTTGTGACCATATCACAAGTTAAACACCGGTTATTATACTACTTTTTTGTTTATAATGGGTGTGACGGCCCATTGATTACATATCATGGCAAACCTACTATAACATTGTGAATTTTACTCACTAGAAATAAGTGTCGGGGATAACTTCCCAGCCATGTTATCATAGTTATATTGCAATCAAGATCTAAATACTGTTAATAACTGTTTCATTCGTATTAAACATTAAAGGCCTGGCTACACGATCGCATATTTGGTGCGTTATGCGTTGTGCAGTGTCAACGCACTAAAAGGGTAGGTGCTACACGAACGCAAGTTCTGTGCATTGAACTACGTTGCGTTGAGGAGTTGTATTATCTTAGCTGAAGTAATAACCAATAGTAGTAGTGTAGCTAGTTAGCCGCGGACTTGTTAGTAGTTTTAATTACTAGCGGTTGAATCAAAATCACTGAAGCGCGCCTAGCTGGATTCACTGTAGACTGCTTTAGCCAATCACAATCAATATTGCACGACCCATCGGACAAAGCACAACGCATAATTTTAACATGTTAAAAGTTTGCAGATCGGACGAGACTGAGGCCAATTAGCGAAATGCGTTGACCTTTCGGAACTCTTGTGCGATAACGCACGGAATTTGCGATCGTGTAGCCAGGCCTTTATGCATCTATTGATAGAGTGGCAAGTATTAAATTTACATTTTCGTTTTTTAAATTTGAATTGCTCAAAGGTTAATTGGGTAATTTCAGAGCTGTTGGACTGAAAGGGCAGCGTAAAACCACCATGAACTTTTTTATAATTCAGCCTTGGACCTAAGTGAAGAAATCATGGTTTCTTCACTTAGCCTTGGACTGATCAAAAATGTACTGATCAGCCAAGAGACCATCTGTCACTTTTGCCAGGGAGAGTATTTTTTATTAACATTACTTAGATTGATTACGTAATCGCAATTTGTAAATAGGCACACTGAACACAACTTATAAACAAAATTATGGCACAATAACCGGTGTTTAACTTGTGATAGGGCCACAAAAACCATACTCATCAACAAAGTCAGACCATAAAAGCTTTCATGGCTCTTTCATTAAGAGCATCTTATTTCCCTTAATGAATTTACATGGAAAAATTGAGCCGTAGTGTTAAATATTTGCAAATTTCTAGAATCATGGGAGACAACTCTGAAGAAATATCCGTCAACCAGCACCAATTAAATGATCGTGATTTAATAACTGCAATAGAATAAGGCCTTTGCAAGCATCATGCTTAATGCTGCTGTTGTAGCAGGTTCAGATGTGAACATTTTATGTGTATTTTCAACATAATACATTTATGGCATTGATCTTTGCTCCCTCTCTGTTGCGTGACCACTGATATTATATTTTCGGTTGAACACATTTCAGAGTTGTCTGCCCCGGTAATGTTGCATGTAGACTGTATGTAGAATAACGTTTCCTTCGGGTCGTTCGGCTGTTCGGTTGTTCGGCGTTCGGTTTTATGCAGTTACCGACTTGTATATTATTTCTACTCTTTGCACTTGTATGTTATATCTACTCTTTGCACTTGTATATTATATCTACTCTTTGCACTTGTATGTTATATCTACTCTTTGCACTTGTATGTTATATCTACTCTTTGCACTTGTATATTATATCTACTCTTTGCACTTGTATGTTATATCTACTCTTTGCACTTGTATGTTATATCTACTTTTTGCACTTGTATGTTATATCTACTCTTTGCACTTGTATGTTATATCTACTCTTTGCACTTGTATGTTATATCTACTCTTTGCACTTGTATATTATATCTACTCTTTGCACTTGTATGTTATATCTACTCTTTGCACTTGTATGTTATATCTACTCTTTGCACTTGTATGTTATATCTACTCTTTGCACTTGTATGTTATATCTACTCTTTGCACTTGTATGTTATATCTACTCTTTGCACTTGTATGTTATATCTACTCTTTGCACTTGTATATTATATCTACTCTTTGCACTTGTATGTTATATCTACTCTTTGTACTTGTATGTTATATCTACTCTTTGCACTTGTATGTTATATCTATTCTTTGCACTTGTATGTTATATCTACTCTTTGCACTTGTATGTTATATCTACTCTTTGTACTTGTATGTTATATATACTTTTTGCACTTGTATGTTATATTGTAAAGGATTTTGTCGCACCTTTACCAAACAGCTACTAGAGAAGTGTACTGGTTTAGCAATGTAACAACAATTGCTAATGAGAGCTACTTGTGTACTAGTAGTGGCTCTATTTGTAGATGAGCTATGAGTCAATAAGCTCGTGTTGTGCCGTGTGCAAGTATCTTAATACTTTTTGGCCAACTGCCAAGTGAACACACCGGGTTACAATAGCTAACACTTTATTGCTTCAAGAGACAAAAGCTTACTCAGAGTACCTCTCTTTGTAAGCGCACAATCTAATCTGCCCACTGGGCCACATGTTGACCAAGTTATGCAGTTCAATATTCTAATGAACAGTTGAAATATAACAGAACAGGATTGGTCAATAACATTAATATAGGTCAAACAAAATAGCATAAACAAGCAGGCGCAATGAAAACATATATACAGTCAATAAACACAACAATAATGTGCCAGCCAACTTCTTTAGTAAGGCGGGAAATCCCTTGCTTGAATCTTGACTCATCCGTCTCTGCGGCAGGCACGCATCCACTTCTATACTGAGGCAATCAGGCGGAGCTGAGTCTAGTATGACTAATCAGTGTTTATACACTGCATACTGGCTAGCATAGCATCAATGACAGAGGCCACCTATGCTAAATTCCATTACAATATCTACTCTTTGCACTTGTATGTTATATCTACTCTTTGCACTTGAATAATTTATATCTACTCTTTGCACTTGTATGTTATATCCACTCTTTGCACTTTTATGTTATATATACTCTTTGCACTTGTATGTTATATCTACTCTTTGCACTTGTATATTATATCTACTCTTTGCACTTGTATGTTATATCTACTCTTTGTACTTGTATGTTATATCTACTCTTTGCACTTGTATGTTATATCTATTCTTTGCACTTGTATGTTATATCTACTCTTTGCACTTGTATGTTATATCTACTCTTTGCACTTGTATGTTATATCTACTCTTTGTACTTGTATATTATATCTACTCTTTGCACTTGTATGTTATATCTACTCTTTGCACTTGTATGTTATATCTACTCTTTGCACTTGTATGTTATATCTACTCTTTGCACTTGAATAATTTATATCTACTCTTTGCACTTGTATGTTATATCCACTCTTTGCACTTGTATGTTATATCTACTCTTTGTACTTGTATGTTATATCTACTCTTTGCACTTGTATGTTATATCTACTCTTTGCACTTGTATATTATATCTACTCTTTGCACTTGTATGTTATATCTACTCTTTGTACTTGTATGTTATATCTACTCTTTGCACCTGTATGTTATATCTACTCTTTGCACTTGTATGTTATATCTACTCTTTGCACTTGTATGTTATATCTACTCTTTGCACTTGTATGTTATATCTACTCTTTGTACTTGTATGTTATATCTGCTCTTTGCGCTTGTATGTTATATCTACTCTTTGCACTTGTATGTTATATCTACTCTTTGTACTTGTGTGTTATATCTACTCTTTGCACTAGTATGTTATATCTACTCTTTGTACTTGTATGTTATATCTACTCTTTGCACTTGTATGTTATATCTACTCTTTGCACTTGTATGTTATATCTACTCTTTGCACTTGTATGTTATATCTACTCTTTGCACTTGTATGTTATATCTACTCTTTGCACTTGTATGTTATATCTACTCTTTGTACTTGTATATTATATATACTCTTTGCACTTGTATATTATATCTACTCTTTGCACTTGTATATTATATCTACTCTTGCCACTTCGCTCTAGAGGACTACTTCCCTAGAGCAGTATTGACACAATACATGTATTTATACCACAGCAACCTGACTAGAATTGGTCTGAGCCCCGAGCTCCTTTTACTAGTTTCTAGAGTCATTTGGAACAAGTGGCACCGACCAGGCTGGGGGTGTCTCCTCTGGGGAGAGGAAGAGTATTTGAGCTTAGTGCAATTCTGTGGTACCACGCCAGAATCCACTACAATACTATAAATGGAGAATCTTCAAAGCTTATATTATAACAATATAGGCTTGAAGTGGCCTTCATTTATTGACAAATTGTGTTTTGGATGTTGTTGTGTTAGAAATCAAATCAAAATTTTACCCCAAACAAACTACATGGATTTATTTTTGGAACACTTGGGGGTTAAGAAGCTTTGGAGAAAGAATTTGGTTGTCAAGGGAGACAAATTCTCACAGTAACGCTTATATGTTTAGTTTTTATGGAAAATTATTTAAAAACATTATTAAAAAAAATTAGTAGTTGCAACAGCATAGCCGTAATTGAGGGCATCAAAAGAAAGATGGTAATGTTTTTCATGTTATGCTCTTGTTTCCATTGATGTCTCTGTTTCTCTTTAGCTTTGGTCTTTTTGCGTCAGATTCCTTCCACCACTGGCAATGTTACATAATGTTTGATTTATCACCATTAGCATAAACACAATTACAGCAACATCAAACTGTCAGGCATATATTTAAAAATAAGGGTTCAAGTTTCCATAGAGTTATTCTGTAAAGATAAGGAATTAAAGATGTTCTAAGATGTAGGAAAAATGATAAAACTGGAAAATTTTTGGCTATAATGAAATCTGTTTTGGAGTTACCTCCCTTTATTCAACATCAACATGAGGAAGATGTCTCTACATTTATACATAGTTGCATGGCATGCGAAGTGTTCATGGTTTAAACCTGAACACTTCTGGTAACATGGATGGAAAGTTTCAGAGAAGTAAAACCTACTGTTTAGAAAACCAAATGACAGTTGTTACGAATTTAATACACAAACACAGTAAAAGAAGTCAAAAACATAACGGCTTGATAGAAAATGAAAAAATACCGAAATTAACGCTGATACTAAGAGCTTTGATGACATCACTGCACCAATGCGAGGAGGACCATAGCCAATAGGATAACAGAGGTTGAATGGTAGAAGCCATTAGGGGCGGAGTTTCCCCTCACTAGATAGCACGGTTCCTCAGTTGGCTTTGGTTCAGATTTGTAATGTGATGAGTTGATGGCTGCCAAGTTGGTCTGCAATAAACATAGCAAGCAGTAGGTTGGAGCTTGTTCCAAACAGATGATCTATGAAAATAAACATTTTTCTATCACGAAAATGATGTAATAATTAATTAGACCTAAGATCTAGAAGTTGGCTAAAAGAATGGTTAGTTTCCATGGTCGACTTTTTGTTTTTTTATCTTGTTGAAATTGCCAGTTTTCAGAGTGGTAGTTGAATTTTTATGAGTTGTCTACTCATTGATTTTATAATACTTCTAGTGACTTCTAGTTGTGCGATGATGGAAGGGGGAGGGTGTGCTTGTGGCAAGATTCCACATTTACAGTAAAAAAAACTTTGGCTACATTTTGCAAACAAATCTTTAGTTGACAAGTCTTATTTAATGGTTTATGCTTTTGAACAATAATATATTATTTCAACTGGTGTGGTTTGTTTGCCAGCAAATACATTTTGATAAAAAAAGTTGTATAAGAAACATACTAATATATAACTGTAGCTAACACAGCAAGTCCTAAAATAATACAAAATTAATAATTGAATCAAACTTCAGCCATAACCTTTTTTTGTATTGACAAAAATCTCTTTATGAAAATATGTATGCTTTTTACAAGTTCTCTGTACTCTACTAACAGAAAAAAATTGCCAATACAAAGCATGTGGCAGTTTCACCTGCTTGCTTCCAAAACACAAAATATGTTGACTTTAGCAATCTCCTTTTGAAGTTTCATCTTAGATTAGTGTAACTACATTCAATCTTAAAAATTCATTCAACTTTTCAAATTTGCAGGTTCTTATTGCTACCGTTATTGTTGAGAAAGGAGATTAATTTTACATTTTGTTTGTCACTGAAAAATAGGAATTCCGAGTCTCTCTGTTCAATCGGTTGGTATTGTAGCTACCACAGCTCAACCGATAATTATCATGTGGTGTGGTAAAAGTATCCATATATTAATTTGTCCCCACGCAGATTTTTCAAAGTGACCAATTACAGTTTTGAAATTCAAATTGAAAAATTGAATTTCTCTTCCTATGTAATGTATACTAGTCTGCTGGCTTATTTTCTAAAGTTCTTTAATTAAAAATTTGCTACTACAGAAAAACGCGCCGCCTAAGAAGTTTTCAAACGGTGGGAAACCTCAATTATTTACCGGGGATTTACAGAATTTGTCCATTGTTTTATTTAAGCCCGCAATAATTATTTTTTGGGATTCTCCAGTAATAAATTTTTTGCACAGGTTGCGCGTTTCTCTCTATTGAGTACAAATTTGCAAATGTTACAGAAATTTTAAACTGATTGTTTGGAAAAAATTTTGTTAGTATCAAAACGTCTTAACAATTATATGGAATTAATTTTGGTTACAACTGGCAGAACTCACTAAATGAACTTGGCACACAGCACTTGTAACAACACCATTACCTCATAGGTATCATCATTGTCAGTGTAACACAACGAGTAGTGGGTAGACTCTTCATACGCATCTTGTAACGCTGCAACAGCTTCTGATGTCCAATCAGTCACTTCATTTAGCACGAGCATGTCAGCATACATACCTCCATCTCTAGCAAAGATGAAATGGCAAAGTGAGAAATATTCTGACGAGAATGCTTCTACTTTGGTAAGTTTTAAAAAAAGGGTGGTAGTCTTTTTTGTCCATTTATTGGTTAGTCTAATGCAAAGTACTTTCAAAGAGCCTGGTAAAGGTCACCAACAAACATGACTCTATTTCTGATATAAAGGAAACAACTAGACTGCAGATTAACTTGTTACATGGCTATAACTGTTAGACACTTCAATAGCTAATAGAAGGCGACATTTTTAACCTGTGTTTAAGTTTTTTCGATTTTTAATAAAGACTTATACAGACTAAAAATTAATAGAATGAACATAGATAAGAATGAAAGCTGATTATTCTACAAACAAGAATATCTTAACGTTTATTCCAAAGTAAGTGTCAGAATTTGTTTCCAGCTGAATATAATGTACTATGTAGGAGTTTGTCCTTGATTGGTTTACTTTGACGTAAACGACAGTAATTTACATGCTGACAAGAACTAATGTCGATACTTTTTATAATAGACACTGAAATGCTTTTCTTTAGCACAATAATCGACATCCACTCCAGGTCTGTAGACAATAATTCTAGAAAGTGATTTTGGTCATGCAAGCTGTGTCTGTCTTTATTCCTGTCAACGTCCATGATAATCAGGAAAGCTGAACATTTAATAATAACAATAAAAAAGTAATAATAACGTTTAACGTGTGAAAAAATCGTTTTAATTATTTTTGGTTATTGGCGCCTTTTTAAAATGTTTATGCTGTTTTTGGTCAAATTTTACCCCAATGGCTGCCCCAACAACTTATTCCATACGTTTACATGAATGATTTTCCAACACGGTTATCAGATTGAGGCTGAGTTTGCTACATGAGGTTCTGTCTGCCCAACACTTACTTGCTAGCATTGAGGGAAAGAGATTCATACACAGGGTCATTGGCATAGTAGAGCATATGGGGAAATGAAGCACAGCTACCCAGATTCTGTTTTGGATAGTACAGGAAGTAGGCCAAACACATTTCTTCAGTTGTGGCTTCTCCACCCTAAAACGTAAAGTAACAATAAGGGTCATCCATAATCTATGAGTGGTTGCTGTGTTATTTTATATTTTCATGAAAAAACTGGTTATATGAATATCTAGATATCCTGCTTTTAGTTGGTAGCAAACATATTAGGCTTGCTGCCATGAAAATCCATATTATTGCATTTGCTACTATTATTGTTTATGTTTTTGTTATTCTTACTGGAATTACCATTACCCTGCAGCAGATGTTGATGACACAGATATTGTTCCTGTCATTGTCATTATTATTATTATTATTGTTATTGTTATTGCCGTTGCCGTTGCCGTTGCCGTTGCCGTTGCCGTTGCCGTTGCCGTTGCCGTTGCCGTTGCCGTTGCCGTTGCCGTTGCCGTTGCCGTTGCCGTTGCCGTTGCCGTTGCCGTTGCCGTTGCCGTTGCCGTTGCCGTTGCCGTTGCCGTTGCCGTTGCCGTTGCCGTTGCCGTTGCCGTTGCCGTTGCCGTTGCCGTTGCCGTTGCCGTTGCCGTTGCCGTTGCCGTTGCCGTTGCCGTTGCCGTTGCCGTTGCCGTTGCCGTTGCCGTTGCCGTTACCGTTACCGTTACCGTTACCGTTACCGTTACCGTTACCGTTACCGTTACCGTTACCGTTACCGTTACCGTTACCGTTACCGTTACCGTTACCGTTATCGTTACCGTTATCGTTATCGTTATCGTTATCGTTATCGTTATCGTTATCGTTATCGTTATTATTATCGTTATTATTATTATTATTATTATTATTATTATTATTATTATTATTATTATTATTATTATTATTATTATTATTATTATTATTATTATTATTATTATTATTATTATTATTATTATTATTATTATTATTATTATTATTATTATTATTATTATTATTATTATTATTATTATTATTATTATTATTATTATTATTATTATTATTATTATTATTATTATTATTATTATTATTATTATTATTATTATTATTATTATTATTATTATTATTATTATTATTATTATTATTATTATTATTATTATTATTATTAATCACCATAAACATTATTATTACATGTATTATGAATCTTATCATCATTGCTGTCGTCATCTTCATCGATATTGCTATCATCAACATCGACATTGCCGTATTGTTATTGTTACCATATTATCTTTTTTATTATCATTAATATTGCTACTAGTATTATTATATATGTTTTAGCAATTTTCATTAGAAAAATATGTTGTTATAAGGAAAGATTGGCAACACTTACATAGGTGACCTGGTCTGCAGAATTACTGGTGTAGGTACAAGTAATCTTTAGTGTGTCTCCCTAAAAGTGATTGCGAGAGCTTAGTTAAAAGTTTCAACACAATATGCTTCTAGAACATAAGCAAACGCAAATGCTTGTTGAAAGCTTAAAAACGTAACATTTTTTTCTAATTGAAAGACTGAATGTTGAAGTAGGTTTGTTAAAGATGGCAGAAATCCAAGTTCTCCCCTTTTAGACTGTTAAAGTAGGGCAGCATTGTGCTGAGCAATTCACCTACAGAAACCTCCCTCAGTATCGCAAAGAAAACACATTAAGACTTTGGCTCTAGATGATGCTTTTAGAGAAAAAGTACTCATACCGGAAAGAGTGTCTTAGTGCTGTCCAGATGTCTAAACTCTTGGAAGTTGAAGTCATAATTGCCATCGTTAGCCAGCACACCAATATGTTTTCCACCTCTAAACCAATCTACCTGAATAGATCTACCTATCAGGTGAGTGTGAAGCATGAAACCGAACAGATGTATGCCCTCCGCTGGAATCCACTGCAACACAGAAATCACTGAAAAATAAGTTCAAACAGCAATGAGAAAACACCAGGATTAGCCACAGACAAATGTAGGTCTCTGAATAAATGTTAACTTGTAGCTCTGCCAGTCAAATCAACAGAGTGATGAAGTTGATTAGCATAAACCTGGTTAGTGCAGCTGCTGTCGCAATAGCCTGTAATTCTAAAGTTATTTGCCAGAGGAGGTACAGCAATTCCGTCTATAAGCCCTACAGGAAGAGCGCCAGCAGTCTGGTCTCTGAGTCTAGGATGGTAGATGAGTCTGATTCCAGAGGAGTCCATCAAAGCTGTAAGATAAACATTACAAACTCAAATGTTGTGATGAAGCTAGGAGGAAAATGGTTGTTCCCCTCTATCCCTCCCCTCTATCCCCTTCTATCCACCGCCCTCTATCCAATCCTCTCTATCCACCCTCTATCCACTCCCCTCTATCCCTCCCCTCTATCCTTTCCCTATATCCCCTCTCTATCCTCCTTTATCCACTCCCCTCTATCCACTCCCCTCTATCCACTCCCCTCTGTCCTTCCTTTTTATCCCTTCCCTCTATTCACTTCCCTCTATTCACTTCACTCTATCCACCCCTCTATCCACTTCCCTCTATCCACTCCTCTCTATTCACTCCCCTCTATCCACTCCCCTCTGTCCCCCCTTCTATCTCTTCCCTCTATTCACTTCCCTCTATCCACCCCTCTATCCACTTCTCTCTATCCACTCCCCTCTATCCACTTTCCTCTATCCACCCCTTTATCCACTCCTCTCTATTCACTCCCCTCCATCCACTCCTCTCTATCCACTCCCCTCCATCCACTCCTCTCTATCCACTCCTCTTTATTCACTCCCCTCTATCCACTCCCCTCCATCCACTCCTCTCTATCCACTCCTTTATTCACTCCCCTCTATCCACTCCCGGCTACTTTCTATTTCTCTTCTCGCAGAGATTCTTCATTCACATCCTTCCCCTCTGTAGAGGTTTTCTTTCTAGATCATTTTCATGGTCAATCAAGCGTGCAGGTTTTCACAGCTGTAGAAAAAGGACACAACACCCCATTTTTCTATAGTGGTAGAGACACCCATGCGTGACTGTCCATGGAATTGTCTTAGCAATAAAAACTTGTACACTTAAAAGAACTGACTAACAAAACTGTAACTCACTGTCAAGCTTTTGAGGATTATCATAGTGCATCTGCATCATATAATATTGTGGAGCTGTACCATCCGCACCTCCAATTGGATATCCTACCTCTTCAGGATAGTAGAACTTCTACAGAAATCAACAGAGTGTCACTCCCCCATAAACTATTTAACCGTTACATTTCATTTGAGCGCCATCATTTACCTAACTGTGAAACAAGTTTGGATAGAAAGTGGTAGGAAACCGTAGTTATTACATTATATTGTGGAGTATGTTGTTCTAGGCTATTTGAGTTGACTCAGAAGGTAGGGAAACAGCTTATAACCAATATATACTGATACTAACTCCGCCCCCAACAGCCCAAGCATACACAGTGCTTGTACATGACTCAGCAAATTCAGGCATCTCTGGAGAGGAACAGATTCCTTCCGTGTTGTTGCTGTTTCTCATGTGTTCATTTTCTGTACCTGAGCAGCCTAGGAGGACGATGTGGTGGACAAGGGCCTCATTTCCTTTCTCAACCAAAGGCTCGATCTAGTAAATACAAATTATATATAGTTTTTTCATAAATATTATTTGTATAGAAAATAGTTATGGCTTCGCCGAGCCGTTGGGTCATATAATTATAATATGGAACCTTCTAGTACTCGTTGGTGGTATCTCTGGATGCTATTGCTACTTTATGTCTTCATTTTTAGAGTGCGTTTTGCAACCATCAGATCACACAGAGCCTACCTTAAGACCTTCTATCTACACTATGTGAGGAAAAGTTAATTAGCCAGTTACAGTGAAACCATCTAATCTAGCTAAAAACCTTAATGAGCTACCCATGAACAGAGAGTTTTATGTTCCAGTTTGTGTAATGTACATCCCAACTCGTTACCGATGGTAGAAATGAAGTGAAGGATTAGTGTGCAGTAAAAGAGATGGTCCAGTGCACTTACAGCAATGACGTGGTGTGTTCTATCCAGCACTGGAGGGTCATAAAAGCTACAGTAGTATATTGTGTCTTCAGCAGGAACATTGTACTGGAACAATAGAGAATAAAAGCAGTGACTTGTTTGTTAAATCAAATAAAAAGTCTCGATTTGACTAGATATGTGTGGAAACAACTTAAATGTACAGTAAATTCAAGTTCTCACCCACCCCCCCCCCCCCCCCCCATATCTACACTATGCTATGGTATATACATAAAGAAGACAACTACCATTAAAATGTGATGTATATATATGTAGAGAGAGAGGACAACTCACATCATAACATATGTATAATTAGAGGAGATAATTTATAGTATAATACATTATATGCTAGGAAAAGAAAACTCACGGTATGTTATAGTAAAGACATAGAGAAGATGACTTCCAATATAATACTCTATAAACATAGAGTAGACAACTCACACTATTAATTTTGATATCAAAAGAAAGGGCGTCAGTAGGAAAAGATTCTGGTTTGCCAACTCCTTTAGATTCAAGTAAATACAGACTCTTTACTCCTCTGTTAGTAGCTCCGTGATAGTCTGAGCTCTCAATTACACCATTTACTGGATCTGAGTCTTTGTATGCATAGATCAGCCTTGTTGTCGATGACTATAAAACAATAACGCCTACTCAAGCCTCAGATCCGTTGCACAACATATGAACTGATTGATAAATGTGTAAAAAATGAAGTTAGTTGAACTAATGTTTTCTATATACTTGAGCTTGGCCATTAAAAAAACTAAAACAATACTATTTTGATGTTGTGAAATCTCTACCACAACTTACCTGTCCAGCCATATACAAAGAAATCAGACAACTCAGTATCGTAGGAAAATGCCAGCAATAAAAAGAAACTTGACACGGTAGTTTAAAAGTTTGAAGTCAGAAATCTGCTACTAGAAAATGAACTCTTGCTCCACACAAAGTAGCCCGTAAATTCTTTAGTTTGAGCGAAAAAAGTTACTACATACGCTAGGAGTCACTCTAACTTCAAGGCCAAATGTGCAAAACGATGTAATCGTTCCCTAAAAAAGAAAACAACTCCAAGCTTACACTGGAGATTTTTTGTTCAGAAAAGTAGAACTTGTTAAAATTATTTGTGACAGCTTAGTTTGTTTTATCTTTTAAATTAAAAAATGGCAGAATAAAGAAAAACCATCTAGAACTATAAAAGTGCAAGATTTTCCTTAAACTTTGGTTATGGCGTTTTGAAACAAGAATCTCAAGCTTTATTCGGATAGTTCATCAAACTAGTTAAAAACAATCATAATATAGTGATTCTAATAAAACCAAATCAAAGTTTTCTAGTAGATCGATATTGCCAAACTGCTTCTAAAAACATTGTTGCATTCCCCACAAGAATCTTTTAAATGTTGACATTCAAATTGAGTGGCTTGCAAGTTTCTTGGCTGTAAATTAGCCAATGATATCACAGACTGCGAGCATTTAATTGTTGGCAAACTTCTACTATTTAGCTCAAAATAAACATAGTAATGCAATGATACAATAGTTTTCCCTCTTAGTGGGATAAATGAAGCCCTACAACAAAATGTATAAAATTTTGTAGTAGTTCTGGTGCATTCACTGCGGTGCGCTTGGATTTGGTGGCATTACATTATTCAACACCAAAAACTTGATTTTATTGGAAAATGGGAGATTTTATTGCACTGTTTAATTTTTTTTACAGATGAAGAAATGGAACTGAAAGAGTAAAATGATGATGTTGAGATTCAACCGGATTGGGAACGGTTTGAGAAAACCCTCATATGCTGTAGGATTACTGATGATGGTTGGTTTTGGATAGTGCAATGCCACCAATGCCGAGAGCCCCGCAGTGAAAGCACTAGAACTATCTTTGTAGCAGTTTCAATTTCTGTAAATATTTTAGTTATTAAATACAATTTAATACCAGTTAAGCTTTGAATGTTGTTGGCCTTGGCCACACAGTATTTAGTACTTCAACCATTACATAACTTTAATCAATACTAAATAAACAGACGTCAATCCAAAGAATTCAAAACTGAAATAATACTCAGAGAGATATTTGCTGTCTGGATGATAAGCAAACAATAAAGTTTGTCTACGAGGGTCTAATTCAATATATGTAGGCAGCGTTTATATACAGCAGCATCGTTTTACAGGTTTGTGGTATATTTCCATTGCAGCTGCTATCCTTGGATAAATTATGTTTAAGCTATTTTTTGTTGTTTTTACATACCGTAACCACATTATCTTCATCTCCATCGCATGTGTCTAGCTTCCTTTTAACTTTAATCATTGTAACTCCATCAGTTTCATCAGCGTGTATAAGTGTGACATCTTGAGATGCGTCCTGCGTTGGAGCTCCGTTAGATGTGCCGTACAAGTCCTACAACAAGCTTTATATTTAGTTTAAATAAATCAACATGATCTGTTATCAAACTTGTAACAAAACTAATTGTTTATCGCATCACTGGTGTAGTAATTTCCCTAGTCATAGAGTTTTGTAGTAATAAACATTATTACATCTAGGATTTCAAGAGTGCGCTAGTGACAACCTATTAGCATTTGCTCAATGTGCTTGAGATTAATCTTGAGATTAATTTTTGATGACATTGTAATTTCTGACAGGCAATCGATAGACAGGGCTTAATCAAGATATGACGCTTACCAGCAGGTGTGCCGAACCATCACTGTCAACCCAGCCTATCATCATATCTGCATTTGTCATATCTCCATTAGGGGACAGTCCAATACCCACCCATCCTGTAGTCCTGCATGTAACCTAAAGAAACCAATCATTGCGAAAGAAAAGTAAAAAAAGTCTTATACAATGGTTTAGGAACTCCTAGTTATACTGGTTAAGCTTCTGTTGAATGTTCTCTTGAAAAGAAATGCAAGAAAATATTCTAAATAGTTTATTATTACCGCTCCTGTTCATCGCCATTATAACTTTAAAACTGAAACAAATACTCAACTCTAGCCATACATTTGTTTTTGTAATAGAAAAAAATTTGACCACGAAATTATTCAAACTGTCATAAATAAGTTACGTTTGCGTTCTTATCACTGTTTTCAAGTCAATAATTTTATTGGTTAGTGAAATGGGCTTTTCATCCATGATGTTGCGGTAAAAGTCTGCAAAATTAACTTTGACCTGTAAGCAGCAGTTGTTGTAGTAACAGTGTTTTTTTTAAAATCAATGGTAGCAACTATGCTATATTTTATTTTCCACTTTTTGGGGCAAAACAACTTTCGTCTTACACGATATCAGCAGATATAAAGATCTACTTGGGTTTTTATTTCTTTTTAAATATGATGTGAGTTATGTACTAGGAGCAGATGTGCCATGCAGTGTTTACTCTCTTGAACTTATGTAATGTCTGTTTTAGGTAAAGTTTGAACAACAATCCTGTGGAGTTGTGCTCTCAATAATTTAATCTATGATAATAATAGCAATAATGGCAATAGATGCTGACTTGTAAGCAATTCTTATTCAATATACAGCACTATATATCAGAACATAAAGTTGAGTGGCATAAGCTTGGTTTGTTTCTGTAGAAAAAGACTTTCCCAATAAAGATCTTCTAAAGAACAGAATTGTATCTTGTTTTAAAATCTCTTGATTGAGTCACCAATTTCATGGGGCAATGGAAATGCGCCAAGTGGCCATCACTGATGCATGACTGATGCCTGCTACCTATCAACACAGTAGTTGCGGTAGATGAGCAGTGGATTGCTAATGGTGAGTAGCCAAGATCAAGCGATGACAAGTATAGTAAAGAATCCTTACCAGATGAGCCAGACGAGCACAGGACCCGTAGCTGTAAAGATCCAGCGTTAGGAGTGCCAACCAAGGACTGTTGAGTGACGCCATTTTTTATGCAATTATTATTATTATTAACGTTTGAATTATTTAGCGGCTAGTTTTCCAATGCTCCTGCTTGTAATAATTATTATATTGTTGTAATTCATGCTCCTAATGCGATTGCTCTTTGTATAGCCAATCATTGTTGTTTATTTTCAACTGTTGTCTTTTTGTATAAATAGTGAGGCAGATTGCCCACTGGTCAAAGTTTGCTTAGCTTTGCTGGAGATAACGCCTAGTTGCTCTGGAGGTGTATTCAGCGATATTCTTTCACCGTCTTAGTGTGGGATCTAAGGGGCGTCATGTTTTACTGTACGCTTCGAGAATTATTACCTCACAAGGTTTTGTATGTTGATAATAAATTATTATTAATCTGAAACTCATATCTTTAGGGTGACCAGTTGCCCGTAACAGTAAGTTTGCATACCTTGTTCTACGGATCTGTCTGCTATACAGATGTCCGACAACAGAGAGTGATTACTAACATCTGGTAGCGCCTGCTGTTTGTTTCTATCGCTATTGTCTACGAGTCAAGGACGTTACTACCACACCGGTAGTATTCTATAGTTGTAATTCGAGTGCCTACCACAGAGAGCTAACGCTACCATTTACTTGCACTCTGCAGTATTGCATTGTTGTTTCATACAATACGGGCTAACCTCAACAGTTTCGGTAAGGATATTCAAGATCACAACGAAAACCTTTACAATTTGTCAATGATATCACTCACAGGCTGGTATTCATGTGATATTTTACATTGCCAATACCTCCAGAACGAAGTGACGTTTTCACTTTGAAAAGTTGTTTCCAAGATTGAAACTATCCAAATATTTAGATCAAAAACTCTTATAACCTAGTTGTTTAAAAAAGGTAAGTTGAATGAAAAAAAAGATCAAAATGGCTTCAAACACTTACAGTGAAGGTAATATAACTAGACGGAGTTGTCCCATCAAATGACCAGCTGACATTAAACTTCTCTTCAGGGTCAAGGGTCACAGTGACATCTGTGCCATGTTCAGAGTCATGGCCAAAGAGTATACCACAGCAGGCAAAGAGTATAGCAGTTAGTAAGTTCATGGGTACAAGTTACCTATCGCAAAATATTGTATAAAAAACCTATGGAGCAACTATCAGATGGAATGACATTCGCATTTCTACAGCTAAGTGACGAGAAAATTACATTATTTTTTAAGCTGTGCATGCAGTGATAGTGTAAAAAAGATCCTACAATATAATAATAATAATAATATAGATTCTTTGAGATAACCAAGTAGATTGCAGGTAAATTTGTATTTATAGAAGCTACCACATGCTCACAATACGAGAAAAAATTCAAATACAGAAACACAAAACTTCAAAGAGGTGCTTTAAACTCACCTTATACTTTGGATAAATTCAGAGCTTTTTAGTTGAACTGCAGTGAGACGAATGCTACCAATCATGTGAGTGCTCAATCACAAGGTAATTATATTGGCCGTAAATCAAACGATTACCTGGCAAGACTATGCAGTTGACATGAATCCGCTTAACTCTCTGAGATTAGTAACATAAATAAAACTAACCGTACAGTAATGATGATGAAAGTATGTATGTTGAAAGAGCTAGAAGAGATCTCGTGGGTACTTAAGTCTTAATCAGATACTTGTTTTCAAGCTAACAGCACGACTGCTCATCATCAAGGGTTTTGACCTCTCTTCAGTCTGTTTTGTACAAGGATTAAGTTTATGTGGGTTCTCTCTCCGTAACTACACTCATATCAAATAAATCATAAAGTTAATGAAAATTCTCTTTAGCCTCTTTGGGAAGAAGAACAAGGTTTGTAGTGGATTCTGTCGGCAGGGCTCCTACTGCCGTCCACTGACAACAGCCGTTCACAGCGTGCAGCTCGTGAAACAGCAAAGCAACACCTCTCTCCTAGAGGTAACGCAGGGTCGGTCAGACCTGCAGAGTGCAACAGAGAAGTCGGTAACAACTTCACTACTAGCTATCCCTGGGCTCAGACAAACTTAGTATAGTTTTATGTTATAGAATACATTTATTGTACACATATCAAACTCTAGGAAGGCAATCGCGTAGAGAAGTTCACAGCAGTAGCAGTAAGTGATAAGTTGCAAAGTATATATGAAAAAGCAGCCTTTTATAGGCTGATCACAGGAAGTGTATTGCATCATGTTGGTGCAACAAATAAAACATAACAGGAAGTGCTGCAACCAATCAGATGACAATAGTAGTAATATATGAGCAGATCTCCCTACCAAGTGTTTTTTTGTGGATCAGATCTTGAAGGTTATGCAATGAGTTACGACGTTGGATGGATTCACCGAGTTTATATTGTATTTCATTTGAGGGGTACTTGAGTGGTACTTGAGTGGCATTTGAGTGGCATTTAAGTGGCATTTGAGTTTTGATTATTTTTTTACTTAATTTGAACTTATAGCATATACATTTTGAATGCATGACATTCAAGTTTTGATAATTTTTTTACATAACTCGAACTCATATGATATTTTGAGAGAGAAGAGAAGAATGAGGAGACTACATTGAATCAATATATGATTATATACATTTATTACATAATAAGTAGCAAAATATTCTTGTATAATATAGCTAGAGTTAGTAAATACTAAGTAATTCAAAGCACTACAACTTGTAATGACAATCAATGGTTGATAGTCTTTTTCTTTACAATGTTGTCATTGTTGTACTGATGTTATAACTAGGAAGGAAGACTTCTGTTCTATGTACTTTTGATTCCATAAGGAACTAAAATCAAAAGTTATGTATTAGTATAGGATGATTAAACAAAAATGTAAAATAATTACATGAATTCGAATTATAGTTCTTTTTACATTGGTTAGTTAACATTATATAGTAAAGGGAAGTAACTCACCTCACCAAGTTATATTGTTCAGTTTGTTTTTTCTTGAGCATAATTTTTATCAAGTGTTTTTGATTCTCTCTCTTCTATCTAAAGCAAAACAAAAAATAATTGCTTTATAAATAAATATTATCTAATTGGAAGTATTACTTATATCAGTTAGTTTACATTAAATAAAAAATACTCACTATGTTGTCTTGTCTGACATGCTCTTTTTGAATATAGTTTTCACCGGGGGGTGCTGGTTCTCTCAAAGATGTAGAAGATGTGTTTCCCACTCCCATTGAAAGCACTAAGACCTTGTTCTCAACAACCTCATCTGTAGTAAAGTACTTCATCTGGTTGGAATTATCAAGTTTGTTGGATAGGTTTTGAGCCGTTTCTATCGCTTGTAATGCTGTGAATGTGATTATATCATGTCGATGATAACCAAATCTACTAACTTCACGATTTCTTACAAGTATGACTCCTGTTCCAATTTGTTTGATGTTGCTAGCGTGTTTTTCAGGTATATATAGAACTCCCATCATCAAACCATCATATTGCAAACATCTGTAGTTTACCAGTAGCGCATTCATCACCACATCTCCATTAGGTAATGTTAACTGAGTTGATATTTGAGGAGATTCAAAACTGATTACACTTCCAACAGCAAATTGCGAGAGCGTTGCGATACGAACCATACTGATCAACTGAGTAGGTGTTTTTTTTTTTATTAATCTACTTAGCTGTTTAGCTTCCTCAAGGGAAATATTGGATGGGAAGTTGATAGGGTGAAAGATTGGATGCTTGTCTGAATCGAATCCCATAAAAACCACCAGTTTTGGAACATCCGGTTGTGTTGGAGCTAATTTGTTGTAATCCTCATTTCTCACCATAGACCTCACTTGTCGTCTGTTGCCAAATGTTTCGATATTGTAGCGGATAATGCATAAGTTTTTATATACATCCTCAGTTGGTTGTTCGATGGAGACTATCTCGAGAAGTGATGGCGTTTGATTTAAGTGAAGTGGTTGAAACCTTCCAATCATTACTCTGTCATTGGTATCGCAAGAATTGAGCAAACTAGCGGCATTTTTTGACAAGCAGGAAAGATGAGAAGGAGATGGTGCTTTCAAAGTCCAAGTATAGTCAATCGTTTTATTTCTATCCGAATCCCATGGCTTTGGTCGAATTGTGTTCAGTTTCCTTCTTATTAAATGTGAATCAGGAGGGATATTTTCTTTATCATCAGAGTATGGTTCGAATGTTGAGAGAAATGAGGTATTACGGTCTTCATTCATATTCAGAGCGTTCAGTCGGAAGTTGGAACTGAAAAGAGAGTAAAAAATATGTAACAAATGGGTGGAATTTGAAAAATATTTTGAAAAGAATAAACTAACTAGATATTTATAAAATAAACACATAATCAAAACCATAATAATTTTTCTGATACATTATGGTGAAACTATTTGATCTTTTATTAATAAGAACAAAATATTAAAACATAAAATTAACTTTCTGAAGTATTATAGCAAAACTAGTTGAAGTTTTTTATCAGTATATGTTAAAGAATTATTTAGTGATTCTCACCTTATTGAGTTTCAAGTAAATGTAGTAGTTGGTGTGTAGATGTTGCTTCCTTGCTAGCTATTGTAGAACTGGATGCTTTCTGTGTGAAAACACTGGTTCTTAAATAGCTAAAGCTGTACTAATTAACCCTATGAAACCTTTATAATATATCTATGACTCAGCAGTTTTTTCACGCGATATTCCCGCGAAAGCTTTGGTTTTTTATTCGCGTGAAAATTATTTTTTTTACTCCCGCGAAAGCAATGGTTTCTATTCGCGTGAAAATAAACTATTTATTCCCGCGAAAACATTGGTTTGTATTCGCGTGAAAATAAAATATTTATTCCCGCGAAAGCAACGGTTTCCATTCGCGTGAAAATAAACTATTTATTCCCGCGAAAACATTGGTTTGTATTCGCGTGAAAATAAAATATTTATTCCCGCGAAAGCAACGGTTTCCATTCGCGTGAAAATGAAGTATTGATTCCCGCGAAAACTTTGGTTTGTATTCGCGGGAAAATAAAATTTCTATTCCCGCGAAAGCAACGGTTTCCATCCGTGTGAAAATAAATTATTTATTCCCGCGAAAACATTGGTTTGTATTCGCGTGAAAATAAACTATTTATTCCCGCGAAAACATTGGTTTGTATTCGCGTGAAAATAAAATATTTATTCCCGCGAAAGCAACGGTTTCCATTCGCGTGAAAATAAACTATTTATTCCCGCGAAAACATTGGTTTGTATTCGCGTGAAAATAAAATATTTATTCCCGCGAAAGCAACGGTTTCCATCTGTGTGAAAATAAATTATTTATTCCCGCGAAAACATTGGTTTGTATTCGCGTGAAAATAAACTATTTATTCCCGCGAAAACATTGGTTTGTATTCGCGTGAAAATAAAATATTTATTCCCGCGAAAACATTGGTTTGTATTCGCGTAAAAATAAACTATTTATTCCCGCGAAAACATTGGTTTCCATTCGCGTGAAAATAAACTATTTATTCCCGCGAAAACATTGGTTTGTATTCGTGTGAAAATAAAATATTTATTCCCGCGAAAGCAACGCTTTCCATTCGCGTGAAAATGAAGTATTGATTCCCGCGAAAGCTTTGGTTTGTATTCGCGGGAAAATAAAATTTCTATTCCCGCGAAAGCAACGGTTTCCATCCGTGTGAAAATAAATTATTTATTCCCGCGAAAACATTGGTTTGTATTCGCGTGAAAATAAAATATTTATTCCCGCGAAAGCAACGGTTTCCATTCGCGTGAAAATGAAGTATTGATTCCCGCGAAAGCTTTGGTTTGTATTCGCGTGAAAATAAAATTTTTATTCCCGCGAAAGCAACGCTTTCCATTCGCGTGAAAATAAATTATCTATTCCCGCGAAAACATTGGTTTGTATTCGCGTGAAAATAAAATATTTATTCCCGCGAAAGCAACGGTTACCATTCGTGTGAAAATAAATTATTTATTCCCGCGAAAGCATTGGTTTGTATTCGCGTGAAAATAATTTTGTTATTCCCGCGAAAGCAACGGTTTCCATTCATGTGAAAATAATGCTGATTCATAGCAGTGCAACTTAAGCTATATAAGAAGCACTGTTTTCATACAGAAAGCATTCACTTCATCGTTAGTAACTGAAGGAAGAAGATCTACTACATCATCATCTACTACAGCCCTCCTTCTTCATCATTTGAGTTACATAGGAAACAGCTGAAGTTCAAACAACTATGTATATAATTCATCTAATTCAAAGAACAACAAGTCTTCATTTATGATGTAAGTAATTATATTTCGTTTTAATTGTAATCAATTTAAGCGTGAAGACATTTTCTGAACAAAAAACAAGATTATTCACTATTTAAGATATCAAAAAATGTTGTATGTAAGTTTTAATTATGGTTATTCTTATTATTTCAGGGCTTCAAAATGAAAAAAGTACTCCTTCTTCATCCGAATTTTATAGAAAGCAGCTCTCAAGTTCAAACTAACTGAAGGAAGAAGATCTACTACATCATCATCTACTACAACCCTCCTTCTTCATCATTTGAGTTACATAGGAAACAGCTGAAGTTCAAACAACTATGTATATAATTCATTAAAGAAAAACAAGTCTTCATTTGTGATGTAAGTATTTATATTTTGTTTTAATTGTAATCGATTTAAGCGTGAAGACATTTTCTGAATAAAAAACAAGATTATTCACTATTTAAGATATCAAAAAAATGCTGTATGTAAGTTTTAATTATGTTTATTCTTATTATTTCAGGACTTCAAAATGAAAAATGTACTCCTTCTTCATCCGAATTTTATAGAAAGCAGCTCTCAAGTTCAAACTACTAGGAATATCATTCATTTTAATTCAAAAGAAAAGACAAGTCTTCATTTCTGATGTAAGTATTTACGATCTATTATAATAGTAATCAATTCAAGTATATTAAAAAAAAATTGAAACCTTAGTCTTTTTTTATTTTTTTGCTATAAAGCATTATTATTTTTTTTAGAATAACAACGAACTAGATCAAAGGAAAAGAACTTTCCAACAAAACTTCAACTTGAGTAATAACTGAAGCTACTACTTATATTATATATAAAAAATGTGTCGAGTAACAAACAACAGATATGTAGCAAACACTATTTATAATGAAAAAAGAGAAATGCAAAAAACTCGAAATTGTTTTGAAAATACTAAAGACTGCGCTGAATGGATAGATGATAGTTTACTCCTTACTTCATCGTTGTTTTTACAACGAACTTTTCCTGATACCACTGCAATAACTTATGTCGTCGCAACTTATCCGGATAATCACTGTAGTCTTTTGTCATTAAAATTACAAAAAACTATTGCGCAACTTTCCCCATCGGACTTTTTCAAGTTCATTTACAATGAACTCTCTTTTTATGAAAGAGAGGCTTTAATGCTTGATGAAAGTTATCGAAGAAAATCATTTCTTACAAATTGGAGACGAGTAGGTAAACATTGTGGTGAAAACATGGCTGCAGCTGGTTTCTATAACCTTGAAAAAGACAACACTGTTCGATGTGTTTTTTGCCAAGGGGTATTACTAAACTGGAAGGATGAAGATGAACATCCGATGAAAGAACACGCTAAAAGTTTTCCGTTTTGTCGATTTGTTAGAGGATTTAACACTCACAATCGTCCGTATAGACCTAGGAAACTACTTGCAGATGAAATGAAAAACATCTCAATTGTCAAAAGTTATACGATGGAAGAACAAAAGATCAGAAGAGGAGATTTAACTGCAGAAGTATTACCTCTAGGTATATCAATTGATCGTGCTGATACACCACGTTTTGCTACTGAAACATCTAGAGAAGACAGTTTCAAACAATGGAAGGGTAAAGTCTCCATGAAACTCCTTTCCAATGCAGGTTTCTACTATACTAAGTTCGGGGATAGTGTAAAATGCTTCTTTTGCTCAGGTGAACTTAAAGAATGGAAAGAGAGTGATCTACCATGGGAGGAACACTGTCGATGGTTCCCAGACTGTTATTTTTTACTCGGGAGTAAAGGTGAAGAGTATGTTGAGGATGTTTACATGCGAACGGAAAAAGGCAAAAGGTGTAAGCGACGGGTTGAAAAATATCGAGAAAAAGTAAAACAAATAACGCGCAACAATGACACCGAAGAAATGAAACTTATTTGCAAAAAACTAGGATACAGTCAAAACGATATCGAACAAGTTTTAGTGTTAAATGGAAAACCTTTTGAGCGAATAGGTTTTATGATTGAAGCCTTACATATTTTTGAAAATGATTTTACAACTGTTGAGAATTCGTCAACACTGTTAAAAAATGATGCTAAATCAATTGATTCGTTAAAAAAAGATAAAGATCCACTGTTAAAAAATGATGCTAAATCAATTGATTCGTTAAAAAAAGATAAAGATCAGACTAAGCAAAGCAAACTCGCTCAATGTGTGTCTGAGACGCATGAAAAAAAAGTAATTGCAAATCATATCTCTCTTCCGTGTGGTCATCTCATTTACTGTAGTGAGTGTAAGGAAAAAGCGCTTACTGAATGCTCATCAGAAGTAAAACCTTGCCCAATCGATGGTTGTCAGGTTGAAATTAAAGCATTTATGAAGATCTACATGAGCTAGCATAACAATTAACCTCAAAAAAAGAAAAAGTAATGAATGATTAAATAGATGTTTCAATTTGAAAACGTATCATTCGCGTTTTGTAATTTAACGGAATAACAACAAATATGTTACGTGTTGAAGACTTTGCTCACCAAGAAGCTTCCGATGCTATAGGTCCTAAGACTTTTTTGGCTGAGGTTTCTGATGAAATGTTGAGGATTTATTTTACGGAGGAATGTGTATACTGTGTACTAGGAGGAAGTTTTTACAAGCAAGCAACCAATCTATCGCTACTAAACTGTTACTGTTCACACGTTGATGACAAATGTATCACTTGTAAAAGATATGCTGAAATGGTTGAAGGCGCTACACCTACCAAAAAAGAATTGGGTGATGCTATCGACTGGATTGATAGAAGACAAGTTTTGAAAAATGCTAAAATGGGTTTTTTGGTGCATGATGAATGGATTAATGCTTTTTTGGATCTTTCCACTGATGATTTGAAGTCTCCCTTTTTGTTAACAAATTTGAGAGCACGATTAAATCCCTACCTATTACCTACTAGTCAGAGCAAACTGGCTTATCAACGGCTAAAGGATAAATTACTTGCGATAGCAGAAGGATATCCATACGCTTACACTCTTGATGAAAAAGAAGACTCAGTCAACCCGATAATAACTATTGATTCGACAAATATATCTGAAGACTCATAAAAGAACTGCTACAAAAAAAGTTGCTTCATTTATCTCTGAACTACAGCAGAAACATGAGTGGAAAAACTCAAGGATTCAAGTCAATTGGTACATTGGCTGATTTTGTTCCTAAGTTCATAAGGACTCATTTTGAACACATTCCTTTAGAGCGTTCGAATCCTCTTTTTGTTCAACTCATCACCGAAGAAGTATTTTATTTTGTGTTAGGATTCAATCTAGTTCGTAAATCAATACAAAGCATGCTTTTGAGCTGTAATTGTATTTCAAGAGCAAATCCTCTCGAATGCTTAAACTGTTCTAGGAGCTTTGATCCAAAAGTATGCTGTCCGCAAGACAAGTTGATAGATTTTGAAGATCTCAAAAGAGCGATCGAACTGGTTGATATAAAGCAATGTTTGAAAGATGCTGAACTGGGTGATTTGATAGATATTTCGATTTTAAGAGGTTTGACTTCATTTCGCTGGACAGAAACACATGTTCTTTTGTCTCAATCTCGATTGGAACCATACTTACATTTTGGTAACCACTTTGATGAGATTGTTTCAAATCTTCAAAATCGGTTGAGAGAGCTGAACAAGCCGCTAGCCTCTTACATATAAATAGAAAAAAACATCAAGAAAGAAAGTATTCAACTTTCAACACTGAAAGCGAAAACATTTTAAAAAATGAGCTGTGTATTTATCTTGCTACTGGCACTAACATTTCCCAATGTTAGTGGAGTATTCTATACCAACGAAATTGATGAATGTATAGCCGGAGCTATGGATAAAAATGATGTCTTGTTTTTTTCACCTTTCGAAAGGACTATACGATATAAAGATGAAAATGGAAAAAACTGTGTGCGACTCTACCCTCCCGACTTATTATATTGTGGTTTTTTCATCCCTCAAAGCGCTTCTTGGATCTGCAAGGAAATAACTTCTACAGATTCTGTGTCTTGTGATACACCAACAAAATACACTCTGAATCAGGAGGAATGCGCAATAGGGGTTAAAAATAATACGGAAGGTCTTACTCAAAATACAAAACTATTTTGGAATGATGAATTATGTGTATTTGAATACAACACCTCACGTTTGATTTGTCCACCAACAGAAGAGTTTGAGACAACCAACTTTGCATGTGTGGAATGCAATCGTTTGACCAACAGGGAGCCGAAAATAGCTACTATCATCACTAACATCAATGGTATTGAAGGTGTAAATTTGTCATTTTCGAGTTTTGAAAGTTTGAAGTCTGTTCAAAACAAGATTATCATCAGTATCACATGTCAAGGAGATACCAAAGACAAATGCAATCCCAAGGTTATAAATATAGAGCTTTAGTTGAAGCATATTAACCAAAGACCACCGAAATGCAAGACAGTTAACTCTAGATGATGAAAGCATAAACTAGGTTAAAAGTCTCTCTCTCTGAATAAAAAAAAAATGAGATATTGCATCTATCTCCTATTATTCCCAATCCTAAGCGGTTATTGTCTTGTAACAGAGTTTACACCATTCACTTTATCTCATAGAGCGTCTGGATGTTTTCGGGGAATTCTTAATATGGAAGCGGTTGATTCAGTAACTCGTATTTTAAGAAAAAACTTAAAATATCGTATGCGTAGACTCATATGTTTCATGGAACCTACTCACCTACGTAGAAGCTGTGACAATTATGATATGTGGCCTCAACACTACTTTGTTTGCAAAACCGACGAAGCTTTAAATTACATTCGTTTATACGATGAAGGATTACTAACTACGACTCGAAGAACAACTCCAACAACAACCACTGCAACTCCACATACAACGACAACAATCACCACAACTCCACAGACAACGACGACAACAACCCCGACGACAACCACTACAAACAAGCCAGTAGTTCCGGCTTTATCACCATCAATTCCATCTCTTCCACAAGCTCTGGGTTTAGTCGATTTAATTTTGGAACAACCAAGCCCTACAAACTCTACTATATACAATTCTGAAGAAATCCAAACTACTACTGATTGTGTGTGTGATAGATACATCATATGCGAAAACAATTCAGTATCAATTACAAATTCAACACCGTCGATTTATAGAGTTTTTATTTATAATGATTTGGAGGGTTTTTCAAAACTTTCTCTGTCTATATCGGAAAATAGTAAACTTAAGCTTGAAGAAAATCTTCTCATCATCATTGAACCTGAATGTGATGATATTTCTTGTAAAGTCATCAAATACTTTACAGATTAAAAAGTTTTTATAGACTTTAACTCTATATATTCAACTTATTACACTCTATTATGATATCTATTTTATCACATTCTCCTTTTTTGTAAATTTGTACAATTAGATGAAATTTAACCATTTAGAGAATGATTTCTTTTTGCAAAAAAATTTATGAAAAATTGAATGAAATGAAAAAAAGACTATGTATTAATTGTTATTACTTAGTATTTACTGACTCTAGCTATATTATATGAGATTTTCCCTACTTATTACACAATAAATGTATATATTCACATATTCTTTCATTTTTAATCACTGTATTTATTCAATGTAGATATATCTCCTCTCTCTCAAGATATCATATGAGTCGGAATTACAGAAAATTATCAAACCTTAAATGCCTTACATTCAAAATCTAGATACCCTATGAGTTATAATTATGTATACAGTTATGTAATAATTATCATAACCTAAATGCCATACATTCAAAATTTAGATACCATATAAGTTCAAATTAAGTAAAAAAATAATCAAAACTCGAATGCCACTTAAATGCCATTCAAATGCCACTCAAGTACCCCTCTCTCTATGTAGATATAAATATAGCCATAAATATGTACATAACTAACCATATATACATGAATGTATAGAAAACTAAAAAATCTCTCTCCTCTCTCATCTCCCATCTCTCCTCTCTCCTCTCTCCTCTCCCCTCTCTCTCAAGATACCATATGAGTTCGAGTTATGTAAAAAAGTTATCAAAACTTGAATGCCATACATTCAAAATCTATATGCCATATAAGTTCAAATTAAGTAAAAAACTAATCAAAACTCAAATGCCACTTAAATGCCATTCAAATGCCACTCAAGTACCCCTCAAGTAAAATACAATATAAACTCGGCGAATTCATCCAACGCCGTAACCCATTGTCTCAACCCCAAGGTCTAATCCACAAAAAAACACTTGGTAGGGAGATCTGCTCATATATTACTACTGACAATACATACAAAATCACACAATGTTAAATAGATAAGGCGCCTAGTGGCAATGGAATAAGCTATACAATTAAGTCCTTAGTCTAATTAGCCTTACTATCCAGGTAGACGGTAAGTGGAGGTAGCTAGGTCCTGGATACGTCCTCGGGAGCTGATACAGATCTTCTTAGAACTCTGGCTAGAGCGGCCATCTTGTTGCCGACCCGGTATGTCATTGCAGGGTCGGTAAGATGCTGGGTCGGTAAGCTGCAGGGTAGGTGTGACAAATCACCTATTTCCAAGCAATGGCTACTGTATACATCACTTTGGGAGGCCGGTGTGACTAAATACTACTGTCAGAGTCACCTCTAAGTTAAGGTATATGTATGTACAAAGCATGTGTGCTGCCAAAATCTACCACAGGTTTTAATGCATCAATTTTTATTAGTTTGTAAAATGATGTTAAAGGGTTTGTGCTTCCTGTATCAAGCAATCTGTGCAGTGTGGTGGATTTTGGCAGCACACATACGTTGTACATACCTATACCCTAACCCATATGTGACTCTGACACTATTAACTAGTCAGACAGGCCTCCCCAAGTGATGTAACCAGTAGTCATCACTTAGAAGTCGATGATTTGTCACACAGACCCTGCATGCTTACCGACCCAGCAGCTACCGACCCTGTAGTGACCTTTACCGACCTTGCAGTGACCTTTACCGACCCTGCAATGGCATACCGGGTCGGCAAAAAGATGGCCGCTTTAGCCAAAGCTTTAAGAAGATCTATATCAACTCCCGAGGACGTATCCAGGACCTAGCTACCTCCACTTACTGTCTACCTGGATCGTAAGGCTAATTAGACTAAGGACTTAATTGTATAGCTTATTCCATTGCCACTAGGCTCCTTATCCATTTAACATTGTGTGATTTTGTATGTAT
Organism: Cryptosula pallasiana; assembly: GCA_945261195.1. Lineage (NCBI taxonomy): Eukaryota > Metazoa > Bryozoa > Gymnolaemata > Cheilostomatida > Cryptosulidae > Cryptosula > Cryptosula pallasiana. Next base: position 33,223,677 of record OX183131.1, read on the forward strand.
TGTCATTTGATTGGTTGAAGCACTTCCTGTCATGTTTTATTTGTTGCACCAACATGATGCAATACACTTTCTGTGATCAGCCTATAAAAGGCTGCTTTTTCATATATACTTTGCCACTTATCACTTACTGCTACTGCTTTGGACTTCTCTTGGCGATTGCCTCCCTAGAGTTTGATATGTGGACAATAAATGTATTCTATTACATAAAACTATGCTTAGTTTGTCTGAGCCCAGGGCTCACTAGTAGTGAAGTCATTATCGACTTCTCTGTTGCTACCAGCAGGTCTGACCGACCCTGCGTTACCTCTAGGAGAGAGGTGTTGCTTTGCTGTTTCACTAGCTAGCGCTGTGAACGGCTGTTGTCAGTGGACTGCAGTAGGAGCCCTGCCAACACAAAAATCCACTATAGTAGTAGCAATATAATCAAATTATTGATGATGACATGACGTCAATAATTGAAAGATTATGAAAATAGAACTCATATGAAGAAAACTAAGTCCGCATTTACACTAGTATGACAGGAAGTGCTAAGGAATTGGCTACAACAGCGATGGTTTCATTGCGATATTAAAACACTCTAGTACCCATTTCAGTTTTCTCATAAAATGGAGACTGTTTTGATGCAAACTTGTGCGCTTGACATGCATTTTTGTTGCAAATTTCGGTGTTCACTGTCAATTTTGTTATTCCTTGATCTAATGCAAACTTTGTCTGAAATGGACTAAAAACGGGAAGCCGAAATTATCACTCACACATGGGAACACATTTCAAACAACACCCTTTAGATACCAGTTTGAAATAGCCTCCTTTAAAACATGTTGAAGCAACACTTTAGCTCGACATATCTGGTACAGACCGAGCAATCTAAGGCAACCACAGGGTTACTCAGCATGTCTAATGTAATTTAGTGAAGAATGAGGAAATATGAAGAGAATTATCTTTCACCTCAATCATGGGACTCGATATTTGACGTACAAGTAAATCCTTCTGTGGCTTTTTAAGGACGTACAATTCTAATCGTCTTGACATAACAACTTACAGAACCAATCTTACTTGTAAACCATTAAACAGTTTTAGCCTAGCGGTGCAACCATAAAATTGACCAGAAATCGTACTGCCCAGCTTGTATAGGGCTGCTATTGCTAACGTACAGCCTGATCATAAAGCAAATTTTGAACTTTGATTGTCTAATTCCCTGGTCACACGACGACGATAACGAAACTATAACGAAACTTTATTATGCGGTCGCTGAAGCACAGCGAATAAATTTTCGTCTAGGCCGTCACACAATAACTGTAATTTATTCGTCACGCCTAGCGATCATTAGCTTCATCCAATGACAGCACAGTGTTCTTTGTGCGCGGGCCTACTCATACTTTCCTGCATGATGCAAAAGCATGGAAATTAAATGAAGCAAGGTTCGGATTATATTATTTTAATAAATAGTCAAGTTTGACCAGCTATTACTATTTCAATTGTTTGATTATAATTTATTACTATTATCTTCCATTTATTCTAAACTCATTATGAATATAATAAAATGAATAAATATTTTTATCAAAAAACAAAAGTGCTAGTATGGAAACCATGTGCTTGTTGTGAATGACCCTGACATTAGAGACCAACCAATAACGACCCAGAGAAAATGAACCAATTAATGAGCCAATGGTCCAATCATATGCAAGCATCGCAACCGACGAATTTCCCTAACCTAGCATTGCTTGATCACAACGAAACTGCAATATTCGCTCGGTTTGCGCTGCAACAAATTCGCTGGGTCTGAAAAAATAGTTTCGTTTACAGTTTCGTCAGAGATTTGGTCTCGTGTGACCAGGGCTTAAAACCAGGAAATGTGCACAAAATTCACAGAATGTACAATAAAATATTATAAATCATTACCAACACACAGTTTTAGATAGTTCAAGATTTATGGTGTGTGGTAACTGCATATGAGCACATTTGAAACTAAATTATTTCTAAAAACTATTGCCAAAGGCGGCTGTTTCTTTCAATGAGGCCAGATTAAAACTCTGTCATAATCTATTTAGTAAATTTCATGTGTGGTAAAACTCTCAACCGATTAGCACTGCATTGCTCAAGAGTGCTGGTATGCTATAGATAGAGTGTTGGCATGCTATAGATAGAGTGCTGGCATGCTATAGATAGAGTGCTGGAATGTTATAGATAGAGTGCAGGCATGCTATAGATATAGTGCTGGCATGCTATAGATAGAGTGCTGGCATGCTATATATAGAGTGATGGCATGCTATATATAGAGTGTTGGCATGCTATAGATAGAGTGCAGGCATGCTATATATAGAGTGCTGGCATGCTATAGATAGAGTGTTGGCATGCTATAGATAGAGTGTTGGCATGTTATAGATAGAGTGCTGGCATGGTATAGATAGAGTGCTGGCATGCTATAGATAGAGTGTTGGCATGCTATAGATAGAGTGTTGGCATGCTATAGATAGAGTGTTGGCATGCTATAGATAGAGTGTTGGCATGCTATAGATAGAGTGTTGGCATGCTATATATAGAGTGCTGGCATGTTATAGATAGAGTGTTGGCATGCTATAGATAGAGTGCTGGCATGTTATAGATAGAGTGCTGGCATGCTATAGATAGAGTGTTGGCATGCTATAGATAGAGTGCTGGCATGTTATAGATAGAGTGCTGGCATGCTATAGATAGAGTGCTGGCATGCTATAGATAGAGTGTTGGCATGCTATAGATAGAGTATTGGCATGCTATAGATAGAGTGTTGGCATGCTATAGATAGAGTATTGGCATGCTATGGATAGAGTGTTGGCATGCTATAGATAGAGTGTTGGCATGCTATATATAGAGTGCTGGCATGTTATAGATAGAGTGTTGGCATGTTATAGATAGAGTGTTGGCATGCTATAGATAGAGTGTTGGCATGCTATAGATAGAGTGTTGGCATGCTATAGATAGAGTGCTGGCATGCTATAGATAGAGTGTTGGCATGCTATAGATAGAGTGCTGGCATGCTATATATAGAGTGCTGGCATGCTATAGATAGAGTGATGGCATGCTATAGATAGAGTGCTGGCATGCTATAGATAGAGTGCTGGCATGCTATAGATAGAGTGCTGGTATGCTATAGATAGAGTGCTGGCATGCTATAGATAGAGTGTTGGCATGCTATAGATAGAGTGCTGGCATGCTATAGATAGAGTGCTGGTATGCTATAGATAGAGTGCTGGCATGCTATAGATAGAGTGTTGGCATGCTATAGATATAGTGCTGGCATGTTATAGATAGAGTGCTGGCATGTTATAGATAGAGTGCTGGCATGCTATAGATAGAGTGCTGGCATGATATAGATAGAGTGTTGGCATGCTATAGATAGAGTGATGGCATGATATAGATAGAGTGCTGTCATGCTATATATAGAGTGCTGGCATGTTATAGATAAAGTGCTGGCATGCTATAGATAGAGTGCAGGCATGCTATAGATATAGTGCTGGCATACTATAGATAGAGTGCTGGCATGCTATATATAGAGTGCTGGCATGCTATAGATAGAGTGCTGGCATGCTATAGATAGAGTGCTGGCATGTTATAGATAAAGTGCTGGCATGCTATAGATAGAGTGCTGGCATGCTATAGATAGAGTGTTGGCATGCTATAGATAGAGTGTTGGCATGCTATAGATAGAGTGCTGGCATGCTATAGATAGAGTGTTGGCATGCTATAGATAGAGTGTTGGCATGCTATAGATATAGTGTTGGCATGCTATAGAGAGAGTGATGGCATGCTATAGATAGAGTGCTGGCATGCTATAGATAGAGTTACATATTTTACTTTGTTTAGAAATCCTTAGGAATAAATAGACAGTGAGAATAAAGATGACCTGTGAATGAGACGAACTAACAACATACAATTGTATTACTAAAGTATTAGTCTTATTTATGTCTATGTAGTTCTTAAGATGGAGCATTCCAAGCTCTTTAAAACTCTTAGTCATTCCACATCGAGCAATGCTCGTTGTGAAGTTGTCTGTCCACTTCATCCTTCACGAGCAATGCTCGTGATTTTTTTCGTCCGGTTTTCGAAACGTTTTGCAAACGTTTGTGTAGACTCACATAGATAATTTTTATACCATCGTGTAGAGCAGACAATTGCCTATTTTCTGGTCTTTGTTTGAAGTCTGTACGATGTTCTAAACGGAAACAGTTCCAAATATCCTTAACCCCTCACTTCCTGTTTCAAATTTCGGATTTTTTTTGATAATGAATGGCAAATTTTTTTTGGAAAAGAGCAAGCACATTGTTTTCTTCTTCTGATTTAGCTAGTTTATTAATATCTTAGCTTGTTTGAGTTCTCTGATCATGGAATTGAAGGTTAGTAAGCTAGTAATTAATTATTTAGATACGGCGTTGATAATAAATAATTAATTTTAATTATTTTTTATTATTTTTGTAAAGTTGTTGACTGATGTTGTTCTTCACATCAAAATGTAGCTCTAAATGTTTCTAGTTCATTTGTGCACCAATGAGGGTTTTATTTTTGCCTGTAATGAAAATAATAATTATTTTCAGAAAATAAATTTTCCGAAATTTTCGGCCATTTGTGCCACAAGTGTCCAATTGTTGTTGCAGTGTTCTAACACTTTTCTTGGATATTTTTGCTTCAAATTTGGCCAGTCATATCAAAATTTTGTCCTCTTTTCAGCTGTGCTATCAGTTTCACGTTTACTGTGTTATTTTTTTTGTAACTGGCTGACCTGGGTGGGGTCATTACTAAAAAATGGTCTCCGAACTAAAAAAATAATAAAATAGTTTAGACTAGTGGAATCAATATGATATTAATTCTCCTAAGAGAAAAGAGAATGCTGATTCATATGAGCATAAAGTTGTTACCATATCATATATAGGCAAATTTTAATAAAATCTTGAAAATTGAATTTTTTTTGCAAAAAGCGGGTGAATGGCTGAGGTAATTTATTGGTCGAAGCGAATGACGTTGAAAGAGTTTTAAAACCAAACGAACATGTTTGTGGTTTGGGTGTCATAACCAAAATGATGCTTGTTTTGGTTGATGGTGCTGTAAAAGGTAGTATAAAACTATTTTTTATTAATACAAAACTTTGCAATTGTACTTGCAATCAAGCAGGTAAACCTCACGAAAACTCATTATGATGTGACAAAATAAGAGAAACAAATTTTAGGATTGAAACTTTTAGGTTGCCAAGTAGTTGCAAAGACTGTGATCTTGTCAAACAAAGAGTCTTTACCTTGAAGACACCTTCAGCGAGTTTTCGTATTCTGTTTTAAAAATATTATGGTTAGGTACAAAGACTACACCAGCAGATTTCATCATTTGAGTAGCCTGTTGTTACGTATCATCGAATAGTTGGGGGAATTTTCAAGGTCCATTTCTACAAGTCATCAGTTTAGTGCAACGGTACCAGGTAATGTAAGGTGTTCGTAACCTAAAAAAAGAAGCAGCTTTAATCTTGCGTGGTAAGATTATAGGTAAGAAGGTGATAGTGACTTGTACAGTTTAACCTTTGGTTACTGGTGACACGCCGTTACACAAGTAAACCACATTTAAATACCCAAACTTATTATATCAGTTGGAGTTGCTCTCCCATTTTATCACAAGCAGTAAGAACAAGCAACTCCATTAAAAAGAACGAGCAACTTTGAATGAACAAATTTAAAACATAGCTCGATGTCAACATGTTCTCCAACAGATTGGAATATCTTACCATGGTATTCTTTGAGCCAGTTTTTTGTAGATCTCTGTGAAAAAATCATTAAAAGCACTTTTAATTTTTGTTTTTCTCAAAGACACTTTAGTCCACTACACCTTCAAAAATTTCCTCACCCAAGTTTAAAGGAACTTTCAGCAGGTCAATGAGATTAAATTACACTTGTATATAACTGGCGTATTTGAGGCAGTCAACAATTTGTGGGAAAGAGTTAATATATTAGTCCATATACGAGTTTAAAACACACCATAAGGTTTTTGTACCTCGTTATGGAATAGTCAGACATTCCTTTACCAATTATGGCTCAACCAAACATGAGTCAGTCAGTAATGGGAGTAAAAGGGTTACAATATGTGCAGGGGTGGATTAGCTGGGGTAAAGGGGTGTAACTAGAGACGATAAAGTGAGTGGATAGGTGAGGGGTTTAGATTGGGGTAAAGGAATGGGGCACAGGAGTGTGACACAGGGGTGGGGCCCAGGAGTGGGACACAGGGGTGTAAGAAAAGATTTGTTATGCATTTTCTCTCCCAAAGTCTCTACAATGTTGCTTTACACAAAAATGATAAACGTCACCAGTTTGTAGATTGTGATATTGTAAAGTGCACATCTGTGGAAAAGTATGGCAACCAAATTATTTTGCTGGCAAAAGTCTTCAACAATAATGTTTTAAAAAGACTTCAGTTGGAACTTATTCAAAATACTTTAAAATACTTGATGCAATTTGAATTGAGGTAACCAAAACTCATGTTGATGGAGAAAAGACAACTGCAAATGAAATATTGTACTAATATCCATACACAGTGTTCAACTCAAATGAACAAAACTAAATTTCAGACAACACTCTCAATACTTTTGTACAATTATACTAGTATCGCATGAAGAAAACACTACAAAAAATAAAAAAAATTCAATAATGTAGTAGTTTTCACTATCTATTTCAACACAACGGGGTCACTCCAATCAGCTTCTTCAATATGCTCCGGAATCACTCCGAATAGACGTTAATCACCTTCACGGGGTCCTAGACCCAAACACAAAATGACAGAGTTTCACTTCAATAATATTTAATATATAGTTTGCTTAGCAAGGTACAAGCGTATTTAACCAACTCCTCAAGACTTCTGCTTTTAACACACAAACAAAGCACCTTTTATAGGAGAAACAGAGAAAAGTTCACCCCCTTATTTGGGTGAACCAATCATATAACATAATAGTAAAAATGCAGCATTCACAATGCATGATACAATTTTATACACAAGTTTAACCAATAATAATAATGAGCACATGGCAATTTGTGCATCTTTTACCGCTCTTTTCCTTGGCTTGGTTCTTTTCCACTCCTTATTAAGGCATCCATCACTTAGCTTGCTCTCCTGGTTATTGTACTCTTCTCATTCACTTTCTGAGTTGGGCATCTGGTTCCATAGGTCCCAGGCTATCTAAATCAACTTCTTTGTATACAGGCCCGGGGTAGCTGACCCGGGGTAATCCGGGGTAGATTATATATGATATGTAGTGTCTATACAGGGTGTATACAGGCCCGGGGTAGCTGACCCGGGGTAACCCGGGGTAGATTATATATGATATATAGTGTCTATACAGGGTGTATACAGGCCCGGGGTAGCTGACCCGGGGTAACCCGGGGTAGATTATATATGATATATAGTGTCTATACAGGGTGTATACAGGCCCGGGGTAGCTGACCCGGGGTAACCCGGGGTAGATTATATATGATATATAGTGTCTATACAGGGTGTATACAGGGTCGGGGTCCTCGCTATCCATTTTCGTGGGGGAATTTGTTCCGAGGCGGAAGGGATCAGGGGTTATGTCTGACTGGTTAGTGGACAGGACAGTGGGTGGAGGGGGTACTGGGGGTGGGGGGAAGTGGGGGAGTGTTGACTGTATCATGCAAATCTCTCACAATAATACAAAACACTACTTATAAGGAATGCTAGCTCATATTTGAAATGACCATTCTCATTAGAACTTACCTAAATGTTTGGGTATTATCCTTAGATTTTTAGTAGCGTGAAGGAACCATACCATCAAGTAGTTTTGTAGTCTTCTGTATCTGCCTCTAGCTACACTACACTACCTACAACCATTGACTATCCACTTGAGGTTGTCACACCCCTGCTCCGGTAGGTGAACTTTCTGCAATCCTAGGGCCCACTTGCATACCCCACCAGGTCCCATCCCCAACCTTACAGTTTCCCTCATTCTGTCCCTAACCCTCCCCTTCTTGCCTGCAAGTCTACTAGGGCTCCTACTAGAAAGTAGACAACCCCAGTCTCTCGTATACACCACCCAGATATAGGCTGATACAACTTAGGAGTTGTGCCCTCACTTGAGCGATTGGGAAAACAGCCTTGTATTAGCTGGTAAGTCATTATGTCTTGAAGTACATAGAAGGAATGCCAAACTACAAGGAATAAAAAATGAACCAATAGAGAAAGATCTTGGTAAAATGAACCAATAGAAAAAGGCTACTTGAACTGTCTAACCGCTTTTGAATAGAATGGGTGCCATGTTATGAATTAGTTAGTCCAAAGCAAGACTTGACAGTGTATGCACATACATTATAGTTCTTTGTAACTTTTGTCACGATTGAACAAAACTTTAACATTATTGTGTGTCTGGCCGGAAGTCACAGAGAGGTGTAAGGCTGAGGCATTAGTGGTTAGTGCAGTTGGCAATTAAAGTAGCAAAACTACAGAATTCTCACAAAGACTTTCTACAATATGACACCAAAAACAGAAAGCTGGTAAACATTGGGTTTGCCCTATTTATTGTGTATGCAACTCCAAGTTGCTACGGTTTGACAGCAATGCACTGCACAATGGCACTAGAGTAGACAATGGTGTCTTGTCCTATAATGACTCTAGACAACCACTGTCAGGTCCCACAACTTTATTGACTTTAAAACAGGTTACAACTGGGTTACATATCTTTCAAGTGCCTTATGCAAACTATCCTATAGTATTTTAGACTGGGGACAACCCTAACTAACCAGCATTGCGGATGGTCAGACTCAGCGAGGAGCTGTAATGAGTCATCAGTGACATGTATCCAGAGAGTGACTGAGTTACATTATTTCACAGCACACAACGACACTGGAAAATGTGATCTAATTAGTTATGGCTTTCAATGCCTCTCCACACACAACAACTTGCGACCACGAATGCAACACAAAAAGGGAAATTATCCTCCCATGTTCTGTGATGCACTCCACACACAAGAATTACGCACATGAAGGTGTTTATCAACAGTTTGTAATGCACGCATAGACAATCATGGCAGGGAAAATCAAAGTCGGGAAAAGTGATTAACACCGGACCAAGCAGCATCAGGTGGTTATCACTATATGTGAGACCGGCCAGTTAAAACCAGACATACTGGACTTTAGACGATCGGGGCAAATAGAGAAAAAACAATTCTTTCCGATTGAAGCAAACAACCATTTTTCGTTATCCATGACAAAATTGTTGTGTGTGGTGTTAACTTTGTTATGTCTGATGTGCTTTCTTATGGGAATGGGATTGGAAATTGGGTAGAGTAGCTTACACTGTGGAAGATTTCTATGCACTGAGTCTGTAAACAGTAACTTTCACAACCCTTTACCTGCTAGAGGTTGTCTCTGTGGGACAGAGACAACCCATTAGCCTTGCGTTGGCACAAGCAACAGGTGACTGGTCATCCCTGTTGCTTGTAGTACAGCAAGCAGAGCTGCCTTCCCTGTACTATAAATAAATCAGGGCCGGTATTAGTTTTACTGGGCCGAGGTCAAAAAAAGGACATAGCCTGAGAACTTGAGAATAGCCAAGTATTTACAGAAGGATGAGTCTGCACGATATCTTCTTCGAGAAGAATGAAAGGAAGGACGCCAGCCTACAATTCAGCCCTAGGACCTACCAGGAGATGGGAATGGAGCTTGTTCTATTTAATTAATTGCCATTTATGTTTCATTTGTTGCTATTTTTAGCTTTATATGATCATTTGTCTGAATCACTTCCTGTACACCTAATTGGTTGTTAGTTATGTACATTCTTAGCACATGATTGGTTAAAGACTGGCTCCGGCCATTTCCATATTTGTCTGATATGTCATTGATATGTCCTTATGAGGTGCTTCAAATACCAACTTTGTCAAAATTCAATTTATTTCTATGTTTTTTTACAAAATTAATAACAAGCATGTTGTGAGTGTTGTCTCCCCTTCGAAATCTTTTGGGAAAACCTATGACGTACGCAGGTGTTTTAGCATCAATCACTAAACTTTGTTTTTACTACTAACCAGCCATTACTAGTTATATCAATCAATGAGCCAGGTCACTTGTACTGTTATCAACGATATACTATCGTTGCTGTTATGCTTCAGCGATTTTGGTGATCCAAACAAGAGTCTGGCGATCGCTAAAACACTTGCGTGCCTATTATGTTTCCCCAAAAGATTTTGAGGGAGATATAACACTCACAGCATGCTTGTTATTAATGTTGTTAAAAAAAACATAGAAATAAATTGAATTTTGACAAAGTTGGTATTTGAAGCACCTCATAAGGACATATCAATGACATATCAAATAAATATAAAAATGGCCGGAGCCATTCTTTAATGACAATTCTAACTTCCTGCGCTCCAGCCTATATAAGGTTGGAGCTTGCCTATACTCTTTGCACTTGTTTGTTATATCTACTCTTTGCACTTGTATGTTATATCCACTCTTTGCGCTTGTATGTTATATCTACTCTTTGCACTTGTATATTATATCTACTCTTTGCACTTGTATATTTTTCGCGGTTTTATTTATTTATTATTCTAATCAAAGCTATTTATTTATCTATAAACTATTGAGCTACACCACCAAAATATATCACGATCAATTAATCAGGTTGTCAAAAATACCTAAAGCAAGTTCATTTGTGATGTTTTTTATTATTTATCCTGGTATATTCAAGGGTTTTGTCTTTTTTCCCCATAGAGGTTTTTAGAGAGTAGCAGTTTTGTGAGAAAATAAAAAAATAATAGTTTTCCATACCAGAAATAAAAGTATATTCTTTGTTCACATTCGATATTCAAGTTTCCGTTAACTTGTGTATCCAACAATCTTATTTTCTTCCAATCATGTGTGCCTACACTTTGTACCTACCTGAACATGTACTGTAAATATCAAAATTTTAAATAGCAACTAGTTTTAGTTTTTTTCCTTCTTTCTCAGTTCTGCATTCAAAAAAGTTTTTTTCACAATTGCATACATAAATACATTCATACATACATACATATTTGTTTATCATTGTGATATTACACTATTGTGATATTATATTTGTTATTTGTTCCTGGACTGACAAATCCAAATTGAGGTTTGCTAATCTCATTCTACAAGCATGCAGGTAGATGGATGATGACTTTAGTGCCCCATCATTGCATTTGTATCACATGAGTACATAAGATTAAAAAATAAGATCAATTTAAGATTAATGGAAAAGATTAAGGTTAAGATTAAGATCAAAAATTCTTAATCTTTGACAGCCCTACTCTTTGCACTTGTATATTATACCTACTCTTTGCACTTGTATGTTATATCTACTCTTTGCACTTGTATGTTATATCTGCTCTTTGCACTTGTATGTTATATCTACTCTTTGTACTTGTATGTTATATCTACTCTTTGTACTTGTATGTTATATCTACTCTTTGCACTTGCATGTTATATATACTCTTTGTACTTGTATGTTATATATACTCTTTGTACTTGTATGTTATATCTACTCTTTGTACTTGTATGTTATATATACTCTTTGCACTTGTATGTTATATCTACTCTTTGCACTTGTAAGTTATATCTACTCTTTGCACTTGTATGTTATATCTACTCTTTGTACTTGTATGTTATATCTACTCTTTGTACTTGTATGTTATATATACTCTTTGCACTTGTATGTTATATCTACTCTTTGCACTTGTATGTTATATCTACTCTTTGCACTTGTATATTATATCTACTCTTTGCACTTGTATATTATATCTACTCTTTGCACTTGTATGTTATATATACTCTTTGTACTTGTATGTTATATCTACTCTTTGCACTTGTATATTATATATACTCTTTGTACTTGTATGTTATATCTACTCTTTGCACTTGTATGTTATATCTACTCTTTGCACTTGTATGTTATATATACTCTTTGTACTTGTATGTTATATCTACTCTTTGCACTTGTATGTTATATCTACTCTTTGCACTTGTATGTTATATCTACTCTTTGCACTTGTATGTTATATATACTCTTTGTACTTGTATGTTATATCTACTCTTTGCACTTGTATGTTATATCTACTCTTTGCACTTGTATGTTATATATACTCTTTGTACTTGTATGTTATATCTACTCTTTGCACTTGTATATTATATCTACTCTTTGCACTTGTATATTATATCTACTCTTTGCACTTGTATGTTATATATACTCTTTGTACTTGTATGTTATATCTACTCTTTGCACTTGTATGTTATATCTACTCTTTGCACTTGTATGTTATATCTACTCTTTGCACTTGTATGTTATATACACTCGTTGTACTTGTATGTTATATCTACTCTTTGCACTTGTATGTTATATCTACTCTTTGCACTTGTATGTTATATCTACTCTTTGCACTTGTATGTTATATCTACTCTTTGCACTTGTATGTTATAACCACTCTTTGCACTTGTATGTTATATCTACTTTTTGCACTTGTATGTTAAATCTACTCTTTGCACTTGTATGTTATATCTACTCTTTGCACTTGTATATTATATCTACTCTTTGCACTTGAAAGTTATATCTACTCTTTGTACTTGTATGTTATATCTACTCTTTGCACTTGTATATTATATCTACTCTTTGCACTTGTATGTTATATATACTCTTTGCACTTGTATGTTATATATACTCTTTGCACTTGTATGTTATATCTACTCTTTGCACTTGTATGTTATATATACTCTTGCCACTTCGCTGTAGAGGACTACTTCCCTCGAGCAGTATTGATACAATATATGTATTTATACCACAGCAAGCTGACTAGTTGATCTGAGCTGCAGGTTCCCTCACTAGTTACTGGAGTCACTTGTAACAAGTAGCACCGGCCAGGCTGGGGGTGCCCACTCTGGGGAGAGGAAGAGTACTTGTGCTTAAGGGGTGGCTACACACACCTACGTTTTGTAGGTATGCGGTAAAAACGCGTCTTTTTCTTTGCAAGCGACGTTTTTTTGACAAAAAGACGCTCAATTTCGTAGACCATCATGTTGGTCTACGAAAACGTTTTTTGCCTGACGCTTCGGTGATTGGACAATTATTATTAACTAATTACTCTCGATTGGATAAAATATAGGGATGAAATTTGACGACTCCAGTGAACTTTTTTATAATTTAACCTTGACCTGGTCATTACTGATTGGCCAACAGTACTTTTATCAAAGAGGTTACTGTTTATTTATAAACAACTAATTATTATTTATAAACATTAATTATTTATCACAGATAGTAAATTATTTATCTAGTATGACAAAGAAATATCATAATCAATTAATCATTATAATTTATATTTATTATAGTTATTACATTGATTATTTCCAATAATTATGTCCTCTTTGCTTCACTGGACACTCCGTAGCGTTGCGGTGATCAATCATCTGTGTGTGTAGCCACCAGAGCGACGCTACGAAACGTTTTTTTTTCGTTTTTTTCCTACAAAACGTAGGTGTGTGTAGCCACGGCTTTAGTGGGATTCTGTGGTACCACCCCAGAATCCACCACAATACTATTGATGGAGAATCTTCAAAGCTTATATTATAACAATTTATTTATTTATTTATTCATCTATTCATTTATTGACAAATTGTGTTTTTTGACATTGTTGTGTTAGAAATCCATTCAAATATTTACCTCAAACAAACTGCATGGATTTATTTGTGGAACACTTGGGGGATAAGAAGCTTTGGAGAAAGAAGTTTCTTGTCAAGGGAGACAAATGCTCACAGTAACACTTATATGTTTAGTTTTTATGGAAAATTATTTAAAAACATTATTAAAAAAAACTTAGTAGTTGCAACAGCATAGCCGTAATTGAGGGCATCAAAAAAAGATGGTAATGTTTTTCATCTCATGCTGTTGTTTCCATTGATGTCTTTATTTGTCTTCAGTTTTGGTCTCTTTCGCGTCAGACTTCGTCTCTCACTGGTAACGTTACATAGTGTTTGATTCATCATCGTTAGCATAAACACAATTACAACAACGTCAAACTGTAAGCCATATAATTAAAAATAAGGGTTCAAATTTCCATAGCGTTATTCTGGAAAGATAAGGAATTGAAGATGTTCTAAGATAAAAGAAGAATGATAAAACTGGAAAGTTTTTGGCTATAATGAAAACTGTTTTGGAGTTGCCTCCCTTTATTTAACATCAACATGAGGAAGATGTCTCTAAGTTTAAACATATTTGCGTGGTATGCGAAGTGTTCATGGTTTAAACCTGAATTACTTCTGGTAACATGGATGGAAAGTTTCAGAGAAGTAAAAACTACTGTTTAGAAAACCAAATGACAGTTGTGACGAATTTAATGCACAAACACAGTAAAAGGAGTCAAAAACACGGCTTGATAGAAAATGGAAAAATACCGAAATTAACGCTGATACTGAGAGCTGTGATGACATCACTGTACCAATGCAATAATGATTACAGCCAATAGGATAACAGAGGTTGAATGGTAGAAGCATTAGGGGCGGAGTTTCCCCTCTTCTAGATAGCACGGTTCCTCAGTTGGCTTTGGTTCAGATTTGTAATGTGATGAGTTGATGACTGCCAAGTTGGTCTGCAATAAACATAGCAAACAGTAGGTTGGAGATTGTCACAAACAGATGAGCTATGAAAATAAACATTTTACTAAGACAAAAATATTGTAATAATTAATTAGACTACAAATCTAGAAGCTGGCCAAAAGAATGGTTAGTTTCCATGGCCGACTTCCTATTTTTTACCTTGTGGAAATTGCCAATTTTCAGAGTGCTTGTTGAATTTTTATGAGTTGTCTAATTGTTGATTTTATAATAATTCTTGTGGTTTCTAGTTGTGCGATGGGGAAGGGGAAAGGTGTGCTTGTGCAAGATTTCACATTTGCAGTAAAAAAAAAAGCTTGAGCTATATTTTGCAAACTTATCTTTCAGTTGACAAGTTTTATTTAATTAGCGTAGAAAAGTTAAGCTTTTGGACAATAATATATTATTTCAACTGGTGTGGTTTGTTTACCAGCAAATACATTTCGTTAAAAAAGTACTATAATAAACACACTACAATATATAACTGTAGCCAACACAGCAAGTCCTAAAATAATACAAAATTAATAATTGAATCAAACTTCAGCCATAACCTTTTTTTGTATTGACAAAAATCTTTTCATGAAAATATGTACGTTTTCTACAATTTCTCTTACTCTACTAACAAAGAAATGTTACCAATACAAAGCCTGTGGCAGTTTCGCCTGCCTGCTTCCAAAACACAAAATATGTTGACTTTAGCAATCTCCTTTTAAAGTTTCATCTTTGATTAGTGTAACTACGTTCAATCTTGAAAACTCATTCAACTTTTCAAATTTGCAGGTTCTTATTGCTACCATTATTGTTAAGAAAGGAGATCAATTTTACATTTTGTTTGTCACTGAAAAATAGGAATTGCGAGCCTCTCTGTTCAATCGGTTGGTATTGTAGCTACCACAGCTCAACCGATAATTATCATGTGATGTGGTAAAAGTGTCCATATATTAATTTGTCCCCACGCATATTTTTCAAAGTGACCAATTACAGTTTTGGTTATAACTTTGTAACTAATCCACCAATCAGAAAGAACTTTTTTCTCCAAGCAGCAAATACAATTTTGCCTCTAATTGTCTGTCAATAGACCGCTGAAATCCGCTCTACTTACTAATAACTAGTCATAAAAGTTACACAACTTTGGCGCACCTGTGGGAATTCCCCGAACATTTTAATAATTTTTGACAATTAAAAATGAAACACCAATGTCGTATCTACTCACTGAAATATTGTTTTGCGGATTTATTTTAGTATTTCTAATTAATCAGAATGTAATTCCAAAGTTTACTAATAATTTGTGAGCGGCTTTTAAATACCCGACAACGTAGCTCAAAAACTCGTTCAGTATATGCGGGTGCCATCACATACTACCCAATGTTTCGGCAAAATAAAATTGCGGCGTTTTTAGCCAATCATTTGTGGTAAATGAATTAAAAAAACAAACCGAAATTGTGTCCATTTATTTTTTATTATTAAAATGTAAACTTGAGCATCTAAAAAATAATTTTTACTTATAATTTTTATACCATTGTGATAGACACCTCCGGCTCTATAAGTTGGTACCAAATTTTTTCACTGAAATTCAAATTGAAAAATTGAACTTCTCTTCCTATGTATTGTATACTAGTCTGCTGGCTTATTTTCATAAGTTCTTTCATTAAAAATTTGTCATTGATTACAAATTTGCCAATGTTACAGAAATTTTAAGCTGATTGTTTGGAAAAAACTTTGTTAATATCAAAACGTCTTAACAATTATATGGAATTAATTTTGGTTACAACTGGCAGAACTCACTAAATGAACTTGGCACACAACACTTGTAACAACACCATTACCTCATAGGTATCATCATTGTCAGTGTAACACAACGAGTAGTGGGTAGACTCTTCATATGCATCTTGTAACGCTGCAACAGCTTCTGATGTCCAATCAGTCACTTCATTTAGCACGAGTTTGTCAGCATACATGCCTCCATCTCTAGCAAAGATGAAATGGCAAAGTGAGAAATATTTTGACGAGAATGCTTCTACTTTGGTAAGTTTTAAGAAAAAAAATGGTAGTCTTTTTTTGTCCATTTATTGGTTAGTCTAATGCAAAGTACTTTCAAAGAGCCAGGTCAAGGTCACCAACAAACACGCCTCTGTTTCTGATATAAAGGAAACAACTAGACTACAGACTAACTTGTTACATGGCTATAACTGTTAGACGTTTCAATAGCTAATAGAAGGTGACATTTTTAACCTGTGTTTAAGTTTTTTCGATTTTTAATAAAGACTTATACAGACTAAAAATTAATAGAATGAACATAGATAAGAACGAAAGCTGATTATTCTACAAACAAGAATATCTTAACGTTTATTCCGAAGTAAGTGTCAGAATTTGTTTCCAGCTGAATATAATGTACTATGTAGGAGTTTGTCCTTGATTTGTTTACTTTGACGTAAACGACAGTAATTTACATGCTGACAAGAACTAATGTCGACACTTTTTATAATGGGCACTGAAATGCTTTTCTTTAGCACAATAATCGACATCCACTCCAGGTCTGTAGACGAAATTCTAGAAAGTGTTTGTGGTCATGCAAGCTGTGTCTGTCTTCATTCCTGTCAACGTCCATGATAATCAGGAAAGCTGAACATTTAATAATAATAATAATAAAAAAAGTAATAATAACGTTTAACGTGTGAAAAAATCGTTTTAATTATTTTTGGTTATTGGCGCCTTTTTAAAATGTTTATGCTGTTTTTGGTCAAATTTGACCCCAATTTCTGGGACAACAACTTATTCCATACGTTTACATGAATGATTTGCCAACATGGCTATCAGATTGAGGTAGAGTTTGCTACATGAGGTTCTGTCTGCCCAACACTTACTTGCTAGCGTTGATGGAAAGAGATTCATACACAGGGTCATTGGCGTAGTAGAACATATGGGGAAATGAAGCACAGCTACCCAGATTCTGTTTTGGATAGTACAGGAAGTAGGCCAAACACATTTCTTCAGTTGTGGCTTCTCCACCCTAAAACATAAAGTAGTAATAAGGGTCATCCATAATCTATGAGTGGTTGCTGTGTTATTTTATATTTTCATGAAAAATCTGGTTATATGAATAGCTAGATATCCTGCTTTTAGTTGGGTAGCAAACAGATTAGGCTTGCTGCCATGAAAATCCATATTATTGCATTTGCTACTATTATTGTTTATGTTTTTGCTATTCTTACTGGAATTACCATTACCCTGCAGCAAATGTTGATGACACAGATATTGTTCCTGTCATTTTCATTATTATTATTATTATTATTACTATTACTATTATTATTACTATTACTATTACTATCACTATCACTATCACTATCACTATCACTATCACTATCACTATCACTACCACTACCACTACCACTACCACTACCACTACCACTACCACTACCACTATCACTATCACTATCACTATCACTATCACTATCACTATCACTATCACTATCACTATCACTATCACTATTATTATTATTATTATTATTATTATTATTATTATTATTATTATTATTATTATTATTATTATTATTATTATTATTATTATTATTCGGGAAGTAAATTTCACAACCTGACGGTTGGTGTAAAGTGAGCTCGGGCCCTAGCTAAGGGCCAAAGGGTTATCACTATTCCGTTTTACTGTAGAGCCTTTCGTAGAATCTGGCCCGTACCCAACAGGGCAGTCTTTTGAATTGTTTCAAATGATAGCTGTACTCCAATCTCAGCCATGTAGGATATCAAACGGCTGGATATTGTCCCAAGTGCTCCTATCACTATCGGTATCACCTTAGGTTTCACTTTCCACAGTCGTCCAATCTCAAATGCTAGATCTTTATACTTATCAATCTTCTCCTCTTCTTTCTTTATCACTCTTGTGTCCCCAGGTATTGCTATATCTATAATCTGACATTCGCTGGTCTCTTTATTTTCTAATATGAGGTCCGGTCTTCGTCTTATTGTCATTGTCGTTGTCGTTGTCGTTGTCGTTATTATTATTATTATTATTATTATTATTATTATTATTATTATTATTATTATTATTATTATTATTATTATTGTTCGGGAAGTAAATTTCACAACCTGACGGTTGGTGTAAAGTGAGCCCGGGCCCTAGCTAAGGGCCAGAGGGTTATCACTATTCTGTTTTACTGTAGAGCCTTTCGTAGAATCTGGGCCGTACCCAACAGGGCAGTCTTTTGAATTGTTTCAAATGATAGCTGTACTCCAATCTCAGCCATGTAAGATATCAAACGGCTGGATATTGTCCCAAGTGCTCCTATCACTATCGGTATCACCTTAGGTTTCACTTTCCACAGTCGTCCAATCTCAAATGCTAGATCTTTATACTTATCAATCTTCTCCTCTTCTTTCTTTATCACTCTCGTGTCCCCAGGTATTGCTATATCTATAATCTGACATTCGCTGGTCTCTTTATTTTCTAATATGAGGTCCGGTCTTCGCGCTTCTATCACTTTATCTGTCTGAACGTTAAAGTCCCATAGCAGTTTTACTTTCTCGTTTTCCATAACTGGCTCAGCTCTATGATCATACCATTTCTCTGTGTGTGGTAAACCGTGCTTTTTGCATATGCTCCAATGCACAGCTGCAGCTACTTTGTCATGTCGGTGTTTGTATTCTGTTTGTGCGATTTTTGGGCACTCACTGACTAAGTGACTTATCGTCTCATCCCGGGTCTTACACAGTCTGCACTTTGCGTCATCCAAACTCTTTTCTATCCTGGCCTTCCTGTAATTCGTCCTCAGTGCCTGATCTTGAGCGGCGACAATTAAGCTCTCCGTTTCTCTTTTCAAGCTCCCTCGTGTCATCCATTTCCACGTTTCTACTGCCGTGTGTTCTTTCGTTTGTCTGATGTATTGTCCATTCATCGGTTTCTCAACCCATTCGTCTATACGTGTTGTTTTCTGCTTGTCTCTATATCCTGATTTTGTCATGTCTTCCTCGTCTGATCTTATCACTCTTCCTGCATTACGTATCTCTTCCACTTGACTTTCTTCTGTATATTTCTTCAGACTGTGGCTTTCATACTTCACTGTGTCCTCAATGCTCATGAGGCCTCTTCCTCCCTTTCCCCTTTCAACATAGAGTCTGTCTACATCTGATCTCGGGTGCATTCCACGATGCATTGCAATCAATTTCCGTGTCCTCCTGTCAATCTGTTTCAGTTCATCTTTTGTCCACTCTACAACTCCTGCTCCATATCTGTACAAAGAAACAGCCCAAGTGTTTATAGCTTGGAACAAATTTCCTGCATTCAACTTCGACTTCAGAACCCTTTTCACTCTATCTGAGTATTCCTTGAATATCTTGTCTTTCATTTTCTTATGTTTGATATCATCTGCTTCTAATATTCCCAAATATTTATATTCTTCATTATCTTCCATCTGGTGTATTGCATCTCCTTCAGGCATTTGTATATCAGTTCCTCTAGCTAGTTTCCCTCTCTTTAGTATGATGGTGGCACATTTATCTAGTCCAAACTCCATTCCAATGTCATTGCTATAAATTCTTACAGTATTGATTAGTGATGTTATGTCATTTTCTGATTTCCCATACAACTTCAGATCGTCCATATATAGGAGGTGGTTTACGCTGTTCTTTTCTTTTGTTGTGTATGATGGTTTCATCTTCCTCAATACATATGTCAGTGGTATCATGGCTAGCACAAACAACAGTGGTGACAAACTATCCCCCTGGAAGATGCCCCTCTTGATATGCACTTTTCCTAGTTCTTTACATTCACTTTCAAGAATTGTGTTCCACATTTCCATGCTGCCTTTGATGAATTTCATTGTGTTTTCCGCCACTTTCACAATCTCAAGTACGGATGTAATCCAGCTGTGTGGCACCATGTCGTATGCTTTTTTGTAATCTATCCACGCCATCATCAGGTTTGTTTTTCGGTTCTTACTGTCTTTCATTATATACTTATCTATAATCAGTTGGTCTTTAGTTCCTCGGCTTCTTCTTCCACAGCCCTTCTGTTCCCATGGTATTAAATTTTTCTCCTCCAGGTGTCTGTATATACTTTCCGAAATCATTGCAGTGAGCGCTTTATACATGATAGGTAAGCACGTTATCGGTCTGTAGTTTGATGGTATGTTGCCTTTCCTCGGATCCTTGGGTATCAACACTGTGCGTCCTGTAGTCATCCACTTAGGTGGTTTCCCTTGTCTCACAACATCACTGAGTTGAGTCACTATTCTATCGTGTAGGCTAGTGAAATTCTTTACCCAGTAACCTTGTACCCCGTCTGGTCCAGCTGCTTTCCATGGTGCTAACTTCCCCAGGACTTTCTTCAAACTCACTGCGCTAATTTCCATGTCTTCTTGTTGGTTCACACTTCGCATCTCCATTTTAGTCTCTTTTATCCATCCAGCTTGTCTGTTGTGCTCATGCTCTCTTCCCCATATTCCACTCCAGAATTCTATTGCGGCTTCCGGTTCAGGAGCTGGCACCTCATTCCGATCTTCGCCCTTCAACTTTTGGTAGAATCTCTTCTGATCAGTTTCAAACAGATGATTTTCATGATACTGATTCACCCTGTCACTGTATCTTTTGATCTTTGCCGCTGTGCTTTTCAATCGTTGTTTCAGTTCTTCTATCACGGTCTCAACTCTTTTTCTTTTCAGTCTGTATTTATATGATATTGATCTTGTAGGTTGTTGGCGCCCTTCTTTGATGTTTATCATTGTTCCCAAGTCTTTTCTTATACTTACAACTTGTTTCTCTAATCTTTGCTTCCAAGGTGGTTCCTTATTATCAATAATATTTTATTATTATTATAGCTGGAAATTATGTAATAAATTTTATCATAAATAATAATAATTTTATTACAATTAAATTATTATTATTATTATTATAATCAGTAATTAATAATTATTGGTAAGAAAGAACAATGAATATACTAATAAAAATAAATAATATTCATTATAGTAAGTTTTAGCAGTGGTTAATTAATAGTAATAGTTATCTACTACTAAAAATAATCGTTATTTTTAATTATTATTTTCTTTTGTTTTAATTTATTTGTTATTA